>VDFB02000017.1:472143461-472206642 GCA_007258455.2 Sequoia sempervirens | reverse complement strand
ATCACCATCTTGCTCAAAACTTGCTAGATTACTCAATCACTCTCAAATTTTCAAATTGCAAATGCACAAATAAACTTCTAATCCCCCTTTTTTAACCTTTTAAAGGTTAATTAAGTAGGATTTTTATGGCATTGTTTTATTTTATTTTTCAAAAGGAGCTTAATTCTCAACCATCAAAAAATCATCAAAAATTTCAAAAAAAAAAAAAAATCCTAAAAATTCCAAAATTCACTGATTTATCTCCCAAGGGGGCATATATCTACCATCACTTGAAAATTAGCATCTAGGGCATTGAAAAACTGCCATCACCTGAAAATCAACGTCTGGGGCATCAAATTTTTTTCTCAATATCAACAACGAAAATTTTCTTTGAAGTAACGTGTAAACACATTACTTCAAAGACAGGAAAAATGTATACACCTAAAACCGGTCAAGACAATTAATCAATTAAATACTAGTTATTTAATTAATGACCCCTTTTATTTCATCTACTAATAAATAAATTTTCAATTTATTTATATAGTTCACACTTTTCTAAATTCTTCATCTTAAACCACATTCTTCTAAATTTAATTAAATAAACAAATGTCTATAGTTTTTTTTATTTAATTGAATATATTCTCACTAATTTTGAATAATTTCAAATTCAAATTTAGTCACATGTCTACAACACTTTTTGGCCACATCATCAAATGTCACAAGTATTTAAATATGACTAATATTTAAATTGCATTATTCTCAATCAATTCCAAAACAAACTTTGGACACTTGGAAATCTCACACATTTGATTCTCTCATACATGTGGCATGTTTCCCTTTGTCAAGGGAACATCCTCCATGATTATTCCATCTCCACCATTCATCACTCATGCTGAAATATTGACCGTTGGTTGCTGCCACATCATAAGATGCTTTGGAATTTCTATAAATACAAGCCCATGCTTCAAAATTTTATAATCCCATGTTTGAGTAAACTTATTATGTATGAATAACATTGGATCATTTGGAGCATTTATTATTTGAGCATAATAGTATCATGTTAGATATTTAGAATCATGTCTTAGTTCATAGTTACATTTTAGTTATCATCTTGGCTTGTATACAACATTTGCACCATATAATCTAGTACCATTATTCATTTTCAATATCATCATTATCATTTGCATCATGCAATAACATGTAGAAACTTGGATTTCTTGCACTATACAACATCTCATTTCTTAAGTTGCCATCCAAACCAATCATAATGCATATGCAAATCTAAGAGGAATAATGATTTAAAGGATCCTTGAGAATAGAGAACAATGGAACGATTTTAGAGTTTTGTTTTGCTAAAATTAGAATTTTTTTATGATTCAAATATTTAATGTAATATGTATCATTGAGGTTGTGTTTGATTATTGATTTACTAACTTCCCATAATTCACACATACACCTAGCATTAAAAATATGGGTACTTCCAATTTCTTCTATTGGAAGTTGAAACCGTCTCTTCCTTTTCCTTTAGGACCATTATAAAAATCTTTGTGAACAACTAGGAAAGACTTATCCCCTTGTTCAAACCCACCTTTCTTTTCAATGTTATAGATTTTAGATATGTCCTGGAAATCAAAATGTGATTCCATGACCACAACATTCCCTAAGGGAGAAAAAATTGTATTCTTAACTATATTATATCTATCTTGGAAAATGGATACATTGTCAGCAGTTTGTTTCATAGATATCATTTCAAAATTATCAAGTAGAATCCCCTTGCAATTCTGATCAATGCTTTTATATGGTCAAGTTTATCTTACATCATATGTCTCCATTGTCTTGTCCAAAATGCATTATGCATTTCCATCTCTCAACATCTTTCCAAGCTATGGTTCTTTTACATGCATATTTTATGTATCATCTCTTCTTGTACTAGGCTTGGAAGAACTCTACATTCTAGGTTTTCCCCCTTTAACATTGAGGATCTATTGTGTAATTGGTATATTCTTGAAGGTAGTAACTAGCCTCTCTTGGTGTAGACTGACATAACTATGCTTCCCAATGCATATCATGTTCACTCTTATAACATTGAAACATCACTATGTTTTATACCTACTACCTTTGAAAGTCATTTTTCATGATTTTCTTCATCTTGAAAATGTTAAGTTAACAAGGGTTTTGATAACTCATCATTCACAAACAATGAAAAATGAACCAAGCTACCTCAGAACAGAAGATTACACCACTCTAGCTTAATATTTCAAGGGTCAGTGTTGAAAAAGTTTTAGTAGGGTTAAAAACTTAGTGGCCCCAAACAACCATACTCATGAGTTCCTTTCTTATCCATTATATGAACATGACTATTTATTGTCTTGAGAACTTTATTTCTTCCATGCTCCTAAACTGCCTCTTGCTTGTAGCACATTGTGTCATGAAATTCATTCACACTATCATTGTTCACTTAAAGTTTCAACCAAAATTGTACATCATCATATGGACTAGAACTTTTCTTTAATTCATGACTCAGTTTTGAGAAGGTTTACCTCTTCCCTAAACCCTAGGAAAACACCCTGATATGATAGCTTGATCATGCACTCCACTCACCATCTATGACTACTATTTTCACTTCCCATGCAAAGATTATATGTGATGCTATCTTAAAAAAAATGGTTACTTTCTTTTGATCAAGGACTATCATAATCACCAATTCATCATTGACACTCATTATGCATTCAACCCTATTCAATATTAGGGTGCTCAAGATTTCTAGCTTTTCATGGTTGCCCCCCTGTTTGTGACTCTATCTGAAATTTTTTCCTTGTTATCCTTCATAAGACTATTATGACTATCTTATATATCTTCATTTAGTTGTGATTTTCCTATTAGAGTCTTGATGAATCTCTCTCATCTATCCTAGTACATGCTGGACTATCCATTGGTCACATTGTTGTACTTGTGCCAATTGAAGGAGTTCCCTACATATTGTGGCCATGTTTTCTTATTCATCTCATAGTGTCTGCATTTCATAGCTGGCTATGACTACCTTCAACTCTGGGTTTGCAACCTATGAGTTTCATGATGACTGTGAACTTTATAGAGTGGTTTGACTACCCTTGCTAGTGTCACTATTATATTGTTGATAGTTTTTCTTATAGTGAGTAATCATTTTCAATATTCATGACATTCATGCTTCTTATAGGTCCTTGTCATATGTTTTTATTTCTTGCACACCTCATGAATCTCTATCACTGGGTTTTGTATGATAATGAACCTAAACTCTACCCATTTTGCAAAATATTGAAACATTTGTCCCCACCCATGGTGTATCTTTACAGAGTCCTACATATTACCTTTTGTGATGATCATGTTCCATCTAGTCACCACAAAATGGTTATGGATGCCCTGATTGATCCCATTAATATTTTAGACCTTAGACATTGTTAAGAAGCATCCTTAAGGTCTACCCCTTTATTACTACAAAATTTTATGATGATGATTGTCCTTAATACTTTAGGACGGCCCCTTTTAACACTATGATTTCACTAGCTACATAAGGCCTCACGAGTCATTTATGCTTGATTGTCTCTGAGAGCATATGGATACCTTGGCATCTTCATAACACTACCTTTGATAAACTGACATCTAATAAGTTGTATATGAATAGCTCATGTACTTGTTTCAATTTCATGAATGAAAAGAGTATGTTTTTGTTTCTTTGTACATTGAAATACCTCCAATTCTAATTTCTAGGGGTTAGATCCTTCACCTCATGCAATTACCTTGCTAAAATAATCTGAACCACAATGTATGTTACTTTCTCATTTGTATCAATGCACTTTCATTTCTCATGCATTGCTCTTCGGGACAACATAATGTCATGATGGCTTTGGCCTTGCATTCAATTGCTCACCCTGTTCTACTCTATTGTAACTCAAGATGGTTCTAGATAGGACTTGATATCTCCTCCATTATTTATTGATGGATGCATAATTGAACTTAATGCATCTATAATTGAACTTGATGTATTTGTGCTTCAATTCTCACAAAAATCATTTGTTTCTTATTAAAATGGCTCTTGGATCAACTTAAGAAGATTGAAAGACATATCTAGAAAAGTACTACCCCTTTTAGCATGATGACAACCTATAGATTGTTTCATTGTGAAAATATGAAGAGTAATGTCTTGAAATTTCACATTGTTTGTAGCATATTTTGAATCTGATAATGAAAGTTGATCAACTAGTGTGATTCTATACTAATTTAATGCATCAATAATTGAACTTGATTATCAATTTGATCAAGTTGCTGAATTTCCTACCCCTCTTGAAACATAAGAAGGTAGCATGTTGGGCTTAACCCTCATGGGAGCTACATTTTACTCCACATGTTGTAATTAGATGACTTAGATTAGTAAAAAAACTCATCCTAAATTTGCACAAGGAACAAACTAGTTAGATAAACAAAGCATATCATAGGTGTGTTTGATCACTCTTTTCTTATTTTCCTATACACTTGTGGTATGTTGTCTATTTTAATGCTTATGGACATCAGATTACACATTTATGGATGTTTTACACATATTTTGATTAGTTACCTTTCATTTCTCTAACAAAACTATTTTTTCATATGCAGGAAGACTATGAGCAATGAGGAGAGTGTCAAACAGAAGCAAGACAAGTGGGGAAGACTGAGATGATGTAGGACAAGGCCAACAAGATTCGTCATTCCACCAAGAAATAATGGGTCCCTTTTCATTTTATGTGCATTTCTTTTATGTTATCTATAAGCATATAGTCCTTTCTTTATAAGCATTAGACTAGTTAGTCCCTCAGCTTGTGAGGGACATTATACACTTATAATCATCAATAAAGATTACATTTGAAATTCATGTTGGTTCTCTTTCTTATTTGTATGTAATTGTAAAACTGGAATAATGCAATTTGTTTTGATAATCTCATTTATGCAAATTCATGAAATCTTGCAAAGAATGATGTATCTTTTAATGTTTAAATGCAAACACAATAACAAGTTACCTAATTTAACTGGAAGGAAAATCAGGTAACACTATTTTTTTTCCTTAAACAAGTAGAACCTTGGTATGCTTTTTCTAACAAAATTAACACAAAAAAGAATGGTTATCCATTTCCAAATCTTGGGAATGATGTATGACATGCTCTTTCTACCTCTGCTCACCAAAACCCTCATCACACAATTACTACTTGGTGCAGGAGCACCATGTCAATTCTCTTAAATAGGGTCTTATGCCATTTTTTTGGGTGTTTGAGTCTTATGCTATGCAGTAAGGTCATAATAGACCATTTTCTAATTTAACAAGTCTATTGGGTCAGTTTGGGGTCATATTGTCAAAATATTGCAAAAGGTTGCAAAGTTGCTATGCAACATTTGCATTTTTTTTTGTCTTTTGTGGAAGTTTAAGGGTCAATGAAACTCAATGATCATGCTATGTAATGCTTTTAAAGACCTTGGTGAATGTTGGGAGATAGGTTGGATATTGTACTTTTGAATTTTGAATAGTGAATTAACTTATTTCCTACATTTTCGTTTTAATCTATTGCTACAAGGATTTGTATGGTTCCATACTAAGAGCTATTGTTTTGAAATGTATTGACCTTGTTGGTGACATGAACTAAGAGGAATTTGGTGTTAAAAACCAAGATCTAAAATGCAAACCAAAAAAGCCTTCCACGGAAGAGAAAAAAAAGAAAAACTAGAGATATTGCAAAAAGATGTGCAACATAATATTATTCAGGAATTCAATAATTACAAGATATGATTTTCTTTATAAAAGAAAAGATGCATAACCCTAATCTTATCTTGAGCAACAAGATAGATCAATAAGATAAAGATGAGAATTAATTAACCTAGGAAATTAAATAATATTACCTAAGTAAAGTTATGAAAGTGTATTTAAATATTAATTACACTAACACCCCCCATAAGTGCAACTTAGGGAGACTAAAAAAGAAAATATGAAATGCAAACCAAAAAAGCCTTCCATAGAAGAGAAAAACAGAAAAAGCAGAGATATTGCAAAAATATGTGCAAAATAATATTATTTAGGAATTCAATAATTACAAGATATGATTTGCTTTATAAAATCAAAGATGCATAACCATAATCTTATTTTGAGCAAAAAGATAGCTCAATAAGATAAAGATGAGAATTAATTAACCTAGGAAATTAAATAATATTACCTAAGTAAAGTTATGCAAGTGTAATTAAATATTAATTACACTAACACCCCCCCATAAGTGCAACTTAGGGAGACTTAAAAAGCATGCACCTAAAACTAAGATGAATGCAAGAAAGCATGAATGGGTGCCAACAACAAGGCCTAATCAAGTACCCATGTACAAATGCAATAATGAGGTAGAGAAGGAAAACCCAGTGAGACAAAACCCCCCTACAATGAGATGACTGTTACAAAGAAGCACTAGAATAACACTATGGAGTAACACTGGAACCGTAATCTGACAAGGAAGGAAAAATACTTTTATCTACAACTAAAACCAAAAATGAAATCATGATAATGTGACAACATACTCGATGCCACGAAACACTGGAAAACTCACAAACTGGAACAACCTTGGAATCTGCAAAGCAATAGTAGATGAGATGATGACTAAATCTAGAAACTGTGTATCTCGATGTCGATGCCAAACTGTGACTAAAACTCTTCCATGGAAGGAGTACCAAGAAGACTCTAGAACATTAACCATAACAACATGGCCCTCAAACTGAGAAGGATCCAAACCAATGCATATCAAGAAACATAATCTCTCAACTGAATTGTGAACTGATGAATCTGATATGTGTCAAGCAATAGAAAAAATGTGGCCAAAAGAAACTAAGAAACCATAGAACCCATTTATGCACACTCTAACCAAATTGTGAACTGATGAATCTGATATGCACACTCTAACCAAATTATGCAAATTAATTGTGAACTGATGAATCTGATATGCACACTCTAACCAAATTATTATGCAAGAAACCCCCCTTGATGGAACTTTATCTCAGTTCATTTATTACAATAACCTAATGATTGTAAACAGAGAGAATGCTAAATGTGCATAAACAGAAAATAAGATGAGGTGGTACTAAAATGAAGTAAAAATATTGAAGTTTCACCTTTCCAATTGCCAAAACATCCAAGTATCCACAAAAACTATCAAGACAAATCTGGAATAACAATCAACTTGGGATAGATACAGAAAAATGTGCATGGACAGCAAGATAGATCTCCTCAATACCTTTCCAACACCACAAAGAAGATAAAAATTGGAGATCGTGGCAAAAAGTCATTAGCTTGGAAGCCATAAATGAAAATTTGACTTAAAATAGAAAAAAATAGTAGCTAAACAGAAAAATAATGAAAAATAACCTACACCATTGGAAAGTGCTCGGAACTAGCTTTCTGGCAATATCTCGTTTGCCCGATTTTGATACTGTATGCCCAAGTTATGCCAAAAAGAAAAAACAAGTGCTCCTTTAGGGAAAATTAGGGCTAGGAGGGGAAAAGAGGGCCATACGGCCGATGACATCATGTTGACGTCAGTATTTCATGGGAAAAAATTTGACGGCCATCTGGCCATTAGGGTTAAAAACTGCCCCCCCTGCTAGAAAAAAATTTTGGCCGCCGGTATATGCCCTTTTTGTTAGAATATTCCCTATATGGTGCTAGAATATGCTCTGCAAATGGAATATTCTTTAGTCGGTTGGGTGCTAGGTGCAGGCCTCCAGTCACCCATAGGACTGGAGCTGGTGGTGGCTAAGTGCTTAGGGGCTAGGCGTTGGGCACTCGATCATCCACATGAATGGTAGCACCACTAGAGGATCCTGCAAGGGCTAGAACTTGGCCGACAGCGAGATGGCAGTGGAGTGGGGCAGCAATGGCGAAATAGTGGATGCCTAGTGGCTACCGAGTAGCAAACTCCTTTTGAGCTGGAAGTGTCGGTGGTAAAACCCAAAAATTCCCTTTTTTAAATTTTTTTTCATTTTCTTCATGCCTCAGGAAGTGAGCTGGGGAGGCCATATAGCCTTCTTTGAATTTTTTTTTTTCCTTAGAAACAAATTTCTATGAAATCGACGAAATGAAAGGTGATCTTAGGGTTTCTAGCTACTGCGAACACGATGGTGACCTCTATTTGTGCCCAAAGTGCCCCAAAAAATCAGCTACCCCTAGAGCTTGTGAAAAATCTCTAAGCTTGAAACCCTCATAGATCTGGAAAATGATGGCCAAAATCTACAAAATAAAAGTCAATGCCAACTTTTTCCAGTGCTCTAAATCCAATGGTGAAGCCTGATCTAATCCAAAATGCATCATAGATGAAATCAAGGCATGATACCCTTGAGGAATCCTGATGAACCCTATAATGACTTTCTCAAAAATTTGAGAAGGGGTTGCAAATCAAGGCTCATATACCATGTTAAAACCAAGATCTGAGATGCAAACCAGAAAAGCCTTCCACATAAGAGAAAAATAAAAAAAGTAGAGATATTGCAAAAATATGTGCAACATAATATTATTAAGTAATTCAATAATTACAAGATATGGTTTGTTTTATAAAAGAAAAGATGCATAACCCTAATCTTATCTTGAGTAACAAGATAGCTCAATAAGATAAAGATGAGAATTAATTAACCTAGGAAATTAAATAATATTACCTAAGTAAAGTTATGTAAGTGTAATTAAATATTAATTACACTAACATTTGGTTTTTATTTGGATAATTTTTATTTAGATTTGTGAAAGTTAGAGCACTTTCTTTGTGGATAGTCAGGAAACCCTAAACTTGAGGGTTTGAAGGAGTAAAATGGAAATTTAAGCCATTCCACCTAGTGAAACTTTTGATAACTTGGTGGAATGGCATAATTAGGGGTAGGTTGTTCTATGTAGATTGTAAGAGCAGGGGAGGTGGTTTGTGGAAATTGGAATGATGCCCTTGCTGCAAATTGTCATGTTTTTGGTGAAAAAGAGGAGTTGAAGGTTTTGCAAAAAGAGTGGTTGGAACCTTTTCTAGTTGAGGAAATAAGCTTGTGTAGACTTAGTATGATGTATCTGAGGTGTTGATAAGGTGAGATAGGGCTTGGAGTGCATAGTTTCAATAAACACCTATAAGAGAAAGACTATAATGGCTTAGGTAAGGGTTTTGTGATTGAGGAGTTTCTTTTAGTTTCTATTGATAAAAAATTGTGGAGTTAGTCCATTTGTGACCTGTTGAGAGCATTGGAATAGGAATTTGAGGTTCAGAGAGTTACTGGGTTGGTGTTGCTTTGGAAAATGGGGCTAATTGAGCCATTGTCTAGTGTAGAAACAATTTTAGAAGGTGAAGGTTTGAAACAAACTCATGCACAAACTAAATATGTTAAAGAATACCATAATGGGTTCCTAGAATACAAATCCTTTGGCGAGTTTGAAAATTATTTTGGAAGATATGCTCAAATTTCCCTGTTTGGTATGCTACAAGGAAGATTCAGGTAATTATGGAATAAAGGTCAAGTTAGAGTTTGAAGGTTGAAGAATTGTTTGAAATAGGTTGAATTGTTATTGTAATACAAACTCCTCCTTTCTTTGCATCACTACCTTCTTGAAAACTAGTTTCATCACAATTCTATTTTTATTCAGGACTATATGGATTTACATTATATGTTGTCAATAATGTCTTGTAAAAGAATATACAACATTAGGTTTGAGGCTGACTACCTTTTCCTTGTAAAGTCCTTTAGCTATGATTAAGGTTAGTTTTGGATGGAACCTCTTAAAACCAATCCACCAAGACTTCCCAAGCAACCCATTCTTAAAAGGTTTGGGTCTAGTTTGAAAATTTTGGGCTACCTCTTTTTTGAGATTAATAATATCAAGGTTGTGGCCAATTGTAGTGATCCATTTTCACCATTACACAAAAAGAGTTTCTTCATCTTCTTTCAAGACAATTGGAGGACCTTTCTTTGATGTGGATGTAAGCCCACCTAACTCATTGGTGAGTGTGGTTTTTAGGGTTCTCCATTTTTTGTTGTAACCTATTGTGCAGTGTACACAACACACCTTATTTTCCACTTGGTAAACTATGCACCCTTTATTTTTTTGGGTATTTCTTGTCATGCAAAATATATTTCAAGTTCTAGTAGGCCCCTAAGTCTCATATTAGCTTTTCCAAGGGTAAAACTATTCAAGAAAATGATCATGTTTGAATCCATTATCTCAAAGTGGAAAAAAACATGTATTCTAATATAAGTTTTGAATAAGAAGATCCTAAATATGTTCTAGTCAATGCAAAAATATTAGTATGGGCTGAATTACACTTGATCCATGAAGAATCGAAGCATAACAGAGCCACCAATACTCAAATCTCAACAAGATTTATCTAACAAGATTAAAAGTAAATGTTTCATCAAAACCTAATATACTAAATTATGAAATCTATCAAAAAATCTATTCTAATCCATTTTCAATTTATCTTGTTGTGGAATTGGTGTCATTTTGATGTGGAACGACTACCCTTTCCCAATCTAATGATTAGTGAGCTTGTTTTAGTCAATTCTATGGAAGAGAATCAACGAAACCATGGTGTTTGGTCTATGAAAACCTAGTTTATGATAAAATGAACATGATGCAAGCTAAGTTACCATGATTTTATGCTAAAAATGATCTAATTATGCAATTTCTAAGCTAATATAAGCTAAAATTATGCTAAAATATAAAAACCCTAATTTATTTACAAACTAAGATGGATGCATGGAAGCCATTAATGGATGCTCTAAGCTATTATGCAACGAAAATAAATTAAAACAAGCTAAAAAGTGAGTAAAAGATGAGTGAGTATGTGAGTGAATATAATAGCATAAGTTTGGAATAAAAGATCAATCCATTTGTCTCCAAATAGTTATCTATTTATAGGAAATAAAATGGGGAATTGATGGTTGAGATCAAAAAGCTTAATCAACGGTTCAAGATGAAGTGGATGAGATGCATGGATCATGGATTCTCATCAACATATGAGAATGCATGATGAAAGTTAATCAAATGCTCACACTTTCCTCAATAAAATAGACTTTTGACCTACTCACATAGGTTAAAGGTAACTTTCCAAAGAGGTTAAAGGAATAACTTGCATTTGAAGCTAAGTGAGTTGATTGGAGGAAAGCGAATATTCCTTAGAATATTCATTTTTGGTGGGGAAAAAAGGTATTTTAAAAATTAAAACAAAGTTTTAATTGTACAAAAAAGGATAAAGAATATTCCATGTGAATATTCCCTTTGATTAGAGGAAAGTTAGTTTAATTGCTAATTAAACAAGGTTTAATTTATGCAATTAGGGAATTAGAAGAATAAAGAGATATTTATTAAATTAGATGATTTAATAAATAGGGGAGGGGTGAAATGATATTTAATTAAATAACTTAAGGTTATTTAATTAAATAAAATGACCTAGGGAATTACATTAAATATTTTGATTTATTTAATTTAATTACATGAAGTGTTAGTGCGAAAGGAGATGAATTTAACCCAATTTAATTAACTAGGCCAATAGATGAAAATGGTGTAATATATTAATTAGCTAGGATAAGTAAATCAATTAAGTGAAAAGAGGATTGATAAAGAAGAAAGGATGTTAATAAATCTATTTCAAGTATATGACATCAATTAGGACATTTTTTCAGTGTCTACATTTTCTCCCTCTTTTCATTGAGGTACCTACTACTTTGGTTCAAAGAACAATTCTTTTCAAATGAAAAATGTTGCTGAATCAAAAGATAATTTTATTTTTAATTTTTAGATGCCCCAATAGATAGATAAAATTGACTCCTTTCCCCCTCCAAAAATTGGGTAGAAATTTTGAATTTTGGGTTTGTTTCTCGATAAAGGTTTAAAAGTTGTCCCAAGGGTTCAAGATGGTTCTGAGATGTAAGGATAATGCCAAAAATGCAAAAAATGATGCAAAATTAGGTCTAGATTGGTAAAATTGGTGAAAATGATAATAAACCACATTATTAAGGTTAAATTAGGGAAGAAAACCCTAATTTTCTAGATTAAATATGCCAAGGGTCATTTTCAATTCATTTGTGTATTCACACTTAAGAAATTCTTGTGATTTGAGCTCTAACCCTTCAATGAAATGACATATCATGAGCTTGCCTAACACATCTCTAATCAAGTTCATGAGTTATAATGGCTTCCAGGCACAAGACCATTAGTATGTGATTCGAAACCTGATTAGAAATTTGAAATTTTGATACATTTATTAGGCATTACAATTTAGATTTTGGTGGTGTTTCCATATAGTGACACCCAATATTTGATCAACGATGCCCAAATGATATATAGCAACACACATGTATATGGAAATGCTTCTTCCAATTTGAAATTAGGGTTTCAAATTTTAAATGGAAAAGCAATTTTATCTAGCGACACACTTGCCAATTTAAAAGTTAGGGTTATATCATGCCAAAGTCTAAATAGTGACGCCATCTTGTATGGTTATGATTTTTACAATTTGAAATTTGAAATGCATCAGGCATCGTTGTTTGAATTTTGAATATAGCGACACTATTGTAAATAGCAATGCTATTGTGATTTTCAAGCTAAAAATACCAAATAACTTCAAATTTTGATGATTTCCTAATATTGTGCACTTCGTGAGTGCAAGAGGTCTTCCCACCATTGATGTAGAGAGAGCACAAGTCCACAGTTCTCAAGAGATTAGGTGATTTTTTAGAGTTGTACCAAGAGCACCTGAGAGAGATTGGATTGTGGTACATCAAATACACACCTTTTGTTAGGATGCATTTGGCTATGATGATAGCTCTGTGTGAGAGATGGCACAACGAGACCTCATCTTTCCACCTTCCAATGGGGGAGGCAATAGTTACCTTGGAGGATGTGTGGAAAATATTGTGGTTTCCTATCCATGGTGATCATGTGATTTACAACCCCGATGTCAGATTTGATGCATGCCAAAAGGTGATGGAGATGGACCAGATTGCGTTGGTCACATCACATATATATTTAGAGACATACAAAGGCCATGTACCGACCTTTAGATTGATTGTTGTGGCCATCATTTCAAGTTTGGTGGTCCTGATAGATGAGGATGATTTTTCATTCTAGTATGGGGTTTGATGTGGTAGCGAATGTTGTATCGAAGGACCCTTTTCACATGGGGGCTTGTGATGTTGGCCTCCCTATATCATGATTTGCATGACTTTATTTACTGTAATGAGAGATCCCTCAGTGCAGGTGTTACTCTTCTTCACATATGAGTGGGAGCACATTGTTTTGCTTTGTCCCATTGTATAGATGGTGGACATGGGACCAGATGATCCTATCATATGGAGATATCAAGGTTCCTATTGATGGGTGTTTTTTACACACTTTCTCAACATAGGTAATGCGTATGTGCACTACCTCTCTTGAAAGGAAATCTTCCAACAAAAAATTGTTGAAAATCTCCCCAAGTTCTCTTAGGTGTTAGGTCTTGACAGTGCTTGGAATATCTCAGTTGTTATTTGATGTGATTTTGTAGGTAATCACAGGGCAGACTTATGTAGCTAGATGCGGAATGGATCTTAAATTTTGAAGTTTCTAAAGTGGGAGTTACAGTGCCATTTGCTGTAGGTTCAAACAACAATTTGAAACTTCAATGTTTTCTTTAAGTTTGGCTTTAAAATGCGCAATGAACCTTAGCATAGACTGTTTCTTAAAAAAAAGGAAAAGAGCAAGGAAGAGGGAAGGTTCCTGGATCTGCAACTAACTGTGAACAGTGATCATGGAGGTTCTGCTATGGACAATTCCCTTCAAATAGAATTCTAGTTAACCAAGAAATCTATAGTATTGTGAAATATTTGCTATCTTCAAAGGTCTGTAGATATTTTACCATTCATCCACCATTTACATGCATGAATAAAGATAAATATTTAAAGAGCAACTTCAAATTTTAACCTAGGCTAACTTTGCAAGGCCATTTACCAGCAACAAACAGCAAAAAGTATGGGCTAGAAGGCATCAACACAACAAAAATTTCTACAATCATAGGATAGCATGACTAAAGTCTATCTAAGAACTTTAAATCTAACTAAAAATAGCTATGTAAATCTAAACAAAGCATTTAACAATGGAGATTGAACCATGAAACATGTGGAGAAATAAAAGAATACACCAAGTCAATATATTTTCATTAAAAATTTCAGTAGCATGTCTTTACAACAACTCAACCCCCCTTGAAAATGAGAGGGGAGCCCCCATTTATAGTGCTCAAAAATATAAATGAATGGCCAATATTCACTACAAAATAGGGTTTCACCTACCCCAAAATATATTACAATTTAAAATTACATTCTTGTCCTTTCCCTATTTTTTCCTCTAGTTACAACATTGTAGCATTTTTCCTTTTGTTGACTACTCTTCCTATTGTATCTATTCCTTCAGGAGCTCCTCACTAAAAATAGGGCTGCCCTCCTACTTCTTCAAAGCTGCATATTCTATGAATTTAAGAATCACTAGTTGGAGTTTGTCAACTTCTATTATCTTAGACCGAAGCATCTGATAACTCTCTTCTTTCGAGTTGTCCTCAAGCTTCTTCTAGTCTTCATCATACTTTATGGCTTGATTCTTGAACAACTCTGATTGGGAGAAGGAACAAGTGGAGAAACTCATGAATTCCATTGTTATCTCATTAGGAATCCTGTCCTCCATCTTCTTCTAAAAATAAGGCTTTATCTTTTCTAGATCCATTTGTACTGTCAGCATGTCATACTCCATCATCAACTTTAGATATCAGGCATAGTCCACCCTAATTTCCTTGACCCATTTGATGTCTAGATCCACTTTATCCATTATTTGTTCCAACCTTTGCCTTATATTATCGAAATCTCACCTCCACACATCCACCAGCTAGTGGTCATCCCTTTTGAATGGGAGCTCCTTTTCCCATGTGGCCTTTGGTAACCAAAGCATGGCCTCAATCTTTGGGTAGGTGGAGTTGTATGTTGCAGGGAAGTCAGTGCAGAGCTTCTTCATGCTCTCCAAAGATTGTTGTAGATCCAAGATTTTTTTGGATGTCTGAACAACCTGGTCAATACCCATGTTCCCGAGGTATAGGATCTATGAGAACCAACTCTCTGTAGTCTTGTCCAAGTTTTGTCTCTTCTCTAATTCTTCAATTTTTTCTTTGGACAATAGTTAGGGTGGATTCGCGGATGTGGTAGGCATGTCATCCATTGAAGAACATTTTTGCATGTAATCCATCAAGGTGGCCACCTGTGCTTTAAGTTCATCCTTTGAAACCTTTTCCTGTCATATTAGGTGCACCACTATAGCCACTGAATCTTTAAGATGTCCCACCTTCTGCTCTCTGGTGGTAGTTCCCAAATTAATGGTGGAAACATTATAGCTTACACCCTCCTAGCCTACCACAAGTGTTGCTATCTGTATGGTTTGGGACTTAGAAGCATCCATTGTTACCTTGGATCTAATTTTTGGCTTCTTCTCCTTCTTGGTTGAGATTTGTGCTCGGGCTAGGATAACCTCTAGCCTCACTCTTGAATCCTTAAGAGTGGGAGTCTTCTTCTCAAGCTACCTCTCCATCCATTCAGGCATGGCAGACTTTCCTTTTGGTGTTGTCTCCCTCTTCTTCGTCAGAGTCCTGGATGAATGTGAGGCACTTGATGGGAGACCTAGTAGTTGATCTCTCTCGAGGACTTCCCTTTACCTCAACTTCCTTTTCCTTTATTTCTTCAATTTTTTCATCCGTGTGCATGTATTCCTTGGACTGGTCTTCTTCTATAGGAGGTGGTGGCACAATCTCCAGTTGTTTTTCCCCTGCAAGGATTTCCACATTTTCCACTGTCCTCTCACCCTCTTGCCTTTCTTTGGGAGGTGACCTTTTTGTTTCTTCCTCGTCATGTCTCACTTTCCTGGACATTTCTTCTTCAAGATCATCATCAAAAGTTTGTACGATGACTTTACCACCAGCATCCTCCTCCTCATCTCTACTCTTAGAAGATTTCATTCCTTCCTCTCCGTAGGCCCCCTATCAATTTTTCGATGTTCATATTTCGGGTGCTCATGGTACTTTTCAACCTCCTATTCAATTGGCTTTGAGGCTTCTTGCTCCCATCTCTCCAATTCTTTGGAGATCACCATTGAGGCCCCCATTTTTATGGTCCTATTGGAGGTTGTGAAGGCTTAGCAGTAATGAGGACTTGTACTAAGGCAGCCTGAAGGGTGGGGTCCATAAAGATTTGGGAGATCTTGGAAGGGAGATTTTGTATGTGTTTTGAGAAAGCCTCAAGAAATGCAAGAGCGGGCACTGGTGTTGTTACTGTGGCTAACAGGAGTGATATGGTAGGTGACATGGTGGCAAAGGAAAGAGGAGTAGTTGTGGTGGAGGAAGATTCAATCACTATTACGGGCCTAGCCAGAGGTGAAGGGGAAAGATGGACTAAGATATCTACTACAAGTGGGGATGTGGCAACCATGGCTAGGGATACAGATGATGGGGTAGTCGAGACAAGGGGAGCCAGAAGGGGTTCTAGCTAATCTATCCTTTCTTCCTAACCTTCTTGGATTATAGGCTGCTCCATGGTGCCCCCTATTTGCTTGGGCTTCTTGGAAGGTGAGCCTCCTAAATCTTTCCTTGTGTATACCTTAGGATCTAGAGACTGCTCTATTTCCATTCCTTTCCTCTTCTTTGATCTGGTGATCGGAAGAGATTTGGATGTCTCACCCATTGAAACTATAGTAGTGACATCTTTGGTGGCACTATGCTCACTTTTGAGTCCTTCATATGTTAGGAGCACCCCTTGGTATTTTAATCAAGCCACTTGTCCTTTAACCCATTCTTCAGTCCAAGCCACAATTGGTTTAGTCACAATTTTGAGCTCATCAACCTCCTGTTCATCCCAATCAATTGTGGGCAATGGTAAGTTGGAGACTGCATTATACCTCGGATCCATAATTGTGCTTTCATCTTCCTCAACTTGATTCGGTATAGGGAATAGTTGCACCCTTCTTACAAAGTATGTATTCATCCTCATGTAGTGCTTGACACACACCTCTTTGTCATCCTAGAAATTTTCCCAAAAATCCTCAACATGATGTAAGTGGGCATACTCTTGTCTGAAAACTTTTCTTATGTGTCCATACGAGTCCACCCGCAGGCGAGTAGTGTGTAGTTGAAAGTGGTACTCTGCCAACTCCTTTTATGAGTTCCCAACACAATGGGAAGTTTTCAATTTATACATGCCTTGACTGAAGGTCAAGGGATAAGAGATCCTTTCCAAATTTTTTTTGATGAGGATGGTGTGCACATGCTACAACTACTAGGAGAGTTCCAATAGTATAATCTGGTCATTGGGGTACTGGGGTAGCTTGTTTGGTCTTTTGGTGAAGCCCTGGGAATGAATGTAGGTGAATTTGGGAAATTGTAGGAATAGGAAAGAGTACTACTTTAGGAATGCCTGTGCGCTATGAGAGACCCTCCTCTCAAAATCCCCTCCTAGCAACCAGATAATGTGACCAATAGAGGCATCATTCACCCTACAGTATTCCTTCTTAAAGTTCCTAAATTGGAGCTGGGGATATCGGTCATAGGCTTTCAACTTCTAGCCTAGCTCCTCTTTAGGCACCACAAATAGTTCTTTATACTTCCTTTGCTCTGCTAGTGAATAGACCAGATAGGAGGTCATGTAGAATTTGGAGCACGTTTTTACGTTCATAAACTACTCATGGAAGCAATTGCTAATGATGCCTCCCTAGTAGAATGAGGCTTTTGTGGTGACATCCTCATCCCCACGGAGGATCTATTCAACAAATTACACCATCCATTCTTGAAAAAATACAGCAGAAGGAAGGAAGATTACCTGACTCAACATGGTGACTAGGTCATGATAGTCGTCATGGAAATCACTGTGAAAGAGTTCCTGAGGGACCTTTACAGCACTACCTCTTTTCTTTTTTAGCCATAATTGGTTTATCAACCTTCTGCAACCCATCAGGTCTTCATTCCAAGTAACCTTTCCCTCTTCCATCATGGGTACTTTCATTTCCTAGAAGGTAGGAATGTGGAAAGTTTTTGTGATTCCCTCAGCTAACATGTCAGTGAGAATATTCCCATCTCTATCAACGATGGTCCTTGTCTCGGGCTAGTAGGCCTACCAACAAGCCATGACTAGTTCAGGGGCAATGAGAGATGGGGGGAAGCCTTCAGTATTTTCTATTCCACTATTCTTGATTATTCTAGTGTTGTCAGTCTTTGGGCGAATTCTGACCCTTCGTTTAAATTCATCAATATCAATATGGCCAATATTAGTGTCTGTGATTTCTTTCCAGTCTGTGGCAATTTTATAACATAGAGGTTCACCCTAGAACTAGAACTTCATTTGGTCTTTATCTTCCTTCCCACAAGGATTCTTGCTTGATTTCTTTCCTTTCTCCCTTTTTGCAGTTGCCCTCAAGGGTCCTACACTTGATTCCATATATCCTATAGACATGGACATAATGAGTACAATCATTTATAAAAGCATTGGTGTTAGTCAAAATTCTGAGGACTAAATCCAATTAAGCATCATGTGGTTAATGAAGTTAAATATTTTCCTTTTAGATGTCGTTGGTCACGTTTTAAAGGATTTCAGACAATCCGGGCCCATGGGGGTGAAATTCCCTAGCAAGAATATTGTTTTGAAGGGAAAATAGGCTGGGGCGATCTGGGTGATTTGTTCTGTCTTCACATTTTGATGGTTTGAAGGGATCATGTTGAAGAGGGCCAAATTTGAGCATGTGGGTAGGCATTAGTTTTCAAATTTGAGGTCATTTAGTCACTTTTGGGGCTCCTGGAGGTTCAGGCCCAGAACGCTATCAAGAGTTCATTGTTTGAATTATTCATAAAGAAATGAAGTTCTTGAGATGGAACTCCAGGGTCCAAGACCCAAGTGGGCCAAGGATGATTGATATTTGGTTTCTACTTTGAGGCACTCTGGCTTGAAGGGGCGGGAAGTTGTCATGTTTTCTCTATTCCAAATGGCAGGCAATAAACAAAAGTCTGGAGGTAGCAGCCTGATGAACCAAACCCAGCCTCAAGCTTGGACGTCAAACTTGATTCATTAAGTTTTTGTTTGGAAAATAGGAGGGTGGAGCCTAGAGGTCAGAAAGGTGGGTTTGTTTCTCCCTTTTGAACCAGCAAAGGTGGCACGAAATCCTGGATGGTGTAGCCCAGTGAGGGTAAAGACGTTAGAGTTCAACATTGTTTGCTTCTCCTGATGAATAAGGGCCCGGGGCCCGAGAGGCAGAAGGTCACTGATGCATTGTCATTTGAAATGACCAAGTGACCATGGAAGTCTCTGGATCGGGACCTAGCAAGATGACAAATTAGTTCATTTGAGAGTTTAATGCCGGACGTCAAGAGGCAAGGCAAGACCCAGAGCTCAGGAAGACGGGTTCATTCTGCCATTTGGGAACAACGAGAGCTCAATGGAGTTCAAAACACAGAATTCTAGGGTTTTAGGCCTAGGGAGCAGAAATGGAAGTTGAGTTTCATCGTTCGAAGTTTTCATTTACGACGATCGAACGATGGAGGTCCGGGTAGGTGGGCCCGAAAGAGGGTGCGACCATTTACAAAATGTTGAGTTTTATAAGGTTTCACTAGCGGTGGAAGGAAGACCCAAGCTTGGGAGATGAAAATTCCCCTAGGCAACAAATGGTCATGACAAGCTCAAGTTCCAAATCAATCTAACAGGGCATTTTGGAGGTTTTTTTAAGATTCCAAGATGGGTTTTATGTGTTTTATCATGTTTTCACTAATTGAAGCATTGTTAACCCATGTTATTCATCATTTTAGGTGTTACAATTATAAAAAACCTCTCAGACGAGTGAGCAGAAAACCTACCTTGGGAGGTCGATGAGAGAAGACACGAAATCCACTAAGGTTGGCTGAATGATGATCTCAAAAGCGAGGGTGGCGGGCGACAAGTGCACCAATCTCCTCTGGAAAGAACTCTGATCTCTTCTAGAAATCCTGACAAATGAAAATGACAGGTTGACCCCTTTATTTATACCCACAATAGCAATTAATTCCCTCATTTAATGCATGTACGATCGACAAGTTGGTTGGTGGATTTAAATTCTCGGATGGTGGTGGGAGGTCCAGTGTCCGGGGGCTGGAAAGATGCGAGGCCATGATCACTTTGAAATTATGTTTGAAAACCACTAGAGGCAAGGGGGAACTCAGGGCCCAGAGGTTGAAAAGCCGACATCAGTTTGTTGTTTCAAACTATGAAATCATCACAGAGTCCCAAACACAGAAGTCCAGATGGTTAGATCTGACAAGAGGAAGGGCGGTCCGAATTTTGTGTAAATAAAACTATTGGAAAAGAGGATGTCAGGTTCCACTGTTGGGAATGGTGAACACAAGGAGGAAACCCAACTATGGAAACCCAATGGGGCGGACCTAAATGGCCCCAAGGTGGCTGGTTAGGAGAAAACTGCTAAGGAGACTTCACAAGGCACTAGGACTTAGCCAAATTGGACAGGACGAAACATGGCTAGCTCAAGACGATACTTTGGAGGCATGTTGACCACTTAGGACACCAAAAATGGGGGCACACAAAATGAGACGACAAAAAAATGACCTGGAAAGGTGAAATAAAAGAGGGTCCCCATTCTGAACGAGGCATGTGTGTTGAGGGCACAATAGTGCCATCACACTTAGGCACACTAGATAGATTGAGCTCCCATACTAGAGATGGGTGATTGATGATATGAATTTTTTTCATTGGCACCCATGGCTTCAAATGTCGCTATGGTTTGATAATGTGCAACAACACTACTTTTTCAAAAAAACCCATTATATGCAAGGCCAAGAGTATACCATGATTAAGCAGTACCTTCATGATAGGGTAGCTAGATGGTTTGGAAATGTATAAGATAGACCTAGTGATGCTTACAAAGATATTTTTTCTAGATCAGCTAGAGAGGTTCTAACATGGGGACTGTTGATTTTGGCCCTAGAGATGGTTGAAAGTTTCAAATAGTTGGTTGCATAGCCTTGGTCATATGATCAGGCTCAACCCATAGCGTAGACCACACCAGCTTATGATGCATGGTTTGTCCCACCACGACAACTTAAAAATCCGATAGGTGTTCCTCCCAAAGGGGGGCCATGAGGTAGATGTGCTAGGGGCAGGGAATAGGGCAACTAGGATGGCTAGGATGGACATTTTCCAAGGCTCCTCTGGTTGGATATTAGCTTCCTCAGTAGCCTCTAGTAGTGCAGTAGCAGCCAGTACCACCAAAACTACCAGATGCATAGGATACTTAGATACAACAGTTGCAGCAGGAAGTGTAGGCTTTGACAGGTGAGTAGGATCAAGCCCGCCAGTAGGATTTTGTTGTGACTATTGAGTGAGACCAAGCTCAGTAGCAGGTGGTCATGGTGACAATTGAGAGAGATACAAAACTTTAGAGAGTTCAGGCTATCACTAGAGAGAGAGATCAGGTGGTGGCTAGGAAGTAGTAGATCGAGGTTATGGTGGTATCCACCCATGGTCAGACCCTTTCAGCATGGTTATATAGAGAGGCTATTACAAAGGTTGCATATTATAGGAAACACTACCATCAGGATGTTCAAATGGCTCTTCATGAACCCAATTTTTTGTAGATTAGTGATGTGCATACCTATGTAGAGGATTAGCCTAAGTGGTAGGCTGGAGAGGGTAGTAGCCACCAAGGCTACCTTTTTGATGTACACACACTTTTTTATTTTTCCCCATTCTTTATACTAATATAAATTTATGGGATCCTTTTTTATAGCCTCGTGGATATTGTACTTATCATCAATGTACATACATTGATCCAAATTTTGTACCATGATAGATTTTTTATATATATAGATGATACAAATATAGATGATTCATGCTATGATGTGTTGACTTTATTTCATGTATATAGATGATATGATATGGATGTATTTACTTTATGCCTATGTGATATGTGATGATAATGATATGGATGGATGGAATGTTATATTATTTTTCATTGTATTTTCACTATATGATATAAATGATTTATTATGATATGCAGATGTTATGGATGCACATGATATGGATGAATTTCTCTCTTTTTTGTATATTTTACATGCATGTTATGATGATGATGTATTTATGTGAATGTATGGATGAAAATTCTTATGATATACAACGATTTAAGTTGCTTAGAATAAAAAATCTATATTATTTATCACATCTCAAATGATTATGAAAAATGCATAATGTGAAATGATCATGAGATGTGTGATTATGCTCATGGTTTGTGGATGTCGGGTGGATGCATTAATGATATTTTTGTTGACTATCATGATATTGGGTTAGTGCTGAGAGAAGATAGAAGAATAAAGAATGAATTACCATTGTTGATAATGACTTCAAAAGATCTAACAATTCCATGATCCATCAAGACTTTATTAGAGATGGTGACGAGACAATGCAAAATATAGGATAAAATTTAGGATGAGTGCTCATACTTCGGGATTGGGATTTTTTTTCATTCCTTATTGTCTGATATAACACAGATATGATGCATCAAGGTATTGATAACTAGGATGATGTTGTATCTAGTGTAATGGAATTTGACTCGACAAATAGATAGGATAGTTCCTGTTCACACCTTGACATACCAAAAACTTGTTGGAATGTAAGTTAGAAGCTTAGAACATATTGTGCCAAAGAATACAAAATGGTCAACAACATACCCAAAACGACCTTCCTACATGCAACTAAGAAAGTATGCACCAAGATTATTTTGCAAGAGTTTCCACAAGCAAAACAAATGAAAGATAATGATTGATGCCCCATTCCTTTCTCTCTAAATTGTTTTAGATAGACATCATCGATAGGTCCTTGGAATGGGTCATTAAGATAAATCATAAGAAAAGATCAAAGATAAATAGTTAGTGTTATTTATAGCTCCTGCCTTGTTTAAGTTTAGCTAAAGTGATACCTGATACTGATTTCCATCGGAGGAAGCATATATCCTAGGAAATGTTGATTAGAGGGTTGTTTGATTTTGGGACTATGATGCTAAGATGAGCTATTGCTTTAAACTTCATTGACGCATTTACCTATGATTTAGACTTTAGATTTTGACTTTTGAGTTTGCACTTTACAACTTGCTATAATATATTTCTTCTTGTTTTGTCAAAGGGTGAAGGTGATGATCATTTATTATGGGTGAAAGCAAGATGTGATGGGTGGATTTTAGTTTTTCTCAAAATATTTCAATTTTTTTGTATTTTTAAAAAATGGTTTGAGGCTGTTTTTGGTCTTTTTTGAAATTTTATGTGGATGTTTAGGATTTTCTAAGGTTGTTTAGGGTTTTCTAAATATTTGAGGCTTTTTAGGTCTTTTGAATGTTTTATATTATTTTTGTGTTTTCTAAATATTTGGATGTTTTGGATTTTCGAGAATTATTTGGATGTTTTTGGGATTTTCGAGAGCTTTATTTGGATGATTTTAGATTTTTTGGATATTTAGATTTTTTTGGATTTTTGAGAGTTTTATTTGGATGTTTCTATATTTTTTGGAATTATTTGATTTTTTTGAAATTTCGAGAGTTTCTAAATTTTGACCAAGAACCTAACCTAAAGACCTATCTTAGGGGCCTTGGGGGCTGATCAAATATTAGTCTTGCCTATGTTATACATATAGAGACCACATAGTTCAACTGAATTGACCCATTTACATGACAAAGATATGAATAGATAAGAGACGATAGTTAATTACAAGGAACTACTAAAGGACTAACCTAGGGTGTCTCAGAGGTGTTGTGTGGTCTCACAACATGCCCCATTTTTCCCCTTGGAAAAATGTGGACCTTCTTTTATTTTTTCTTTGTTCCCCTTCCCTTTTGTTTGCTTTGGCATCATTTTGCAGCTTGGTTGGTTGCTAATCTCATTTTCAATATTTTCTTGGTATTTTTTTGTTTTATCCTTTTCCTTTCCAGATTTGGTGTTTTAGACTTTTCATTAAAATTTTAATATATTACCATAAACTAGAATCTTGAAGTCCTACATTTGCATCAAGGTGAATTGTATCATCATTTGGTTCTAGCTCCACTCGGTATTTCATTGAACAAAGTATTCAATCCTAGTAATATCATTTTATTGGAGCTCGGTACTACTTTTCTTTTATTTCCTTTTCTTTTTCCTTATTCAGAAGCTAGAAACTAGAGAGTCTATTTTGAAATTTATTAATCTCTCTTGAACTCAATTCCTAGATCCCTGTGTTTCTTCTTGAGGTCAATACTAAAAAGTCTCAATCCCTACGATCACAAATTGATCGTGTATCTTTAATGACCTATACCTTATAGATAATTAGTGTGACAACTTATTGCCATGTATGATCATCGTACCATCTATCTCCTCTAGTAGCAAGCTTGCACAAAAATCTAGGTGTTCATAATTTCAACCCTAATCTTTAATGATTGCACCTTTATTCAAGGAATTGATGCAAAATAACAAGTAATTAATGAAGGTGGAAAACTACCTATTTACTAGGAACCACCTCAAGCATGCAGTTGCTTTTGCAACACTCCACTTTGTGTGATGCTACAAATTTGCAAAGGACATTGAAATAAAAAAATAATACTAGCACACAAGGAGAGGTAAATTTTGAGAAACCAAGAAACACAACTACCAAGGGTTTTGAAATTGCATTCTAAAACATCATCACCATCAACTAGAACTAGGTATGTTTTAGATAACTGACACTTTGTTAGTGATTTTCAAGCTAGAGGAGTCTTGAAAATGGTATTTCCCTTTAGAAATTGAAATGATGATTATTCTTTGATTTTTGAATTTAATCGAAAGATGAACTAAAAATTTTAGAAACTGAAAGTTTTGGATAAATTTAACCATAACTCACACACAAGACAAACATTCTAAAAAATATAGAACACTCTTTTGATGCAAAGGAAGAAGATGAATTCAAATATTGTAATTTGCAAGTTGTACCAATCAATGTGGTGGTTAAAAACACTCATATGGGATGGTATTTTGATATTCAAATCGGTTTGTAGGTATTACAAGAAAATGCTTTGCAATGTACCAAAAATGTTGTGGAAAATGGGTTACTTTTAGCATGAGGGTTTCTGATAGCAATGGAGGCCTCAAAATTGGTTATGCAATGTATGAATTACTAAAACCCATCCAAAAGATTCATTGAGAAAGAAGAGAGAATTTATACAGACCTCTGACAAAAAGGAATCATTTACACATTTGGTCTCCCTATTTACACACAAATTTATAATGATGATATGAAAGAAAAGGGGAAAATGTATCAGAATGTTGAGGCCCACAACAATGAAATTATGAGTACCTAATGGTGCTAAGAGCCAATTGCACCACATAACAAAATAATTTAGAGATATGTATTCAACCAAGAAATGCGAGATCTTATAACTCCATTGAACAAGGTAGCTAATTTAAGGGATGCAAGCAAATTTGAACCCTGGATGTTTGTAATAATATGTAGCCTGATGGAAAGTCTTGTAAAAATGCATTAGGGGAAGTTTATAAGTGACATTATATGAATAGATAACACCATTTCCCAAAACTAGGTACTTTTATATGTCTTCATATGTTATTTACTACTATTCCATGAGAGCCAACAAGCAAGGGTTGAAATAGATTGGTACTCTGGGCAAAAAAGGTAGGAAACAGTTTCATATATGCTCATTTACCTTAGATCACCATCCATGGATATAAAGATAATTACATGAAATTCAATGATCTATTTTCCATGAAACTAGTCAGAATGATGGAAGGTGATAAAGCCAAAATATTGTCCCTAGAAGCACAAAGTATCATTCAACCAATGGGAGGTTGGTACATTTAGTTCCCTACTTCTATATAAGGATGGAAAGATTTGATGGACATTCCTTCATGCTGCCCAAGTACCCAATAGACAAAAAAAAATTATTAGAATTGGTGAGATAGTTGAAATCATCTCAGGCTCTTTATAGCCATGCTCATAAGAAGGCCTCTTTCAAATTTTCCATTGTCATAGGAAATTATAAGTGTAATTCAATCAGAGTAGCTGAATTGTGTGAAGAAGAATTAAGAACATATAATTTTGAAGATTTCCCATTTTAGATAATATATTATGACATTGAGGGAAATGTTTCCAATAAAATAACTAGTTATCATGCTTATGTACCACACTTAGAAGATTATTGGCTTAATTGTGAAGACAAGCACAAAGTAAGAAGAAGAAAATATGAAAGATTATCTCTAAACTCTACCTAGATTCTCGAGCTTCATGACATTCTAGATCAATTACAAGAGGATGATGGCCAAGTTTTGAATAAAGTCTACAATGAAGACAAGGTATATGATCAACCCATCCTAGACCCAAGTTATGATGATGAAGACATGACATCAATTTTAGTATATACTCAGCATTGGATTGATGATTTTTGTAAAGCTTTGAGAGAAAGAGGATTCAAGCCCACATTCTTAGAAGATAAAAGGAGAAAAAAAGAGATGAAACAACATTTGAGAGTGGAAATCCTACTAAGAAGAGAAAGAAATCTAGTAAGGTAGCTCCTGGTATAAGAATTGAAGAAAGAACCCTTGGAATTTCAAGACGAGAAATTCCTATGAAGCCATCTGATAAGCAGAAAGATGCAAAAAATAGGTAAAGATATATCAAAATTAAGACAAAAAGGCACATCTTCCTCTATAGTGAAACCAAGAAATAAATTGGTTATTGATGAAGAAGTAGTAGTAACAGAAAATGTTGGCACACAAACTAGGTCTGTGTCTCAAAGAGTTGCAACACATTTTAATTTTTCTCCTTTTGTTAACATGGCTAGTATGAAACAAGCACTTGGAGGAACTCCTATGGTTTTGGACAAAATTTCTAAAGAAGATGAAGCTAGAATGAAAGAAAAAATGGATAAATGGGGTACTATGTGAGAGAAAGTAAAAGAAAATAATTCTAAAGATAAACCCATGGTACATCTAGAGATAGAAGAGATTCAGGATACAACTTCTAATCCTATAAATGTGAAGAAGAAGAGTTTATACAAGGAACAATCACCTTAGAAGAAGAAAACCCTAATATCCTTGAGATGCAAATTGGGGAGGCACTAGAGCAAGATCCTATTGATGAAATAATTGTTGAAGATACTTTGATTACTAGCCCTTGCTTAGGAATGTTCCAAATGTTAATGATCAGTCACAAGTCTTTAAAGAACCATGTTGAAATTGAAATTGAAATTGAGAAGGAAGAAGCTACACAATTTTTCAGGTGATGTAATTGAAAATGAGGAAAACCATGATGTAGCAGAGAATAAAGAAAGTAATGTCCAAAGAGATGATATTGAACATCTGGATAGATAAGAAAATATAAATCTTCAAATACATGAGATAGTTCCAAACCTTACTAATCCTAAATCAATGCCAAAAATTACTGAAGAAATTCCCATTTTAGAGGTTGTGACAAATAAAAGAGAAACTCATGAATCAAATAGAAATCGGGAACAAAGAAATGTTACAAAAGTAGTTCAAGGTGATGATACACCTGATTGGTTGATCAAGGAATTGTCTTCCCCAATGGAAGTACAAGTATTGCCTTTGAATCTTAATAGTTTTATACAGGAAGTAGATACTCCTAAGCCTGGGCGTAGAGAAAAAGAGAAACATGTTATGCAAAGAAATGTAGATGGTGACAAAACCATCCATATAGCTACAACAACTGATAAATACAAAAAAGAAATAATTCCTAAGGAGTAAAAGATAACGAGTATTAATATTGGATACTCATCTTGGAGGCAAGAGTTAAAATAAATAAAAGTGAATTTGGATGCTACTATTGCTAGAGTACAGAAATATAAACAAAAGAAAAGAGAATTGAAAGAATGTGTTGCTACCTTGGAGAATTTTATAAAGTCATTAACTTTATTTGGTCAAGCACAAGCCAAATTTCCCCAACATCCAATATTGATGTCACACGGATAGGTGGATTCAATTGTAGTAGTTTTCCAAAAATTGAATATATTTGAAGGATGGGTTGAATATTGGGTAAAGCAGGGAGAAGAATTCATTACAGATGTAATAGGGAAGCACAAGGAAGCATACCACTAGTTAGAGAAATCTAAAATGTTTGAAAGTGAATGCAGATTTCACATGGAGTAAGTTGTTGAAGACGGTCGAAGTGTAGAAATTCTCATGCAAGTAAATATCCAAGAATTGATATAGAGAAATGTAATATCGAAACAATAACTTTAATTTATAGAAAAATGGAAGAAACAATTGAAATGGGAAGGTGACATGCTAACTAAATTCATTGAAGGATTTGAAAATATCACTGTTGAATGTAGAAAATTGATCGATGAGGATCAAGATTTTATTGAAATGCTAGCACATCAAGGTTGTGATCCACAAACATTAGGACATGAGGGTAAAGAAGCTAAAGCATTCAAGGAATGGATTGAAAGAATAAACATAGATCATGTTCAACTATTAACATTAGAGGTCATTGATGAAATTATATAGTGCAGGAATACTATAGCTAAATATGAAGCAAGTAAAGCATGGAAGAATGGTATTATACTCTAGGTATTTGAAGAATATAGTAGGCTCAAACTCACTTGGAGGGAAACACGAGGGATTTCAAAAGAACATATGCATCAAGTATTAAATGTTTTCTAAGAGTACCAGTTGAAGAAAGGCAAAGAAAGGATCCCATAGCCCGAGCCTTGAGTGAGGAGATGAAGAACTAGATACTGAACACTGGAAGTGTGGCAGAGGTTTTTGTCTTTTTGGAAATTTTGAGTTTGCAGGTTGATCCCAGTCCTAGTGGATATTCCCCATTCTAGTATTTTGGAAAGAATTTGATAGCCTCAATATATGTGAAGTGTTTCATGTTGGAGTATGAAGTGAAAGTTTTGACTTGATCTAGAATATTCTGATGACAATTGGTGTATGCTACATGCTAAATTTTAATTTATTATTTATGATTCTATTGATATACTTTCGGTTGGAATCTTAGGGCCTTGTTCCTATAAAATTTTGTTTCTTGCTTTATTTTTATTTTAAGTTCAAAATTTGTGGATGTCAAAAGAGCATAATTTTTTTTCAAGTTTTGTTCTTTTTTCCTATTTTTTGAATCATTCTGGCGTAAAACCTTGTATGCACATAAAAATTGATTAATATCAAATCCAATTAGATAGTTACCTATCTCATAAATCTTTTGTAGTTGGTTTTGTTAATTCAGTCAAACAAGACTATATGTTGCACCATTTGAGGGTGCATACAAAACCTAATCGATGTCTAGAAATGCAACCCTCTCTTTAAAAGCTCGCACCATTTTATATGTAGTTCTGAAGCAATTTGGTGAAGTATAAAGTAGTTTGCTTTGTTTTAATTGATGCTTTGGGGCATGCATGGAGAATAACCAAGAGAAAATTTAAATTTTCAGTATTTTTATGCTATATTTTAGAGTAGATGTTTAAATTCTTGAAAAATGTTCCAAAATTAAAATGAATGGATGAAATTTTATTGAAAAATCTTTCATTTTCTATGAAATTTCTTAATGCTTAATGCTAAATCTAATTAAGTGTTAGCAAATAATTTTTGATGCTCATGAAATATTATTGTAAATCCTTTGATTTCATGATGTTATTTTATGAAGGAAGTGGAAATTTTGTGTGAAATGCTTATGATTCTTAAGAAAACTAGAAATAACCATAGTCCCTTTGAGATTAACAATAATATGACATCAAAATATGAGAGCAACCCTATTGCAATCATGATTTGGTTATCAGAGACTTGGGGTTGAAATAAATCCAATATTTTCCTGTTAAAGTAGAATCCCTCTTTAGGTTGTCTTTGTTCCATATCTTTCAAGAAGGATAGGATCTTTGCAATCTTTTCTGTGAAGAGTTTATTCACCCTATTTTCTATGAGTAAAATCATTGTCAATAGAAACTATAGCTAGAAGGAGGGCCCACTATTGTCATTTTTGGATTTTTTAAGTTTTAAACTAGATTTCAATAGTCACTAGATCTCGATTTGGTGATCCTCATGTGACCTTAGTCGAGCTTAGTAGTTGAACATTTTCTAGACCTCAAAAGTATGGAAGTTTAAGTAAAAGTTAAAGGAATCTAACTGTTGTTGTCCCACCATCCCCCATAGTGATGACATTCTTTAACATGGAGTCACTAATTCAATTTGGTGTGTACAATGATTTACCAAAAAATCTTGACAAGTTATGTCCAAAATATTATTTCCACAAAGATGTAGAACATATTAGTATCTTTAAGGATACATTCTTTAGAGCAAGGATTCAACATGAAGATTCCATATGTAGGTTGTTCCCATACAACTTAAGCGATGAAGTTTACCCATGGTATATTAGCCTACTTCATAATTATATCAAATCATGGTAGGACATGGAAACTCAATTCTTAGCTAGATTTAGAACACCGACCAACCTTGATTTGTTATATCATCAATTTTCTCAGATCAAGCAGTTCGAGGAAGAACCTATAACTTCTTTTAATGATAGGTTTCAAAAGGCTTATTCTAGGTTGCAAGCACTATACATAGTAAATGATCTTTTTTCTATCGCGGTTTATTATACAATAGTAGATCCTTTAATTGCTATGTTTTTGAAGTGAAGAGAAAATCCTCCTACTACTTTACCAGAAGGCTATGCTAAAGTCATGAGTATAAATTTAGAAATGAAACATCTTGGGAATGGATCATCCACAAATAGTAGAAATAGATTGAATATTTACCCTACCTTGAATGTAAATGGAGTCTCTCTAGGTCATGCTATATCTCCTAATGTTTATCCTTCAGTGGTCCAGAATGGGACATTTCCTCAAAATAATTTCTTTTAACTGGGAAATAGTCAAGCTTTAGTACCTCACCCTGGTCCAACTATTAGAGAGCTATGTCCTCATGGAAATTATTTTTTCTCACAAACTCAAGAAAATCAAAATATCAAGATTTTAGAGGGAAATGAAGAAATGAAATAAGTTACAACTCAACTGGAAATATTAACCACAAAGTTTACACTATTAAGAAATCAAAAATTTTATGCTCAAAATAACAACCAAAACTAGAAAAATAGGATGTATAATGCTCATAGGCCACCTAGACCTTGGAATACATGACCTAATAATGGAGCAGTATCAACACCTTAGATAGTGGTGATCCTACTGATGAAAGGTCCACATCAAAAGTGAATTTAGCTGATCTTGCAATGAATAATTGATATAGAATTCATAATACAAATCCTCATGCTAAAGTAGACTGTTCACAATTCAAAATTGCTTCAGACATTTTTTTAGCTGTTACACATTATAACGAACATTGTGACTCTCATCCTCCTAAAGGAAATGAGTTAGTCCTAGTAGGATATGACTTTGCATTAGTCCTTGAAAATTATGAATGTTTCAAACCACCTGCCATTATTACAAGTCACAATCATGAATATGAAAGTGATAGTTCGATGATGACTCTAGAAATGTATAATTTTCCTTATCAAGGTGAAAATGAACCTCAAGAAGAAATGCACGAAATTCATGCATTTCAACAATGTTAGAAAGGACACAGTTACAATACAAGGAATAACACCAATAGTGGAGGTAAATTCAATGGGCCATTAACAATGCTTATCCCACCTAATAACTTTAATACTCCACCTGATGATAAATCAAGCAATAACCCATGGTTATCCAAGATAACCTCTCACTACAATTCAGCAAATGCTTCAAAAAGTGAAAAAGATAGATTTTGCTGACCAAAAAAATTTGACTAAATATTTAGTGGAATAGATAAAAAAGGTAAAGATTATCCTTTCTCTATTATAATTGCTCAAAACACCTATGATCAAGAAATATTTCTTAAATACTTTGGAAGATTTTCCAAAAGAAGGAAAGTTCAAGGACACTTAGGGGAAAGATAGTAAGGATAAAAGAAAAGATAAGAACATTATTCCCATAGCAGATGTGCAAGTAGCCTTTTACAAAGGAAAATTGGAGTCTCCACCAATTTTACACACTTTGAGAATATTCTGTAAGAATCTTCATAATTGCTTAGTAGACTTTGTAGCATATACTAATGTGATGCATTTATCCATATGTCAAATGCTAGGGTTAACTCGGAAAGTTCTTTAAAGAAGGTCACTCAACTTGATAAAAAAAAAGTAAATGTAGTCAAGGAATTGACTAATATTCACATGCAATTGGCCTCAAACCCTAGAATCCTATATTATATAGAAATTCGAGTTGTGGAGATACTTGATACTTATGGTATGCTTTTGAACAGAGATTGGTCTAAAACCTTGAATGGATATATGGTTGTTGATTTCTCACATATGTGGTTACAATGGAAGGGAGTTCCTAACCAAATTAGAATTGAAAGAGAATCATGCATGAAATATATGATCATTGATTATAATCAGAGAAATAAAGTTATATACATTGATGTAGAACTAGGAGTTTACAAAATACAAAGTTCGGGACTTAAAATAGAATAAGTCTTCATGTGTGATGCTAAGAAACCTAATCAATTGACTCATGAGATAGATGTTTTAATTGAATTATATTGTAACTCTTATGAAGAAGAGAATAGTCCTTATGATAAATTTTAGAAGAATATTATTGCAAAAGATCAATAGAGAAATAAAATAAAAGTTTCACTAAAAAATTTGTTGTTGTAGGATTGGTGTAGGTTGCATAATGTTGCACACTTGTAAAATAGCTATATGATGTGTCTAGAAATAATTCATAGAATTGAGAACTAGTACTCTCTAGAACATAATAAGGTTAAAAGGTCTAGATCAAGAATACATAAAGATAGAGTTCAAGTCATACAAACTAAAAAGATTAATTCAACAATACCAAAGAATGGTAAAGTACAAGCTACAAATGATCAAGCCTAGATTCTTAAATTTGATGGATCCAAATCGAAGCAAGGGATCAGAATCAGAGTTGAACTTATCAAACTGCAAGGTAAATATTTTCTCACCACATATCAATTGTCATTTGAATGTACTAACAATGTGGCATAATATGAAGCCCTTATACATGACCTGATCCTCACAATTAATAAGAAAGTTAGAATCCTTAAAGTGTTTGATGATTTAGAATTAGTGGCTAGACAAGTTAAAAAGTAGTATATCTACCACTATAAGTGATTTTCCAATTATCAACATAAAGTATGGGATTTAATAGAAGATTTCGACACATTCAACATTACTCATATCCCTAGAAGATTTAATCAAAGAGCCAATGATTTGGATACTATTTCTAGTACTCTATAGCCTCTAGATGCCTCTGATTTGAAGAGATTTATAGTTGACCTAATGTATTTACCTTCAATTCCTGATAATGTTACTAATTTACATGTATTCAAAGATGATCAACATATATTTGAGTTCATCACTAATTCCAGTATTTTTGAAGCACAAGTAATCAAAGAGATAAATCGCCCTGATGGTGAAATTCAAGATGAATAATTAGCTCAAGCTAGAGATAATAGCATTCTGAAAGGAATAATTGAGTTAGAATGGTTATTCAACATTGATAAGATAATCAGAGAAAAATATTTTCCTTAGAGCGACGGAGGAAAATTTGAATTATACAATTTATATATTGAAGAAGATCCCAAGAATATGCTCATAGGAAAGGTTTGCACTAAAGAAGAGAAAAAATATTTCTTAGGAACTTAAAGATTATTGGAAAGTTATAGCTTGGAAATATGAATATTTGAAGACTTATGACACTTCCATCATTACTCATATGATACCATTAAAGCTTTATGTGAAGCCTTTCTAGCAGAAACAATGACTAGTAAATGCACTCTTAGAGCCTTTAATTCAAAAGAAAGTTCAAAAAAAATTATCAACTAAAATATTTTTTCCTATTAGACATTCTACTTGGGTGGCGAACTTGGTCCCCATAAGAAAGAAAAATGGAGATATAGAATTGTGTGTGTATTTTTGGAATCTCAACAAGGCATCTAAGAAAGACAACTATCCACTACCCTCACTTGAAGAAGTGCTAAAAATAGTGATTTTTTCACAAATGATGTCCTTTTTGGATGGATTCTCTAGATATAACCAAGTAATGATAGCAAGGGAAAATTGGATGAAAACAAATTTCACCATGAAGTGGGGAACTTTTGCTTATAGAAGGATGTCATTCAGATTGATAAATGTTGGAGCTACATTCCATAGAGCCATGGACTATGCTTTTTGTGAATTGATAGGAAAATGCATCATTATTTACATGGATGACCTTACAGTAATTTTGAAAGATAGAAGAGATCATGTTTAAGATCACAGACCACTATTACATAAATCTGAAACTTAGGGAGTTTCATTAAATCCTAAAAAGTGCATCTTCGAAGTGACTGAAGGTAAGTACTAGAACACAACATTCTTGAATGGGGTATTTCAATAGACTCAAACAGAGTGAGTGCACTACTCAAGCAATAGCCCTTGAGAAGTAGAAAATAATTGAAGTCATCTTTTGATAAGATTAATTTAAAAAAAAAAATAATTACCGAATTCACAGAAATAGTGAAACCACTCAATGATATGTTAAAGAGAGATGCCAAAATAGAGTGGAAAAAAAAGCTAAGATCTTCTTTGAGAATATAAAGACTACAATCATAGAAGTGTTAGTATTGGTAAGTCTAGATTATGTTAAACCATTTTACATTTATTCTTTTTCTTCTAGTAACACTTGTGTAGTAGTATTAACATAGAAGGAAAAAATAAAGAAGAAAAACCAATTTCTTTTACAAGTGCTCCATTCAAAGAAGGAAAGCTGAGATATATAGATATTGAAAAGAAATCCTTTTCTTTGGTCAAAGTGGTACGTAATTTTATACATTACATCCTCAGAAGTATAGTCAAATCTATTGTTCCAAATTTTGTAGTCAAAATGTTGTTAACATAGAGTGAGCTTAGAGAAAAAACACCCAAATGGTTTACAATCCTACATGAATTTGATTTAGAAATCATAGCCATGGGATTGGTTTGGGGACAAGCTTTAGTCAAATCTATTGCAAAAATAGATCCGCAAATTTCAAGTCAACAATATACTTTGGATGTAGAAGACCAAGAAGACTAGTATTTAGATATATGACATTATCTGGTTAGCCATACTTGTCTTGACCATATGCAAAGAAATTAAAGAATATCCCTTAAGATAAAATCACAAATTTACATGATCAAAGGAGGAACTCTATTTAAAATAAATCATGAAGGAATCTATCTAAGATGCATAAACAGAACAAAAGAAAATAAAGTGTTGCATGAACTGCATGATAAGTTTGGAATAGCTCGTGGAGCACCTTTAGCCACTATACACCTCATCTTGAGAGCCAATTATTACTATCCAATGATTTTCAAAGATACATAAAAACATGCTAAACATTGTTGCACATGTCAAACTACAATAGACAAAGGAAGATTTAATGCTCAACCATTACAGCCAGTTGATGAGTCTAGTTTATGGCTTAATTTTGGTAGAATTTATGATCTATTTGTTGAAGTTTTCATGAACCTTGATGTTTGAATGTTGATATTTCCTCAAAAACATAGAATTGGGCCTAGTTTTACCTCCACAAATCTTTAATGACATTGGCATGTTATATGGACTATCTGTGTTAATTCTACATGTGGATTAATGAATGTTCTTTAAGATAGTTACATATATGTGATTATTATGCATACTAATATCACCATGTAGATATGATTCAAGGCCACTAAATTGAGAAGATTCTACCATTTGGTCATTGACCATAATGGTTAAAAAAAATTCATGCAAAGTTCAATGAAGGGAATCATTCAAAGAGGTTGAAATCAGGAGATTCCTCATGCAAATCAAGTTGTAACCACCTTGTAAATGATCTTTATTACTATTGATTGAATATAGGCATTAAAGTTGTTCTAAATCTGCATTGAGGCAAGCATGTCTAACCAGATTCCATGCATGGATAACCACCTCTCCACTTTCTCTGTTTTCCCTAAAGTGACATCCTCCCAATTCATGGAGTTGACCGCTTTGTCTAGTTAGTCGATTATTTTCCTATAAATAAGGGTCAGATGCTCCTTCTTAGGAGGCTGCATGATTAGATGATATACTTACATTCTTAGTTTTTAGCAATATAGTTACACTACTCTATTGTAATCATGTTTTCCAATGAATAAGATGAATCTATAAATCTATGTATCTGAGTTTACATTAGTTTTAGAGGATACTCATCCAAGGGGGCCCACTTGGTGAGCATTTCATCCTTTAGTTTAGTTTAGTTTAGTTATTAATTTATGCTCAATAATTAGTTAAGAATCTAGCATTGACTGTTCCTACAACCAAAGTAGACAGAGTAGTTTCCTATTTGTTTGCTTAGATTTTTGTTTTTGTCATGCATTTTTGCTTAGCATAGTTCTTGGTTGATGTTCAACACTTATGTTATTTCTTTTTAAGAAATTTACCTTCAACATTATGTTTTTCTTAGTTGTAGAATGAGTATGGCTACTTTGGATCCTTAGTGCACATACTGTGCTGACCCATTTCAAGTTCACGTCTTTGGGTTAACAAGTTAAATGCACCTTCATGATGATTGGATGGCTATTTAGTTTAGATTTCCAATCTCTAAATCATAGGTGTAAGGGCTTAGTTGTTAGATCATTGTAGGAGGCCAACATTTTTGGTGTCATTGCTAGGGATGGTGTCAAATTAGGGAGTTATTTAGAGTCATTGATAGTTTTTTTTGCTATAGTATTTCTGAAAGTTTGTTCTTAGTATACCCCTCATTTAGGAAGTAATGACCCCCCTTATTCTTTACCAATTCTTTGTGTGAGTTGGTTAATAGTGAGTGGATATTGCATGGATAGAGGAAAGAGAAGAGATTCTTATGGGAGATTTCTTCCTAACAATCCTAATCCATTATAGCTACTTGAATAGTAGAACATGCCAAAAGAAGAAGAAGAAGAAGATCCACATCCTTTTGTTGATGCATTTCCTGATCTGACTAGCTCTAAAGTTTCCTCTAAAGACCAAAATAAGCTTGAGAATCCCTTTGCTTTGGAACTATATCAAGCAAGCATGGGTGATGCAAATAGAAACGGTCCTAACCAACTAAATTTTCCTTTCCACATTGCTCATCAGAATGAAGTAGACAACCTCAGAAATATCCCTGCTTTAGTCCTTCCTAAGTTTTATGGACTTGTCATAGAAGATCTTGATACCCTTTTTTTTTAGTTTGACATACTCTGGAGGAGTTATGACTATACCACCGATGCCCATAGGCTTAAGCTACTTCCTACCACTCTAAAATAAGTTGCATTAAGATGGTTCATGAGGCTAGGAAGAGATACTGTGGAGACATGGGATGACATGAAGACAAAATTCCTTGAGAAATACAAGGAGTATTGCAGAGGCAGTAACATAAGAGGAGTTGACAATTTTAGGATGCAACAAAAGGAGGATGAGAGCCTAGAGGATTACATTGCAAGGTTTCTATTTTTCCTACAAAAATCTCCACATCATACACTTAATGAAAACTCAAAAAATATTTTTTTCTTGAGAGGAATTAATGACAACTACATTGATGCCTTGGACCTAATGGGAGGATGATATATATCTCAAGTTCTTTGGGAGGATATTAAGAATATATGCCAGAACTACTCTAGGGCAGCTTCAAAGAAAAGGAGAGCTTACCAATCTTCCATGGTTAAGTCATCTACCAGTGGAGTTTCAAGAATGGAGATTACTCATTTGTTGGCAGACTTCAAGCAAGATATTATAAACAATTTAGATACTTAGTTGGATACACTTCAAGCTAAGAAGAAACAAGAGGAGGAAGATGCAACATTTGCAGAGTATTTCCCCCATTGCAGACAAAAGGACTGTAGATGCAATATGGTAGCTAATATTGAAAGCAAGCAGATTGCACCTAAGTTCAAGCCAATCCATATTGAAGAAGATCAAGTCTACTATGTTGCACAAAGGAGGCCTTAGGCTCCAAGACAAGCTATGCCACTAGATCCACACTCTTTTGCTAGGCCATATTTTAATTCTTATTCACCTGGTAACCAATGGAATCCCCCATATCCATCCAACTGTGGAGAATATCCACCACAACCTTGGAGTAACCCTTCAAATACCTAGCCTCATCATCAAAACTCTCCACCCCAGTGGTAGCAACCTCAGGGAAATTGGTAGCAGTTTCAAGGAAATTGGAAGCCACTCCTAGGAAATTGCAACAAAAAAATCAATGGAAGGGAGGACAACAATGGCAAAACCAGCCAAATAGCTACATGCAACCACCTTCTCAACCCAAAAAACCTACTATAATGCCTCCTAGTAATTCAATCTCAAATCCACCTAAACCTACTCAGCTACCACTTGAGCCCACACCCAATCAAAATAACAAACCACAATAGTAGCATGTATACTCTATTGATTCAAATAAATTCCCTACATATGTTGTGAGTGTGAGTGATATCCAATTGCGTTCATTAACTACTATACTAGCTCCTTCCACACCCATTATCACTAAGCTTCCTGTGGAAGAAGAGGAGCCTCTTAATACCCCCATTCAACCAAGTGCACCTAAAAATTCTAAACTAGTCCTAGTCAACCAAACTGAATGATGACCACAATTTCCTTAGAGATTGGAAGTTGCTGAGAAGAAGGAATAAAAGGATGACACAAATTTTGACATTATAGATCAATTGAAGCATATATGTTCCTAGATACCCCTATTTTAGGCCATAAAATATGTTCCAGTCTATGGTAAGAAAATCAAGGAAGCATGCCTTAATAAACCAAGAAGGAAGAAGAAAAGACCCCACTATGGTTCATGTGGTGGGGTAGCTAGCTAACATCATTCTTAGGAAAGTGACTATCCCTAATCATAATGACTCAGGTAGTCCTATGGTAGGAGTTGTTATAAATGGGATCTAAATAAATAATGCTTTGATTGATTTGGGAGCAACAATGAATGTAAGGACTAAGGATATCCTACAACAACTAAATGTTGCAAGCATGAGACCTACTCCTACTGTTAATCCTGATGGTATAGTAGAGGATCTTGTGGTAATTCTAGACTAATGGGAGTACCCAATAGATTTCATGATTCTTTCTCCTAAAGCCACACTAGGCGGGTATATCATTATTTTTGGAAGTCCGTGGTTAGCAACAACAAATGCATATATTGTATGTAGGATAGGAGACATGGCCATTTTTTTATAGAAATAGCACCAAAAATATTGCTCTTTATCCTCTTTCTCAACCATCCCATGATGAGGATAATCATGTATGGCCACACATTGGTTAAGAGGCTGAGGAATTTTATTTTATGGTGCAACTTATGATGTTAGGTAGAAGTTATTTAATACAACTTCAAGATGAATATGAATTATTGGCTAACATCATTCATAATCATTGTGAAGTGGAGGAAGCATCATCTTCTCATTATGTTGTTCCAGTAAGGACACTTTTTCTTGCTCTTCCTGCATTCATTCTTCCTGCAGCTGTTCTTCCTATAGCTAGACTTCCTATAGCAACAAGTATGTCTCGTACATTTCTGCCATATGAACTCAAGGTACCATGTGTTAATGAAGAAGCTATGATAGAGTTAAATACACAAGTAAAGGTGTTAGAAGGAAAATATCTAAGTATTAACAACAAACTAAATGAAGAACAATAGTTGTTGTTGGAAAACTTACTAAGGACCCACCAACATGCATTTGTGTGGGACTATCGTGAGCTAAATGGATTGGACCCTAAGCTTTGCACTCATATAATTTACATTAGATATTTTTGCACCCCAAAAAAGACCATTTTCCTTTACTCTTCATAGATCAATTTTTGGTCTCACTTGCAGGAAAGCAATACTTTTATTTTCTAGATGGCTTCAGTGGCTATAACCATATCCAAATTGCACCTAAGGATCAAGAGAAGACCACCTTTACCTATCCATAGGGGACCTATTCCTACTTGTTACTCCCATTTGGCTTATGCAATGCACCTACAACTTTTTAGAGGGTAGTCATTAGCATATTTTCATACATCTTTCATGATTGCATGGAAATTTATATGGATGATTTTATTACCTATGGTGTTGATTACAATGAAACATTGGAGAATCTCATGATATTCCTATAGAGATGTGAAGATCACAATCTATCTCTAAATAGTGAAAAGTGTTTTATGATGATAGAGGAAGGTGTAGTTCTAGGCCACTACATCTCTCACAAAGGAATTCAAGTAGACCCTACAAAGATTGAGGTAATCACAAATCTGTCTGCACCTACAAAACAAAAATATGTTAGGAGCTTCTTGAAACATGCAAGTTATTATAGGCGATTCATAAAGGATTTTAGAAAAATAGAAGCACCATTTTATACTCTTCTCACCAAAGATGTTGAGTTTGAATGGACAAAAGATTGTGACAAAGCATTTTTTGATTTGAAAGCAACTTTGAATCATGCTCCTATACTCAAAGGACCTAATTGGGAGTTTCCTTTTCATATCCATATAGATGCATCAGACTATGCTATAGGAGAAATTTTAGGGAAGAAAGGAGCTATTGAAAATGCCATTTATTTTGTCAACAAAAACTTGCAAGGAGCTGAATTCAACTATGCAGTGACAAAAAAAGAAATGTTGGTAGTGATCTATGCCCTAAAAAAATTCAAGCACTACATAATAGGCTATCAAATCTTTGTGCACACCGATCATGCAACCATTAGATATCTCATGCAACCATTAGATATCTCATGAATAAACCCCTGATCATAGGTAAGCTGGCAAGATGGTTATTGCTGATGCAAGAGTTTGACACAACCATTATGGATAAACTAGGGAAGACCAATGTTGTTGCATATTTTCTTTCAAGGCTGACTACATTAGAAAAAAATCAAGCTATGGATGACTCCTTTCTTGATGAACATCTATTCTCCATCAACGTGCAAACATACTGTTATGTTGGCATAGCTAATTATTTGGTCACAAGGAGAGTTCCTCCTCACTTATTTCCAAAAGAGAGAAGGGTGCTCATTGAAAAATATTTTCCTTTTTCATGGATTGCTAGATGTTTGTTTTATAATGGACTAGACCATGTCATGAGGAGATGTGTGAGAGAAGATGAGACATATGATATTTTGCATGCATCCCAAAATGACCCATGTGGAGGACATTTTGTAGCCAAGAGGAAAACAATGAAGATTTTGAACACAAGATATTACTGGCCAACACTCTAGAAGGATGTAGGAAGGTATAAAAGAAAATGTGATCGATGCCAAAGGATGGGTAGACCAACCAAATTTGATGAGATGTCACTTTACCCTTAGGTAGTAATCACTCCATTTGACAAATGGGGACTAGATTTTGTGGGACCCATTGATCCTGCATCAAATGGTAAGTCCTATATCTTAGTTTGCACTGATTATGTAACTAAGTGGGTAGAAGTTAAGGCCATGAAGCATGAAAGAGACAATAAGGTTTTTGAATTTCTTGATGAGGAGATCTTCACAAGGTATGGAGTTCCAAGAGAGATATTGACTGATCAAGGGGCTCAACTCACATCAACCCTTGTTGCAGCACTAGTCAATGAGAACAACATAAGACATGGGATGTCTACTCCTTTTCACCCCTAGGCCAATGGCCAAGTTGAGGTGACTAATAGGGATATTGAATCCATCCTAACCAAAATAGTGTTGTTCATAAGAAGGATTGGGCAAACAGATTGCCAAAAGTTGTTTGGGCCTATAGGACATCCCAAAAGACAACTAAAGGATTCACTCCATTTGAGTTGTTGTATGGAAAGATGGCTATTATTTCAATTGAATTTGAACATAAGACTCTTAGGACTCTAGTATACTTGGGGATGGATATCTCTAAGGCTCAAAGAGAAATAATCCTTCAGTTGAATGTTTTGGATGAGATGAGTAAAGTAGCCTTGTATCACATAGAGGTAGTGTAGAATCAAAGAATCAAATGGCATGATAAATTCATTAAGGACAATAAATTCCAAACAAGAGATCGGGCCTTGCTCTATGATTCAAGATATCAGGATAATGTAGGAAAATTGCAAACAAGGTGGCTAGGACCATATGACATTGTTGAAGTATACCCCAATGGTGCTATCCAGCTCACTAGTATTGACCCAATTAGATTTAAGCTTCTTGTCAATGGTCATTGCCCTAGATTGTATCATAAGACAACATCCAAAGAGGAGTTCCTACAAAAATTCAATTAGCATGCAACACCCGAGCTTCCTGCAGTCGAGGGAAGTGCACCTAGTGTCCCTCCTATCTAATTAAGGTATGTACTTGTAATATTAAATACTTCCAATTTTGTGGGGTCCACTCCTTCACCCATCCATCAGTTCAATTCATTCCACTTCACCTCATTCCTCCTCATTTTTATTAATTGTTCAACTTATTTATTAAAAGGCGATCGATACTTTCTCTACAATCTTTGCAATGAATCTTCCACGAATTGAAGTATGTGCACATTAATTTCCATGTATTAATTTTCTTTAGTGTATTCATTTAATTGTTATGAATTAATATGGACATTCACCATATCAAGTGGGTATGTGCAGGATCATGATGGGCCAAAAAGTGATGATATGATGGGTATGTGTAGGGTATGTGGCTGACGACTTTTTTTTAACCCAAAATTGATGAAATGAAAAGGGTTTTTAATGGAGATCCTGAGCTTTCCACCAATATAAATTATGCTTTACTTTTGAATTTAATAAATAATTACTATTCATTTTCTATTTGAATTACAACTAAAGTCTTGATTGATAGGCTAGTTGAAAAACATCTATAGCTTTCAAACGGTCTCACATTTTTTGAATCTAAAACATGTGTCACATTCTATGCTTTGCATACTGTAGGATTAAAAATAAATAAATAAATTTCATGAATTTTTGACCAAGTTAAGGTGGTCAGACATACGAGTTTTTATATTTTTTAAAAGTTGTAATAAAAACTCATAATTAATTATTTACTTGGAAAAAAATTACAAAATTGTATCAGATCGAGACATCAGTCCTCTACTTATGTATAAAATATTATAAAATAATATTATCATTTTATTTTGGTTAGGGTGGTCAGACAAACACCTACTTATTTTTTCCTGAAATTTAAGTACTACTATATTGAAATTTCAAATTTTCACCAAATAGATTTTTTTTTAAAATAAACCTAGTAGTTTAGAAACTACATTCAATTTGCTACATATTCTATTCTTACATATTTTTGAAATAATATAGATAACTTATTCAAATTTTTACATCAAGTTTCCTAACTCTAATTTTTCTAAATTTTTCACCACTTAAGGGTCTATTTTTTTTATGATGATCCTGCACATACCCATGTCATTGTTCCCTGTCCCTATCAAATCATCCTTACCACCTCGCATGTGAGGACACATGCTCAAATTTAGGTTGGGGGTGTGAGATGTGATTACATTGGCTCACGTCCAGTCCATACTCGTCTACGTCAACAAGTTTAGCCAATTTGAATTTTGAGTAAGATAATGGCTCATTCATGTGAGGTGACACTAACTGCCACCACCATTTTCCTCCATCATAACCTTCCTTTATTACACATTTACTACCAGTATTGATCTTTTCATAATATTAAGTCACCAAAAGGTAAAACAAAAAGAAAGGAAAGGTAAAACAAAAAGTAGAAATTCAAACGACATTGGTATTGGAAATTTGGCAATGTTGTAGGAAGGAAAATTTTGTAAAATGATTGTTTGATTGTAGGAAACTAAACAATGGGAGGTGGATTAATTAGGAATGAACCCATGGTTCATGATGTATTACTGCAGGATGCACATTCACAAGCTGATTTTAGAAACTGTGGCTGGTTAGACTATTTCATGAAGCTGAATAATTTTAATGAAGGCATTGCATTAGAATTTTCCTAGAAATTTTCTGAGGGAAAAACCATAGTAAAATGGCTAGAAGTATTGGATACTAAAGAAAGAATTGTAGATGTTACAGGGTTTCCTATCGACAGTGAAAATTACCCTACTTCTAGAGACACCATGTCAGCTAGGGAAAAATTTATAGAACCTAGTGACCCTCCATTGAGCATGGACAAAAAAGGTGCAAAAAGAACCTCTTTTCTTGAGCCATGGAAGCAAGTAGTTGTTCATGTAATAAAATATATCACCTATGAAGGATTCTAGTAAAATCTACATTTCGTGCACTTTAAACTCTTGAATAACATGGGGCATGAGAGGATGATGAATGTGTTGAATTTGCTTTACCACCTTCTTTCAATCATGGAAACCAAGACTTAGAAAGCTAGAGACAATTTCATTTCCCACCATTCTTTGATTAAATTGTTAGTTGAGAAGTCTTTGCATGATGTATTCGAGATGACTTGGGAATAATTCATAAATATTGATCAAATTAGTCTAGAGCATTTGTGACCTAGGGTTTTACCTCAACTTTGTAGGTCTAGAAAGAGATTGAGTGCAGTTGAAGCCACTCTTGATGCTTCAACCTCTAGTGTAGGCCCTAGTGCAAACCCTCTGCAACAGAGCAGACCATAGAGATTAGCTCTTTTGAGACAGAGCACTTAGATAAAGAAAGTTCCTCCCCAAATTTTGATGATGATGTTCCACTTGGCATCCTAATGAAAACTAGGGCATAGAAGAAAGAAGCAAAAATAAAAAAAGGAAAAGCTAAAAAGCAGTCGGCAGAAAAAGAAGTTCCAAGGTCTAGGAAGCAAAAGGCTAACACTATTCATCCTACAGCCAAAGAAAAATGTAAAATCCCTCCTAGGAAATGAAGACCAACCAAGTCATCCTTTGATATGCCTCTTTAGGAAAGCCCTAAGTCTATTGAAATATCATAGGGGGACACAAAATCTCTAATGGGGTAGATGAAAGTCAAGGAAGAGGATATATTTGAGAAAGCAACAAACTTAACATTGGAAAATCTTGATGATATTGCATAACAAGTTGAGAACCAAGGGTGTGGGGAAAATTGGGATTTTCCATAGCAAGAGATCATGCATCATGAACAAGAACAAGAACAAGAGTCCCTATAACCAGAATTGATTAAACAACCTGAATCCCTATAGTTGGTACTATATGAAGAGCACACATTAGCACCAGGAAAAATGTTAGTAGGAATACATAACCCCCCTGATTTCTCAATGCACATGGCAGCTATACATTTATGGAAATAAATGAAAAGAAGAGAAGAGGAATGAAAAGAAGAGAAATGTAGGCTAAAGAAAGAAATTCAAAATAAAGATGAAGAGATTGAAGACAAGGTTGCAAAAATTGCTACTTTAAAGAAGAAGGTGGATGATATGACAACCTTGGTACCCCAGATAGTAGAATGTAGGGCCCCTCCAAGGGTCTATGCTTTGCATTTGAAGGATAAATATCTTTCTTTTAAGCTGGAAAGGATTGTCTCATGTTTGAACCCTTCCATTAAGACTCCTATTGAATTTTTCAATGCTTATCAGATTGCTTCTCGTGAGATGAAGAATTTGTTGTGTGAATTATATTTGCACAATTATGTTGTGACTGAAGACCATGATTGGAATCCACTGTTATATGTTGAGGATGTACAATTAAGGGAATATATATCTTGGGTACAAAATGAGATTAGTTGGGGACAACAATATGGGGCTTATAAGCAATTGGAATCCAACATCCCTCTACCCATCAAGGTTGAACAAGAAATCCAAGGGACATTTATAGATAATGGTACATAATGATTATCAGACCTAGCTATGGTAATAGGATTATCCCTTGGATAGAAGCAGTTTATAGTGAATATGAGGTGGTGACAAAAGTAAAAGAGGAAACTATGAATAGATACTTGTCACAAAGATGGAATGGCCTAACTGATGAGATAAAGTAACTTGAGCCCCACTCTATACAAAGCTATGCTACAAAACTTAAAAATTGACAGATATATACATATTGGGAGGAAAAAAGGATGATTTTTGCTTCCACTGACTTTTTAGCCACCCATCCTAATGTGGCCCTTGAAAAATCACAAGTTTTACCACTATGATATTACTGTAGAGAGACAAAGATGGAACAAATTGGATAGACAAAAATGGTCCTATTGGGATCCTGATTCATGCACAACAAACACTAATGTAGGATAGTTGGCAATTGAAAATTTTAGGGCTTTGACTAAGTAGAAGAACAACCCTTCCCCTATTGGAGGACCAGTAGAACCTTAGGTCAGGGGGATGATGAGTCTAGTTTATGGTTTAATTTTGGTAGAATTTATGATCTATTTGTTGAAGTTGTCATGAACCTTGATGTTTGAATGTTGATATTTCCTAAAAACCATAGACATTGGGCATAACTTTATCTCTAAAAATATTTAATGACATTGACATGTTATATGGACTATCTGTGTTAATTCTACATGTGGATTAATGAATGTTCTTTAAGATAGTTATAGATATGTGATTATTATGCATACTAATATTTCCATGTAGATATGATTCGAGGCCACTAAATTGAGAAGATTCTGCTAGTTGGTCATTCACCATAACAACTAACAAATTGGTCATGCAAAGGTCAATGAAGGAAATCATTCAAAGAGGTTGACGACAAGAGATTCCTCATGCAAATCAAGTTGTAACCACCTTGTAAATGATCTTTATTACTATTGAGAAAATATAGGCATTACTATTGTGCTAGATATGCATTGAGGCAAGCACATTTGACTAGATTCCATGCATGCTTAACTGCCTCTCCACTTTCTTTGCTTTCCCTAAAGTGGTGTCCTCCCAATTCGTGGAGTTGACCACCTTGTTTAGTTATTACTTCTTTTCCTATAAATAAGGGTCAGATGTTCCTTCTTAGGAGGTTACACAATCTAATGATGTACTTGCATTCTTAGTATTCAACAATACAATTACATTGCTCTATTGTACTCATGTTTTCCAATAAATAAGATGAATTTATCATTCTATGCATCTTATTTTACATTAGTTTTAGAGGATACTCATCCAAGGGGGCCCACTTGGTGATCATTTCATCCTTTAGTTTATTTTAGTTTAGTTATTACTTTTTGTTCAATAATTAGTTAAGAATTTGGCACTGATTGTTCCTACAACCACTAGAACTCCATTATGTGTTTTTTCCTACAAGCAAAGTAGATAGAGTAGTTTCCTATTTGTTTACTTAGATTTTCATTTCTATCATGTATTTTAGCTTAGCATAGTTTTTGTTTGATGTTCAACACTTATGTTATTTCTTTCTGAGCAATTTACCTTCAACATTATGTTTTTCTTAGTTATAGAATGAGTATGGCTACTTTGGATCCTTAATGTGCATAATGTGCTAACCCATTTCAAGTTCAATCCTTGGGTTGACAAGTTAAATGCACCTTCATGATGATTGAATGGCTATTCAGTTTAGATGTCTAATCTCCAAATCATAGTTGTAAGGGATTAGTTGTTAGATCATTGTAGGAGGCCAACTCTAGTGATGGTGATGCATCCCTTTTTCACAATAGGGACTAGACTTTATTGGAACCATTAATCCTCCACCCTCTACTATCCATAGATTTATATTAACTATTATAGATTACTACACTAGATGGACAGAGGTGTGTCCCAACAAACAATGCACTACATAAGTGGTCATAAAATTATTGGAATAGAATATCATCACCAGGTTTGGAGTACCATATGTATTTGGAAATGGATTAGCTAAGTCGTCAAATAAAAATCTGCTGGATATAATTAGAAAATTAATTGAAAAGAATCTCAGGGAATGGCATTCTTTGCTGAAATTCACCCTTTGGGTAGATCATACTAGGATGAAAACTGCATTAGGGAATTCTCCTTATCATTTATTCTACAAGGTAGATCCTATACTACCAATAAATTTAAAACTTTGTACTTGGTAGTTTACACATGAATAGATTAGATTGGATGACCAAACAAAAGCTTGATTGTTGCAATTAATTCATTTAGATGGAAAAACATACTCAAGCTATAGATCATTTCTATAGGCATCAATTTGTGGTGAAAAGATGGTTCAATAAGAAAGCTAGATTAAAGACTTTTAGAATAGTTGGTTTGGTCCTATATTGGAATAAAGCCCATGAACAAAAATGTGAGCATGGTAAATTTGACAAGTTATGGACATGCCCATATCAAATTGTTGAAATCTAAGGTGAAAATACTTATAGGTTGAAGTCTTTGATTGGTGAAGATATCCCATTTCCTATCAGTGGATAGTTCCTAAAGCATTGTTTCTAATCATAAGTAAATAGTTTTTTTTTTTTTGTAAATAGTTTTTTGTAAATAGTTGTTTGTTGCTTTTTTTTTACTTTTTGGGTGTTGCATAATTTGAATTTACAATGATTAGAAACTTTTGAAGAGAATTATTCAATTCTTTATACTTTGGTTATCATGAATCATTTAGTTGATGTTGAGATACAAACGAATACATTTTTAAATTATTATACTAAAATTTTGGATAGTAGTTGTTTGCATTAATTGAAAAATAAAAATACTACTTTTGCTACCATTGTAATTACCAACCACATAGCGGGCTCCATTTCTTTCAAGTTGATACAAGAGTCATCATTGAAATATCAAAAGAGAAAAATGAGCTATCATCACTATATCTTTATAAAAATAAAATCAACTCTTTAGGATATCCAAATAACTCTACCAGGGCTATAGACACTTGGCTGGTAGTAGAGCTATGTTTGGGGGAAATTATGGAGATAACCTTGCTAGGGATATGGACACTTGACTGGTAGCAAGGCTCTAGCCTTGGTTGGCTTAAAAGGAATTGTCATATTATGTAGGTTAATGCAAATATTTTCTATTTCTAAGTTTACTATGGTAGAAATAATCAATTGCACACATGTGAGTGGTGCCACCAAGGCAAGAGGGTCCTCAAAGAGAACAATCTAGACCATGAAGCAAGAGTTACACAGTAGAAGAAACATATACTATGGAGGAAAATGCATATTCAAACATTCTCATTAACTGAAATTTCAATTACAAACAACTGACAACATTTGAGCTTACAAACTCGGCTCAAAGGCTTGATATAACATGTTTGACATCCAACATTCATATATGCTTCTTAATCTAAGCTGAAATATTACATATTGAAACCTATATTTCTCAAATCTACCTTCCTAATGATCTATTACACTATTTTATATCACATCTAGGGATCTAGAATCATCCACGTCAACCAAAGATCATTACAATCTCCAATGAAAGAAAATGTAACATGCAAATGAATAGGTCAGGCTCAAATTTGAATTACTCCTCGATGAATGCATATGATGAAGTGTGGACCTATAATTAAGGTTGGGGACACTCCATGGAATAATTAAAATCATACCGTCGAGATCCGCATGTTATGAAAATGATCCACAAGCTATCAAATTAATCGTTAGGCTTAAAAATTATTCTGGTTTTAGTTCAAGAAACTGTCATGAAATCTAGAATCAACAATTTTTTGGAAAAAAATCCAATTACACTCAAATCTTGGAATAAGGAAAATGAACATGTCTATGATGAAAATGTAGATCCACAAGGTTTGGTGAGCAAATATGATGAATCCACCAACATGAACTGAGCAAGGACAAAACAAGAACAAAACCTAAAAGAAAATATTTTTGGTTGATGCAAGATTTCCAAGAAACAAGGATGCTCTTGCATCAAACATTTGGGGTTAATGAAAAGTGAGTCCCCCACTTTTTTGGTGCTAAAGGAAAACTAAGATGATCTACCTTAGCCTAAGAAATCCAAGAAGAATCCTCCACTGGTCTACCTTTCCATTTCACAAGATATTCCTTATATTGTCTTCCATGAGTTTTCCTTCCATCTCTGATATCAAAAATCTCTTCAATCTCATCTAATTGTTGTTTGGGAAACTAATTCTCCAATTTTGTTTCATTATCTTCAATAAATTATGCTTCATGGTATTGATGTAGATCTTCCATGTTGAATATAGATGATATACCCATGCCATCTAATAACTCCACTTCATATGAATTTCTTGAATCAAATTTCTTCAAAATTTTACAAGGTCCAAATTTCCTCATCTTCAACTTGTTATATGTTCCAATTGGAAATATTTCCTTCCTCAGATACACCATCACCTCATCTCCCACTTAAAACTCCTTATGTCTCCTCTTTTCATCTGCTTTCTCCTTATACTTATGGTTCATATTTTCCAACCACTCCTTCACTTGATTATGCACTTTCTTCATATGTTCTACATATTCCTCTACTTCTACACTCCTTTTATCTTCCATACTGATGTCTCTCAACTCTGATATACCTCTAGGATGAACTCCATTAACAATCTCAAAAGGTGTCTTTCTGGTACTCCTATTCTCTAAATCATTGTATGTAAACTTTGCTTGTGCAACGACTAAATCCCAACTTTTGGTCTTCTCTCTAAACAAACATCTCAACAAATTTCCCAAAATCTTGTTTACTACCTTTTTCTGTCCATCAATTTATGGGTGAAAAGTAGAACTAAACTTCAAATTTGTCTTCAACTTCTTCCAAAGTGTCCTCCAAAACTAACCAACAAAATTTGTATCTCTATATGAAACAATACTCCTAGGTAATCCATGTAATTTGACCACTTCCTTGAAAGAAGATTCTACTACATGTACTACATATATTGTCTTCTTATAGGGTATGAAATGTGCCATTTTAGAAAATATATCCATGAACACCAATATAGAATCATTACCTCTTTGTGTCTTTGGAAAAACAAGTATCAAATCCATGCTAATATCCTCCCAAGGTCTCTCCAAAACTGTCAAAGGTTTATACAATCCAACATTTTGACTACTCCCTTTTGTAACTTGACAAAATCTGCAACTCTACATAAATTTCCTAACATCCTTATAAATTTATAGCCAAAATTAATTCTCACTTACCAATGCTACTGTCTTATCAATTCCAAAGTGTGATGGCAATCCTCGACTATGCTTCTCATTCATCGAGTTATCTCTCATCGAACTCCAGGGTATACACAGTTGACTTCCTCTAAATAGCATATCCTCCTAAATGAAATAATCCAACCATTGACTCCTATCCTCTAAGACTAGTTCTTTACAAGCTCTCCAAGGTTCTACAAAATTTGTTTCTTTCTCATACAAGTTCTTCAACTCATCAAAACCTATTACTTCCACTCTCATCTCTGTCAATAAATTCCTTCTCCTACTCAAAGAATTAGAAAATATATTTGACTTTCCACTTCTATACTTAAAATTTTTTTATAACTCTTTAATAATTCTACCCACTCATGTGTCTCTGATTCAGCTTACCTTGACTACTCAAATATTGCTAATCCTAATGATCGGTATACAACAAAAACTCCTTAGGAAACAAGTAATGTCTCCACTTCTTCAAGGCTTGAACTATGGCATATAACTCTTGATCATACAATGAATATCTTCTCCTAGCATCATTCAACTTCTCACTTAAATAAGCTACTAGTCTTCCTTCTTGACTCAATACTACTCCAATTGCATTTCCACTTGCAAAACAATCTACTTGAAATACCTTACTGAAATTTGGTAAAGCCAACACAGGCTACTCCATCACCTTCTTCTTCAACAACCCAAAACTTTGGTATACTCCAAATTTCCACTTAAAATCCTTCTTATCCCCTCTCATTTTTTCTATCATAGGACTGCAAATAGAACTAAAATTCCTAATGAACCTTCAATAGAAACTAGCGAATCCATGAAATTATCTTACCACTCCAATGCTATCTGGTGTAGGCCACTCCATAATTTCTTTGACCTTCTTAGGGTCCATCTTCAATCCATCCACGGATATCACAAATCTTAGATATACCAATTCTTCATTCATGAAACTACACTTCTTAATGTTTATCAGCAAATGCTCTTCTTTCAACCTCTCCAAAACTTGTCTTATGTGCAAAAAATGTTCTTCTCTAGTCTTACTAAAAATCAAGATGTCATCAAAGTAAACAATCATGAAATTACCCAAAAAATTCTTCAATACCTCATTCATCAACCTCAAGAAAGTACTCAGTGAATTTGTTAGTCCAAAGGGAATCACTAACCACTCATACAATCCTTCATTTTTCTTGAATGTTGTCTTCCACTCAGCCCCTTCTCCAATTTTTATTTGATGATATCCACTCTTCAAGTCTATCTTTGTAAAGTATCTAGCTCCACTCAAACAATCCATAATGTCATCCATCTGGGGAAAAGGAAATCTATACTTCACCGTGATTTTGTTTATGGCTCTAGAATCTGTACACATCCTCCATTCTCCATCCTTCTTAGGTGCTAACTCAACAAGTACTACACAAGGACTTAATCTTTCTCTAATCAAACCCTTTCTCAATAACTCTTGCACCTGTCTTTTCAACTCCTCATTCTCTATAGGTGTCATCTAGTGTGCTGATTTATTAGGAAAAATAGCTCCATGAATTAGATCCATGCAATGACTAATACTTCTTATAGGTGGCAATCCATTAGGTACATTATCTGAAATGATCCCCTCATACTCTGTCATCAACTCTTTTATCTCATTTGATTGTTCTTCTACATTCTTCAATTCTTTAGCCTTCTCATGAACTAGGGCATAACACATGTTCTCATGTCTCAGTCCATCCAAAAATCTCCTCCCATCAACCAAAAAATTATAGGAACATCTTCCAAGGGAAACAAAGTCTACTTCATCCAATTAGCAAAAATAGTATATTTATTCTTCTTTCCATCATAAATAGCATTCCTATCATACTACCAAGGCCTTCCCAAAAAAACATTGTATACATCCATAGGCATGATATCACACAAAAATTCATCCTGGTAGTTTTCTATCTTCAATTTGACCAAACATTGTTCACTTACCAATATCTTATGCTCATCTTGAATCTAAGCTATCTGATAGGGCTTCAAATGCTTCAAACTTTCCAAATTTAATCTGGTCACTATTTCTTCATAAACCAGGTTCTCAGAACTTCCACTATCAACAATCACTTTTCAACATTTACCATCTACCTTGCATCTGGTCCAAAACAAATTCTTTCTCTACAACGGCTCCTTCTTCACCTCACTTTGGCATAATACTCTTCTGTTCTCCAAAATATCTTCATCTTCTAGTTTATTAGATGATCCAACATGATCTTCCTCAACAAAAGTAGTTCTTCTATTGTTTTCTATTTTTCTACTTGTCTCTCCCTGATTGCATTCAAATGCTCTATGTCCTTCTCCACCACACTTATAACAAATTCCCTAAATACTCTTTTCTCCTTATCATCCTTTCTATAACATTCATTCTGGTAACCACCATATCCTCCTCTTCTGTAAGAGTTTCCATCATCTCTACGATATGAATTATCAGTCCTATTGACCTTCTTATCTTTATTCTAATTTGTAAAATTTCCTCTTCCTCTTCTAGTAAAAATTCTTCCTCTATGAAATCTTCCACCTCTTCCTCTGTGTCTCTATTCATGCCATTTATTCAACTTCTCTTCTTCTTTTAGGGCACATTGATATTCCTCTTCCAAACTCTACAACTTGATCAAACTAATCTCATCCTATATATATGACCTCAAACCATTCACATATCTAGCTACTTGCTTGATCTCATCCTCTAAATGTTCAGATCTGATATTCAACTTGTAAAACTCCTTAGTATACTTTGTCACGCTTGATTCCTTTTGCTTCAAATTTTGCAACTTTTAGAACAAATTGATCTGATAGTATGTAGGCATAAAATTTGTCTTCAACTTATTCACCATCCAATCCCATGGTCTTATCTTCTCCTTTCCTCTTATTTTTCTATCTGTCTATAAATTTTCCCACCAAAGGGATGCATGTCCTTTCAAATTTGTACAAGAAAATTTCACCATCTTATATTTAGTGGTACCTTCAAAATCAAAATACTTTTCCATCTTTGTAATCCAATCAAGCAATTCTTTTGAATCTAACTTGCCATTATAATCTAGTGGATTGAAATGGGGTTTTGTATTCACTCTAGTTAGGGATCTTATGAACCTCTCTTCTCCCTGATCCAGGCTAGGTTAATCTTCTCTTCCTCTTTCTTCCTACACTTCTACCTCTTCATCACTCACATCATGAACTGGTCGACCTCTTCTTTGGGATTTTTTGACTGCATCTAATCTGGCAGCAATTCCTATCAACATCTCCATTAAAGTTGGGTCTACATTTCCATGTGCTCCATTTCCTCTAACATTTCTTGTTCCTTCCATATTTATACAAGTCCTCTACAATTACAAGTAAGATCCATAGTCTGCCACTCCATAACAAATCTTCAACAAGAATTCATGAATTTTGATGATCTCTCATAGATCAAATCTTTCTTTGATACCAATCTCATGCAACCATGGTAGGAGGGTCCTCAAAGAGAACAATCGGACTATGAAGCAAGAGTTACACAATAGAATCAACACAGACTATGGAGGAAAATGAAGATTCAAACATTCTCATTAAAAGAAATCTCAATTACAGACAACCAACAACATTCAGGCTTATAGATTCGGCTCATAGGCCTAATATAACATGTTCAACATGCAACATTCCTATATGGTCCTTAATGCAAGCTGAAATCTTACATATCAAAACCTATCTTTCTCAAAATTTCCTTCCTAATGATCTATAACAGTGTTTTATATCACATCCAAGGATCTAAAATCATCTGTGTCACCCAAAGATCATTACAATCTCCAATGAAATAAAATGTAACATGTGCATGAATAGGTTAGCCTCAAATTTGAATTTCTCCTTGGTGAATGCATAGGATGAAGTGTGGACCTATAATTAAGGTCTAAAAAACTCCATGGAATAATTAAAATAACATCATCGAGATCTTCAAGTTACAGGAATTATCCACAAGTGATCAAATTAATCATTAGGCTTGAAAATTATTCTAGTATCGGTTCAAGAAACTGTTATGAAATCTAGAATCGACAACTTGTTGGAAAAAGATCCAATCATTCTCAAATCTTGGAATAAGGAAATGAGCATGTATACGATGAAAATGTAGATCCACAAGGTCTGGTGATGAAATATGACGAATCCACCAACATGAACTGAGCAAGGACATAACAAGAACAAAAAATGAAAGAAAATATTTTTGGTTGATGCAAGATTGCCCAAAACCAAGGATGCTCCTACATTAGTGAGCTTAATAATACTTAATCTTGCATGCTAATTGAAGTGAAATTTGAATGTTAGAATAAGGATTCAATTATTTATAATTAGAGGATTAAAGAAAGTTGGTACATTGATGTTCAATCTGGAATTGAATTTATATTGTTTTGTTTAGTTTTGTTGGTTGCTAGTTGTTGTGTGGTCTCACAACATGCCCCATTTTTCCCCTTGGAAAAATGTTGACCCTCTTTTTTTTTTCTTTGTTCCCATTCACTTTTGTTTACTTTGGCATCATTCTATAACTTGGTTGGTTGTTGATATCATTTTCAATATTTGGTTGGTATTTTTTGGTTTTATCCTTTTCCTTCTTGGATTTGGTGTTTCAATCTTTTCATAAAAGTTTAATATGTTATCAAAAAATGGAATCCTAGAGTCTTGTATTTGCATGAATGTGAATTGTATCTTCATTTGGTCCTAGCTCCACTTGGTATTTCATTGACCAAAGTCTTCAATCCTGATAATATCCTTTTATTAGAGCCCAGTACTACTTTTCTTTTATTTCCTTTTCTTTTTTCTTATTCAGAAGTTGGAAACCAAAGAGTCTGTTTTGAATTTTGTTAATCTCTCTTGAACCCGGTTCCCAGTCTTTTCTTTTTCTTTAGTTTTCTCTTTCTAAAGCTTAGAGGTAAATTATTAGATCCCAGTGTTTCTTAAATTCAAGACCAAAAAGTCTCAACCCTGGTGATCACAAATTAATCATGTATCTTTAATGACCTATACCTTATAGAGAATCAGCAAGACACCTGATTGCCATATATGATCATTGTGCTTTCCTTCTCCTCTAGTAGTGAGCCTACACATAAATCTAGGTGTTCATAAGTTGAAGCCTAATTTGTAATGATTGCACCTTTATTCAAGGAATTAATGTAAAATAACATGTAATTAATGAAGGTGGAAAACTACCTATGTACTTGGCACCACCTCAAGCATGCAGTTGCTTTTGTGACACTCCACTTCACGTCATGCTACAAATTTGCAAAGGACATTGAAAGAACAAAATAATATTGTTGTGCAAGGAGAGGTAAATTTCAAGAAACCAAGAAACACAACTACTAAGGCTTTTGAAGTTGCATTCTGAAAGATCATCACCATTGACCAAAACTAGGTATGTTTCAGATAATTGACACTTTGTTAGTGATTTTCAAGCTAGAAAAGTCTCAAAAATGGCATTTCCCTTTAGAAATTGAAATATTGATTATTCTTTGATTTTTGAATTTAATCGAAAGATGAACTAAATTTTTTATAAACTGTAAGTTTTATTTAAATTTAACCCTAACTTGCATGCAAGAAACACATTCTAAAAAATGTGAACACACTAGAGAAAATGAGTACTTCTAACACAAAGGTAGAAGATGAATTCAAATATTGTAATTCACAAGTTTTACCAATCAATGTGGTTGTTACAGACACTCATATGGGATGGTCTTCTGATATTGAAATCCATTCATGGGTATTACAAGAAAATACTTCTTAATGTACCAAAAATGCTATTACAAATGGGTTACTTTTAGCAATAGGGTTTCTACCAGCAATGGAGGACCTTGAATTGATTAAGCAATGTATGAATTACTACAACCCATCCAAAAGAGTCATTGAGAAAGAAGGGAAAATTTATGCAGACCTCTCATATAGAGGAATCATGTACACATTTGGTCTCCCTATTTACACACAAATGTATAATTTTGATATGAAAGAAAATGGAAAAATGTATTAGAATGTTGAAGCCCGCAACAGAGAAATTATGAGTACCCAATGGTGCCAAGAGTCGATTACACCACAGACCAAAATAATTCAAAGGTCTATCTTCAACCAATAAATGCAAGATATTATAACTCTGCTTAGTAGGGTAGCTGGTTTAAGGGATGCAAGTAAATTTGAACCCTAGATGTTTGTAATAATATCCAGCCTAATGGAAAGTCCCATGAAAATGCACTGGGGAAAGTTTATAAGTGGCAGATTATATGAACGAATAAAAACATTTCCAAAAACTAGATGCTTTTATATGTCTTCATATGTTATTTACTCCTATTCCATGAGAGCCAACATGGAAGGGTTGAAATAGATTGGTACTCTGGGCACAAAGGTAGGAAACAGTTTGATATAATTTTGAATATTTTGCACTTCAAAGAATATGTTATGACATTGAGGGAAACATTTCCAAGAATATAGTTGGTTATCGTGATCGTGTACCACACTTAGAAGATTATTGGCTTAATTGTGAAGACAAGCATAGAGTAAGAAGAAGAAAATATGAAAGATTATCTCTAAAATCTACCTGGATTCTCAAGCTTCATGACCAAGTGTTGAATAAAGTCTATAATGAAGATAGAGTATATGATGAACCCATCCCAAACCCATGTTATGACAATGAAGACATGGCATGCATCAATTGACAAGTTCTCTAGACTAGTTTTAGTATATACTCAACATTGGATTGATAATTTTTGTAAGGCTTTATGAGAAAGATGAATCAAGCCCACATTCTCAAAAGACAAAAGGAGTAAACAAAGTGATGAAATAGCATTTGAGAGTGGAGATCATACTAAGAAGAGAAGGAAAACCAGTAAGGCACCTCTTGGTATAAGAATTGAAGAAAGAACCCTTGAAATTTCAAGAAAAGAAATTCCTATGAAGCCATATGATAAGAAAAAAAATGCAAAAATAGGTAAAGATAAATCAAAACTAAGACCCAAAAGTGCATCTTCCTCTATAGAAAAACCAAGAAATAAACTAGTTATTGGTGAAGAAGCAGGAGTAATAGAAAATTTTGGCACACAAACTAGGTCCACGTCTCAAAGAACTGCAACACTATTTAATTCTCCTATTAACATGCCTAGTATGAAACAAGCACTAGGAGGAACTCTTGGTTTTGGAGGAAATTTTGGAAGAAGATGAAGCCAAAATCAAAGAACATATGGATAAATGTGGTGCTATGTAGGAGAAAGTGAAAGAAAAGAAGTCTAAATGTAAACCCATGGTACATCTAGAGATAGAATAGATTTAGGATACAAGTTCTAATCCTATAAATGTTCAATTAGAAGAGTTTATACAAGGAAAACTCACCTCAAAACTGGGAAACCCTAAATCCTTGAGATGGAAAAAAGGGACACTATAGACCAGGATCCTATTGATGAAATAATTGTTGAATATACTTTTCATTCCTAGCCTTCACTCGGGAATTTTCCAAATGTTAATGATCATTCAAGGGTCTTTGAAGAACCAGAGAAAGGCCATGTTGAAATTGAGAAGGAAGAAGCTACACAATTTTTAGGTGATCGAATTGAAAATGAGGAAACCATGATGTAGCAAAGAATAAAGAAAGTAATGTCCAAAGAGATGATATTGAACATATTGATAGATAGTAAAATATAAGTCTTCAAATACAAAATACAATGCCAAACCTACTAATCCTAAATTTATGCCAAAAATTACTGAATAAATTCCCATTTTAGAGGACATGATAGATAAAAGAGAAGTTCTTGAATCAAGTGGAAACCAGGAAAAAAAATGTTATAGAGGTAGAACAAGGTGACGATACACCTGATTGGTTGATTATGGAATTGGCTTCCCCAATGGAAGTAGAAGTATTGCCTCTAAATTTTAATAGTTTTATACAGGAAGTAGATACTCCTAAGCCTAGGTGCAGAGCAAAAGAAAAACATGTCATGCAAAGAAATGAAAATGGTGATAGAACCATCCGTATAGCTACTCCAACAACTGATAAAGATGAACATGAAATTATGAAAGGAGTACAAGATAATGAGTATTAATCTTGGATACTCATCTTGGAGGCAAGAGTTAGAAGAAATAAAAGTGAATTTGGATGATACTATTTCTAGAGTTCAGAGTATAAACAAAAGAAAATAGAATTGAAAGAATGGGTTGCTACTTTGGAGCATTTTTTGAATTCATTAACTTTATTTGGTCAAGCACAAGCCAAATTTCCCCAACATTCAGTATTGATGTCACAAGAATAGGTGGATGCAATTGCAGTAGTTCCCCATAAAATGAATATATTTGAAGAATAGATTGAATACTGGGTAGAGAAAGGAGAAGAATTCATTACAGATGCAATAGGGAATCACAAGGAAGCATACCACTGGTCAGAGAAATCTAAAATATTTGAAAGTGAATGCAGATTTCACCTAGAGAAAGTTATTGAAGAAGGATGAAGTGTAGAAATTCTCATGCAAGTAAATATCCAAGAATTTATATGGAGAAATGAAATATCAAAAGAAGAACTTCCATTTCCAGAAAAATGGAAGAAACAATTGAAATGGGAAGATGACATGCTAACTAACTGCACTGGAGGATTTGAAAAGGTCAGCATTGAATGCAAACAATTGATTGATCAAGATCAAGAGTTTATTGAAATTCTAGCATGCCAAGGTTGTGATCTCTAAATATTAGGAAAAGAGGGTAAAGAAGCTAAATACTTCCAGGATGGATTGAAAGAATAAACAAAGATCATGTTCAACTATTAATGTGGGAAGTCATTAATGAAATTATAGTGCAGGAATACTATAGCTAAATATGAAGCAGATAAAGTGTAGAGAAATGGTATTATACTCTAGGTATCTCAAGGATATACTAGAATCAAACTCACTTGGAGGGTAGTACAAGGGATTTTGAAAGAAAATATGCATCAAGTATTAAACACTTTCTAGGAGTACTAGTTGAAGAAAGGTAAAGAAAGGATCTCAGAGCCTGAGCCTTGAGTGAGGAGATGAAGAACCAAATACTAGACACCAGAAGTGTGGTGAAGGTTTTTTTGTTGGAATTTTTGAGTTTACAGGTTGATCTTGGTACTGGTGGATACTCCCCATTCTAGTATTTTGGAAAGATGTTGATAGACTCAATATATGTGAAGTGTTTTGTGCTGGAGTATGAAGTGAAAGTGTTGGTACTGATGAAGTCAAATATTTGACTTGATCTCTAGTATTCTAATGATAGTCAGAATATGCCATATGCTACATTTTAATTTACTATTTATGATTCTCTGGAGAGACTCTAAGTTGGATTCTTGGGGCCTTGTTCCTATAAAAGGTCGTTTCTTGCTTTATTTTTAATTTAAGTTCAAAATTTGTGGATGTTAGAAGAGCATAAAACTTTTTCAAGTTTTGTTCTTTTTTTGAATCATTCTGGTGTAAAACTTTGTATGCACGTAGACATTGATTAATATTAAATCCAATTAGATAGTTACCTATCTCATGAATCTTTTGTAGTTTGTTAGTTTAGCCGAACAATAATATGTGTTGTGCCATTTAAGGGTTCATACAGAACCTTCTAAGTGTCCAGAAATGAAACCCCTCTCTTTAAAATTTCAAACCATTTTATATGTAGTTGTGGAGCAATCTAGTGAAGTATGAAGTGGTTTGCTTTGTTTTAATTGATTCTTTGGGACATTCATGGAGAATAACTAGGAGAAAGTTTTAATTTTCAATATTTTTATGCTGTATTTTAGAGTAGATGTTTGAATTATTGAAAATGTTCCAAAATTAAAATGAATGGATGAAATTTTATTGAAAATATTTCATTTTCTATGAAATTGATGAATGCTTAATGCTAAATCTACTTAAGTGATAGCAAAGAATTTGTGATTGTCATGAAATATTATTGTAAATCCTTTGATTTCTTGATGTTTTTTATGAATGAAGTGGAAATTTCATTTGAAATGCTTATGATTATTAACCAAACTAGAAATAACCATAGTCCCTTTGGGATTAACAACAATATCACATAAAAACCTGAGAGCAACCCTAGTGCCATCATGTCTTAGTCATCAGAGACTTGGGATTGAACTAAATCCAATATTTTCCTATTAAATCAGAACCCCCCTTTAGGTTGTCCCTGTTCCATATCTTTCAAGAAGGATAAGCTCTTTGCAGTCTTGTCTGTGAAGAATTTATTCACCCTATTTTATGTGTCTAAAATCATCGTCAATATGGGTCACATCAATGATGGCCTTGCCTATGTTCAAGCTTAGAGACAATGTAATTCAACAAGAGGACTCTATTTTTTGGATTTTTCAATGTTCAACCTTTTTAGGGTTTTTTTATGTTTTTCTGGATGTTTTGGATTTTTCCTTTACAATTTTCTAAATATTTTTTTGATTTTCACTATAAAGGATTTTGCAAATATTTTTAGATTTTCTAGATAAGATTTTATGAATGGTTTTAGTGTTTTTTAATAATATTTCCCATGACCTCAAGATATACAAGAACCTAATTGTGACGCATAACAAAATTCCCCCAATGTGATAGCCTACTTCGATAAAGGCAAGACAAATTGACCTTGAGAATATGCCAAGTAGTGCTAAAGAGTTCATGATACCTTGCAGTGACAAGCCATGATAAAGCCATGATAAGGATGCGAATGGGGGATGAATGGGGATGTAAAGAAATGGTATAGGCTAAAAGAGCCAAAGAATAATGAGATGCTTTATTATAAGTAATGTTTCTATTTTCCGTTTACCGGTTGTACTTTTGGCTCAGTGCCACCAAAGTGGTTTTCACGAGATGATTTTTTTAATTTTTCAATCCTTTTATTATTTTTTGATTTTGGACCATTTTCTTTATTTTTTCTAATTCTACACCTTCATGTTTGAAAGTATGTGCCAAAGAAAGTTCATCCTTGAGATGCAAGTTGTTGATTGGATCCTGCAAGGGTTAACCTCCAGGGGTGGATAGTTGGTATTCTTATGATCTGTAGCTTGTTGTGATGACAAAGGGACCCAACCAGTTAGGCTCAAACTTTCCTATGTTGTCTTGATTTGGAAGGTTCTTCTAATTTTTATTTAAGACAAGGTCATCTATTTGGAATGATCGACATTTGATTATCTTATTATAGCTCCATTTCAATTAGTTTTGATATAATTGCAAGTGATTAAGGGTGTCAAGATGACATTCATCTGGGAATTCTAGTTCATTTAGTTGGGACACTCTGTACTCTTCCTCAATTATTAGATTCTTTAGTGACACTCACAATGATGGGAGCTCAACCTCAATAGGCAAGATGGATTATGATCCATAGACCGGGGAGAAAGGGTTTGCTCCTATAAGTGTGTAGATACTAGTTTGATAATCCTAAAGAGTAGGATTTAGCCACAGATACCCATCATGACCAACTTCATTAACTATTTTCTTTAGGATTTTTAGGATATTTTTGTTCATTGCTTCTACCCAGCCATTTCCTTAGGGATAGTATGGGGTAGATAATTGGTGTTGGATATTGAATCTTTGGTACAACTCCTTCACATTCTAATTCTTGAATGGGGTTCCATTGTCAAAGATGAGGGTTTATGGTACACTGTAATGGAAAATTAGGTAATTCAAGATAAACTTGGCTATCTGCTTCTCCATTATCTAGGTCATAGGGATGGCTTCAACCCACGTAGTAAAGTACTTAGTGGTAGTTATGATAAAATTATGGTCATTGGATGAGGTTGGAGTGATTTTTCATATGAGGTCAAGTCCCCAATATGAAAAAGGCCATGGTGTGATCATTGGTTTCCATTCTTAAGTTGGAGCATGAATAAGATCCCCATATTGTTGAAACTATATGCATTTCCATACATATTGATGAGCTTCTTTTTCCATTGTTGGCCAATAATACCCCATCCTCAACAATTTCTTAGCTAGTGTCATACCACTAGAATGGGACCCAAATATGCCATTGTGTACTTTAGTTAAGGTATTTAAGGCTTCCTCTTGGTTAATACATTATAGTAATGTCCCTTCAATGCTTTGACGATAAAGGGTATCACCTAGGATCACAAATCGAGATGCCTTTTTGACAAAAGTCTTTTTAAGGTTCAGGGTGATGTCTAATGGAAGGATTCCTCTATTAAGGTAAGAAAATATGTCATGGTACCATGGGGATCTAGGACCTACAATGACACATGCAAATTCAAATTTATGATTTTGAAAGTTGTT
>VDFB02000017.1:472105715-472143361 GCA_007258455.2 Sequoia sempervirens | reverse complement strand
CTCTTCTTTTCATCTCTTTCCATAAATGTATAGCTACTATGTGCATTTAAAAATAAGGGGGTTATGTATTCCTGCTAGCATTTTTCCTAGCACTGATATTTTCTCTTCATATAGTACCAGCTACAGGGATTCAGGTTGTTCAGCCAATTCTAGTTGTAGGACCTCTTGTTCCTATTCTTGCTCATCCCATAGGATCTCTTGCTACAGGAAATCATGATTTTCCTCATACCCTTGGTTCTCAACTTGTTCTGCAATATCAACAAGATCTGTCGGTGTTATGTTTGGTGCTTTCTCAAATATATCCTCTTCCTCAACATTCTCTTGCCCCATTGGAGCTTCTATGTCCCCCTATGATATTTCTCTAGACTTAGGGCTTTCCTAAAGAGGAATATCAAAGGCTAGCTTGGCTGGTCTTGATTTCTTGGGAGGGCTTTCACATTTTTCTTTGGCTATAGGATGAATAGTGTTAGCCTTTTGTTTCCTAGAGCTTGGTACTTTTTTTTATGTTGACTGCTTTTTAGCTTTTCTTTTTCTTATTTCTGTTTCTCTCTTTTGTGCCCTAGTTTTCATTAGGATGCTAGGTGGAACATCATCATCAGAATCTAGGGAGGAACTTTCTTTATGTAAGTGCTTTGTCTCAATAGAGCTAATCTCTACGGTATGTTCTGTTGTAGGAGGGTTTGCACAAGGGATTGTGTTAGAGGTTGAAGCACTATGAGTGGCTTTAGTTGTGCTTAATCTCATACTAGAACTATGGGGTTGAGGTAAAACCCTAGGTCACAAATGCTTAGGTCTAATTTGATAAATATTTATGAATTATTCCCAAGTCATCTCAGATACATCATGTAGAGACTTCTCAACTAACAATTTAATCAAACAATGTTGGGAAATGAAATTGTCCCTAACTTTCTGACTCCCAACTTCCATGATTGAAAGAAGATGGTAAAACATGTTTGGCACATTCATCCTCCTCCCATTCCTCATGTGATTCAAGAGTTTAAAGTGCACAAAATGTAGATTTGACTGGCATCCTTCATAGGTGATATATTTTATGACATGAACAACTACTTGCTTCCATGGCTTGGGCAGAGAGGTTCTTTTTACACCTTGTTTTTCCATGCTCAATGGAGGGTTTCTAGGTTCCATAAATTCAGCCCTGGCTAACCTGGTGCCTTTGCAAGTAGGGTAATTTTCACCATTGGTATGAAAACCTGTAACCTTTGCAATTCTTTCTTTAGTAGCCAAAATTTCCAACCCTTTTACTGTTGCTTTTTCCTTAGACAATGTTTGGAGAAATTCTAATGCAATGTCTTCATTAATACCATTCAACTTCATGAAATAGTCTAACCAGCCACAATTTCTAAATTTATCTTGTGAACCTACGTCCTACAGTAATACATCATGGACTATGGGTTCATTCATAATTAATACACCTCCCATTGTTTAGTTGCCTACAATCAAATAATTGTTCTACAAATTTTTCCTTCTTGCAACACTGCCAAATTTCCAGTGCCAATGTCGTATGAATTTTCCCTTTTTTCTTTAGCTTTTCTTTCTTTTTGTTTTACCTTTTGGCAACCTAAGATTATGACAAGTTCAATAATGACATTAAATGAGTAATAAAGGAACGTTATGATGGAGAAAAATGGTGGTGGTGATTGGTGTCACCTCATTTGTACGAGCTATCATCTTACTCAAAATTCAAATTGGCTCAATTTAAACTTGTTGACGTAGACCCAAGATGAGGACCTCAATACCCTACATCTTTTTCCCCTCCAACCTAAATTTGAGCATGTGTCCTCATATGCAAGGTGGTAAGGATGATTTGACATGGATAGGGAATAATGACATGCTATTGTGAACATCCATTTTAATTCACAACAATTAAATGAATGCACTAAAGATAATTAATAGATACCAATTAATTCCCACATACCTAGATTCATGGAATATTTGTTGCAAAGATTGTGGAGAAATTATCGACTGCCTTTTCAGAGATAAGTTGAGCAATTAATGAAAATGAGGTGGAATGAGGTGAAGTGGAATGAAGTGAAGTGATGGAAGAGAGAGAAAGGGGGAGATGGATGGGCAGATGGGTTGATGGATGATAAAGCATACTCCCACAGAAGTGGAAGTCTTTATAATGACAAGTACTTACTTTAATTATCCAAAAGGAGGGACACTAGGTCCACTTCCCTTAGTTGTAGGTAGATTGGGTGTTGCACGTTGAGTGAATTGTTGTAGGAAAAACTCTTTGGAAGTTGGCTTGTGATACAATCTAATGAAATGACCATCGAAAAGTAGCTTTAATCTAATTGAGTCAATAGTAGTGAACTGAACAACACCATTGAGGTATACTTCAACAACCTCATATGATCCTAGCCACCTTGTCTATAATTTTTTTGCATTGTCCTGATATCTTGAATGATAGAGCAAGGCCCAATTCCTTGGTTGGAATTTCTTGTCCTTGTTGAATTTATCATGCCACTTGAATCTCTGATTCTGCACTACCTTTGTGTGATGCAAGGTTTCTCTCCTCATCTCATCCAAAGCATTTAGCTGCAAGATTCTTTCTATTTGTGCCTCAGAGATATCCATCACAAGTTTAATGCATTCCTAAGAGTCTTATGTTCAAATTCAATGACATCATAGTTGTCTTTCCATACATCAACTCAAATGGAGTGAAGCCTATAGTGTCTTACAGGTTGTCCTATAGGCCCAAACAACTTCTGTAGCCTATTTTCCCAATCCTTTTTATGGAAAACCACTGTTTTGGTCAGGATGGCTTCAATATCCTTGTTAGTCACCTCAACTTGGCCATTAGCATATGGGTGATAAGTGTATCTCTAGAAATTTTATGGTAAATAGGTTAGTAACATTACATTTAAAAATCCAAAGAGATAATGAAGAACAAAGGAGAAAAAAAAGAAAACAAAAGGAAACATCTTACCAAACGTCTTTAACCTCTGTGAATCACCTCCATTATACCTTCTAGTTTTCTACAAATAACGTTTTTACCTCAAATTCTTCGAGCAACTTAAGAATATGCCATGTCCTACACAAGTGTTGAAGGATTTTTCTATGTAAAATGACCCTAAGTTCCTAAGAAAAGCTCTAAAAATGAAGGAAAATAGCTGAGAAAATGAAGACCAAAAATTCACATGAATACTTAAGAGAGCCCAAAATGAATTCGAAATTACCATTTTATAAGAAAAGCCAATTTCAAATGGATGAATGAGATCAAAAGGCAGATAGATGGACCAGATTGAAAGTTGAGACATGATGCCTAAAAAAAGGCAGGGGAATCAAATTAATAAAAATCATTTGACCTTTGCATACAAAAACACATCTTTTTGAATTAAAAATCATTTTAATTCAAAAATGGAGAATCAAATGATAGTAGGCAATAAATGCCCACCTTTAGCCAAAATAAGGAAATTTGACCATTTTAAATAAGTAATGATTTGTTTATTTATTTAAAATGAGGAAAATGACACATGGCCATAATTAAATAAATTAAAGAATTTATTTAATTAGAAGAGGAAAATGTAAATTATTGATGTACTTAAATAAATAAACAAAATTTATTTATTTAAATAATCCAGAAGAACTAGTGGACATAAATAATTAGCTAAATTAAGAAGTTTACTTAATTATAGGATTATAGGAAGACATTAGATAACTAGTGACAAACTTAAATAAATAAATAGAATTTATTTATTTAAATAATCAGGAAGAATAAAGAGACACAAATTAATTAAATAATTAAAATTATTTAATCAATAGATGGAAATGGACCGAATAACATAATTAAGTACTTTAAATATGCTAGGATGAAAGTGTCAAGAAATAGAGCTTCCAGGCCTAGGTCAATTTTTTAGTGTCTACATTTTCCCCCTCTTTGTCATAATGTAGCCTGTCGCATTGTGACAAAGAAAAATAGGTCAAATTCATGCCCTAGTGAAGGTATGGAGTATTAATGCCCCCTCGGGAAATTTTTTAAATTTTGGGCCGGTGATTGAAAAATTTGGAAAGGGTCCCGATAAGTCAATTTGATGAGTAGAAAGATAGTGGCGCAGATGATTTTAGATTCTGACATGTTTAAGGCTACCAAAAGTGTGGTGAAAGTTGGTCAAAAGGGCCTCTAGAATTAACCTAGTTGACATATGGAATTTAGACTTCTATAAATAGGCTGACAAATTAGTAAAAGTCAATTCATTTTCACTATTCACATTGCAATTTCGAGAGCTTAGAGTGAAGAGGACCTCAATGAAGATGGTGATTCTAGTTACAGAGCATCGTGGCGAGATCGTGTGGACCTACAGGTAGCCAGAGGGCTCAGAACCAGTGGTATGTACCATTAACTCACTTTGTCATTTTCTCATTTTGCGTGTCAAAATTAGGGTTTTAGGGCGAACAACGAATGTGCCGCGATGCATATGCATGCACATAAGCCACATTTAACTTTTCATTCGACACATTTGATGCATTGTGATGCAAGTGAAAGGATATTTTAGGGGAGATCGAGATGTTTAACACATTTGCTAAAAAGTGTGACGCATTCGTGATATCGTGTCACATTCCAAAGTTAGAACGTCGCATGTGTCATATCATGATGCATTCGACTGTTCGAGTGACACATTTGAATGAAGTGATGCATGTGTATAATATTGTGATGCAGCCAAACTAATGTGACACAATTGAGTGACAAAATGATGCAATTGATATGTCACGACACATTTGAAGTAAAAAACAATGCAATTGTTGTTTCAAGATGCAAGTGCAGTCAACATGACACATTTGACTTTGACCAGGGTTGATTTTGGTGCTTTTCAAATTTGAATTTTTTTTTTATGATACTGAAAATTGTCCAAAAGGTACTAATGCGTTGTTTGGCTTTGTGCAGAGATAGCTAGCACCCATATATACGCGCAAGAGGAGACCATCAACTTTCCAATTTGGTGATCAGCTAACTCCATGGGAGAGACAACAGTTGATGCGGCTAGGTATACTTTATGCTGCCTATATGCCCGCTATTTGGGAAAATAAGAGACTATTAACTACATTATGTAAGTGATGGCATTTAGAGACATGCTCCTTCCACCTGTCGACAAGAGAGGCAACTGTTACACTTGAGGATGTTTATCGTATTCTACGCCTGCTGATTCAAGGAGAGCAGATTGTTTATGACCCTCTCCATGGCCATCAAAATTTCACAATGTACTATCAGGATGAGCGAGTAGGACTCGACATCTAGGGTTATGAGATCCACTAGGAGTTTATGACAAATCATTATGCTTGTTTTGATGCATTCTTGGCGACACTAATCGGTGGGATATTGATTCTTGACCCTTGTGGACATGGGTTCCCTATTGGTTGGGGAGACGTCATAGTGGGGATGAGGTGGGATAGGAAAGTATAGGCCTGGGCACCCTATTTATTGGGAACACTTTACCATCAGCTTCATGAGGTGGTGTATAGGCGGGCATAGAACATTTCATGTGGCACTACACTTTTGATTATCTGGGCTTGGGAGCATATAGCGATAGTCTAACCTCCCATTCAGAGACCATAGCTAGTTGAGGGGATGTCCTAGAGCTATTACTATGCCAGTGCCTTACAACAGACACAGATGGGAGAGACAGGTTGGTGGCATCATCAGATTGATAGCATGGTGTCATTCATCTAGAGATCATATAGAGATTTCCAGCAGTGGGAGGATGAGGTCGACCATCTCATCCTTTGCAGACAATATCATTACTAGATTAGCAGGACAATGTAGAGCCAATTGATTATAGAGATGTATCTACCATAGCATGTCCTTAAGTAGTTTGGAGAGAAATAGGGTGTACCTACAGGCACAACAGAGTATGCCCAGTCTTCTAGGGAGTTAGGTTGGGGGACAAAGATTCTAGTAGCCTTTGTCGAGTAGCAGATTGATGGGCTAGTAGCCCAGCGGTGGGGTTGGAGAGGTGGAGAGGTAGATCCTAGGACTACAGCCAATTATGACTTATGGTGGTAGGAACATCGACCAATGCCATTGACAGATCTAGATGGCATAGCACCTATAGAGGTGGGTGAGTTATACCACGTGTGTCGAGAGTCAGGCGAGGGGGTAGAGACAATGACTGAGGCAGAGGTCGGGGGAGGGAGTAGGCTAGGAGAAGGAAAAAAAGAGATGTGGAGGTGGACGGTGGAAGGGTAAAGCCTCAGGATGAGGGAGAGGAGAGAGAGGATGTTGTGGAGGAGGATGATGATGATGCCATGGATGAGGCCGAGAGACTCCTGAGATGGAGGATAGTGGAGGGAGAGGAGGAGATACCGTCTTCCTCGACATCATCCTAGGATGCCACTATAGAACAGAGGGTGGCAGATCTACAAAGGAGGCTGGATGAGAGTATGGCATAGGTTAGAGCACTACAGTAAGAGCTTGAGCTAGCAAGGGTTGAGCGGGATCAAGCTGAGATCCGGGGACAAGAGTCAGCACAGTGGTAAGTAATTTTTTTGGCACTATGTTCAAGGCCTTTAGGGGATATAGCTAGTGAGCTATCCAAGGTGAGCACTCGGTATGGGCAGTACAGGACCCTCTACGAGTAGGTAGCGCCACCCAAGTGGCAAGATCCTACACTGTCTCACACAGACAAGGATAGGCAGCGATCATAGATCAGGGAGTGGGAGTAGTAGTAGGAGTCGTACTAGTGTAGGAGGGTCTGCCTCTAAATGGCACACATCAGAGCATAGGTCTCACCACTCACACAAACATTCCTCGAGTCATCATTCAAGCCATAGTCATGGGTCCACCGGTTTAGAGTAGAGGTTAGCACAGAGCCATCCACCAGTGGTAGATACGTCAACGTCATAGAGTCAGGCTGCAGTGTTATCACAGGTGCCTATTACCATGGAGATGATGCCATCAGTTTCAGTTCCATCAGGTTCATGGATAGAGGCCATTACCATTCCACCTATGATCTTAGTTCCAGTCACAAATCCTTAACTACCACACTCTTCACCATGAGGGGATGATGAGAGCCTTTCTTAGGGGCATGTTTGATATATTTGCTTCTTTGTTATGACACATTATGTATAGACTAATGAGCCTGCGAGATCCATTTTTGGGATATCTCTTGACTCTATCCTGTGACATTGTATATTTTTGTGAGATGATGCTATATGATGATGCAGTTTTGATGTGGGCCACATGTGTGTTATGTGATGCTATTTAGTTTATGCATTATGAGATATATGATGTGATGCTTTATGTATGATGTTGATTTATGATGTATCATGTATGTCCTATGATGTTTACTTATGATTATGATGCCATGATGATACAATGGTTATATGCTATGTTGATTTTGTGATGATGATGATAATGATATGCATAATGCATTTATTTGAATGGATGCCATGTTTATGATTATGTTAATGCCATATGCAATGAAATGTACATGATTTAATGGTATGGATGATGTATGTATGGTCCTAATACAATGTTTATATGATAATGTACGAACTTATGTTTTTGTATGTCACAGGATATCATCGTGAGATGGACGAGAGAAGATGACTAGATCGAAGGAGATGCATGTTAGTTCCTAGACCAAATCCTTCAACACTTGACCATAGGAATTTAATATTTGTTGCTCTTAATCATCATTGGGCAGACTATTGTAATAGGCAACAAACACCATGATATGACATAGATCAAGGTGTACAAGGTCATACCATCACATAAGACAAGTAGTCACAAACAAGGATGATCATGACTTATACTAAGGGCATGGTTGCCCCAGTGTTTTTGTCATAACCAACCACAAGCAGAAAAGACAAGAAGAACCATTCATGAAATGTCATTTCTTCTCTAAATCTTGTTTCCAAGAAATCCTTGAGAAACTAGTAGCATGATTTCCAAAATACAAAATAGAGCCATTATCATGATATGTCGTTGTTTTTCTAAATCCCAAAATCAAGACCTCATTGAGAAACTATTAATCATGTGTGTCAAAAGTCAAGACAAATGTTAAGATATGTTGTTGCTTCTCTAAATATTGTTGTTGGGATCTCGCTAAAAAACTAGTAACATGATAATAAGTCAAAATACAAGTGCCAAGTGTTTTCCAAGTGTGTCCAGATACCCATTGTTCTAATGTCAAGATGTCATTTTTGATGACGAAGAGATGCTAGGGTTTCAAAGTTTTGACAATGCCAAGATGACGAATGTTGAAGATTGCCAAATTCAGGAAGGACACATCCTAAATAATGTTGATGTTGAGAGGATTTGATCCCTAAATGTCAAAAGGGATCCCTCAAAATTCCAGTGACAGGGATGGTGATGATGCATAGGAAGGACACGTCCTAAGGCATAAATGACATAGATTGTTCTTCAGAAGGACACATCTGAAGAATACTAATGTCAAGAGGAGTGATCCCTAAATGTCAAGAGCATCCCTCAAATGTCGAATGACGGCGACGATGCCTAAGAATGACACATCCTAAGGCATGAATGACAAAAGGTATCTTTCAGAAGGACACATTTGAAAGGTACCCAAGAGTTGACAATTTGACAGGTTGTGATCATTTGACTTGTTTTGACTGATTTTGGCTGAGATTTTACCAAATTTTGACTTGTGTTGACTATATGTCGGTATTGTCATGTTGATATGTTGGTGTGATTGTCATGTTTGAATATATGATTTCCATGCTTTGTTTTAAAGGTTTTACCGTTTAGAGAAATGATTTTCCTTGAATTGAATACTTTTGATGTGTAGGCTAGTGTAATGCCATGAACCCTAATGGACTGACCTAGTGTGGCCTCGGTGGCTCATCGATAGATGGCCTTGCCTACGTCATAGACTCAAAGATATCATAGTTTGAAATGACCAATGACTTTGTCTCGTTGACCAAAGATTGAGTCATGATTTATTTTGTCAACGTAATAGGACTGACCTAATGTCTTGGGGACTCACAAATGAGTCTTTCCTACATAGAAAATGCACAAAGACAACGTGGTTCAGACAATGATGAAGACTAATCAAGACTTGAATTGATGTGACTATTTTGACTGACATGACCCTATTTTTTGGAATTTTTGTGTTTTCTTGAGGACGTTTTTCAATTTTTAGGTCTTTTTTAGGACATTTTTTGACTTTTAGGTCCTTTTTTTAGGACATTTTCTAATTTTTAGGTCTTTTTTTAGGACATTTTTTAAATTTTAGGTCTTTTAGGGACATTTTCAAATTTTAAGGTCTTTTTTTAGGACATTTTTTGATTTTTAGGTCTTTTTTTAGGACATTTTATGATTTTTAGGTCTTTTTTAAGCCATTTTATGATTTCTAGGTCTTTTTTAGGACATTTTCTGATTTTTTAGGTTCACGTGCGGTACCCACTATAGTCTCATGATAAAAATTTTCCCCTAGTCAAATTGAGAATGAGCTAGGAAAAATGGAATGAAAAGAAAAGACGTGACTAGCATGGATAGTGGACCGTACGTAAGACTTGATTTCAACCATTGTTAGCCATGGACTAGAATGCCATGATGTTGAGGTGAAGTGTTATGAAAAATGTCAGAAAGAGTATGTTCATTAGGGACAAAGGTAGATAGAGTGATAGTATATGGCACAACAATGAATGACTACACATGGCACTTGTTTGCCAAGTTTTCACCATGGTACTTATCCAAAGTGCATGTTTACCAAGTTTTCACTATTGGACGAATTATTTCTCTTTATTTTTGTCATTTTACTTATTTTTTGATGTTACAAGGATGCCTGTTTTCCAAGTTTTCATCAAGGTGACAATTTTTTGCATTTTTTTATTTTTTATTTATTTTTATTGGTTTTTAGATAGGCTTTCTAATGCTATGCATAGAATTTGCAAAAATGTAGACTGTTGATTGGCTCTGTCAACTATTCACCTTTAGGAGTAGTGAACTTATATGCTTTGGAACTGAATGATGCTATGATGATGTAAGGGCCCAACTAATTGGACTCAAATTTTCCTAGCTTCTCCCTATCTAATTGATTCTTGGGATTCTGTATGAGAACTAGGTCGCCAATGTCAAACTATTGAGTCATCACCCTTTTGTTATAGATTCTGCAAAGACAATTTTGGTATGCTTGTAAATGATTCAATGCACTATGTCTGCATTCATCTAGCATTTATAACTCATGTAGTCTTGACTGTTTGTATTCTTCATCAGTGATGAGGCCTTTCATGGAGACTCACAAAGATGAAATTTTGACCTCTATGGGCAAGATGGCTTCGGCTCCAAAGACAAGGGTGAAAGGAGTGGCACCGGTGGGAGTACGAATGCTTGTGCGGTATGCCCACAAAGCAGGGTTGAGTTGGATGTGCTAGTCACGACCAACATCATTAACAGTCTTTTTAATAATTTTGATAATTATTTTATTAGATGCCTCAGCTTGACAATTTCCCTGTGGGTAATAAGGCATGGGAAAGTGGTGATTGATATGGAAACGTTGGCATAGTTCACAGACCTCCTAATTTTTGAAGGGATGACCATTATCCATTATGATGGATTGTGGAATGCCATATCGACAAATGATGTAATTGAGAATGAACTTGGAGATCTATTTGCTAGTAATGTAAGTGAATGGGATGGCTTTGATCCACTTAGTAAAATACTCAATGGCAGTGATAATGAATTTGTGTCCATTGGAGGATGTAAGGTGAATCTTTCCCATGAGATTAAGTCCCCATTCTGTGAAAGGCCAGGGAGAAGTGATTGGACTCAACTCTTGTGCTAGAGCATGAATCAAATCACTGTGAATTTGACATTGGTGACATGTTCTTACAAATTCCAATGCATCCTTTTCTAGTGTTGGTCAATAGTAACCAAGTCTCGTAATATTTTTAGCTAAGGTCGGGCCACTCGAATGAGACCCACATATACCCTCATGTACTTCCTGTAAGGGACATTTTTTTTCATTAGTGTCGAGACAATGAAGAAGGGTATTGTCAAAGCTACGACAGTAAAGGGTGTCGTTGATGATGGTATAATGTGCAAATTTTCAGATAAAGGACTTTCTTTGGTTATTGGAAAGGTTTTTAGGAAGGATTGATGAATGAAGGTAGTAAAAAATGTACTTATACTAGGGGGAACTGGAACCAACAAGCTCATAGACCATTTTGGATTATGGGACATCATTAGCAGGAACCAATAATTGCTCAACCAAAAACTCAAATTGTGGGACATTGTTGCAAATATCAAGCAAAGATCCAATTGTTTCCATAGCGTCAACAACCTTGTTCTATGTTCTCAGAATCAATTCAAAAGATATCCTATGAAAATATGTCAGAAAACTATCAACCATCCATTCATAAGGTATTAGCTTCTCATCTTTGGTTTCATACTCATCATTGACTTATTTGATAACTAACTGAGAATTGTCGAGGACCTACAAATTCCTAATTTTCCACTTGATAGCCATTCAGAGTCCTGTAATTAGTGCTTCATACTCTTCCATGTTATTAGTACATGGAAATTCAATGCGTAATGACCTTGGGATGGAATCTCCTTGTGCATTAATGAATAGTATTCCAGCTCCTGAGCCATGATTAGTGTGAGATCCATCAAAGTATAATTGCCAAGGCTGTTGGGACTCCGTGTGAAATACACTCATTTGTAAATTCTGTTATAAGAGGATGGTTATCTGGTATTGGTGCATCTGTGAGCTGGTCTATTATTACCTATCCCTTGATGGCTTTCTTCTCGACATATTGAATATCATATTCACTAAGGACTATGACCCATTTTGCTAAACGTCCTGTCAATGTTGCCCGACTCAAGAGGTACTTAAAGGGATCAATCATGGCTACCAAGTGTGTCTTATGGTTTAAAATGTAATGCCTTAATTTTTGGGCTACGAATACAACTTCTAAACAAGCACATTCAATGAGTGTGTAATTTAGTTCATACCCCACCAGTATTTGATTGATATAATAAATGGCTCACTCTTTTTCTTCATAGTCATTCTATGCTAGTAATGCCCCCAGTGCTGAAGTAGGTACATAGATGTGCAAAATTAATGGTTTTCCTTGGATGGGAGGCATGAGAACTGGAGGTGACAATAAGTATTGTTTGATCTAGTTGAATGCTTCTTGACACTTATTTGTCCACACAAAGGGGATCCCTTTGCGTAGAAGATATTGAAATGGTTGACACCTATCCGCGAGTTGAGTGATGAACCATCTGATAGATTGAAGCCTACCTTGTAGCATTCTTAGGTCTCTGATTCCCTTAGGATGAGGCATATCCAATATAGCTCTGACTATGGCGGGGTCAACTTCAATGCCTCTACGGGAGACTATGTACCCCAACAACTTTCCTAATGTTACACCAAAAACACACTTTTTTAGGTTTAACCGGACCTTATACTCTTTTATCCGCCTAAAAACTTTGTCTAATACTGAAAAGTGGTCTTTTCTTGTCAATGAATTTTCCAGAAGGTCATCCACATAGTCCTCCATTAATGTGTGCATCATGTCATGGAATATTGTTGTCATTTCCCTTTGATATGTAATGCCTACATTTTCAAGAGCAAACGACATTACAGTCCAATAGTACGTACCCCAAGTGCATGTGAAAGAAGTTTTCTGTTGCTCTTCAGGGGCAATCCGTATCTGATTATAACTAGAAAAACCATCCATAAGGGACAACATCTCATATCTAGTTGTAAGTTCCACAATGATGTCGATGTTTGACATAGGGAAATCATCTTTAGGGCATGCTGTATTGAGATCTCAGAAGTCTATGCATATGTGAATCTGTCCAGTAGGCTTGGTGATAGGGACGTGGTTGGATATCCATTTAGTATAGTCAATTGACCTGATAAAACCTACATCCAATAACTTTTTGAGTTCAACTTTAACCAACAATGCAACTTGCAGGTGCATTTTTATTAGCTTTTGTTTTACTGGCTTGGCATTTGGCAATAATGGCAAGTGATGTACTTCTAACTTAGGATCTAACCCTAACATGTCAGAATATAAGACCATGCAAATTTTATCTTGTGTTATGAGAAGAACTTTTGAAATTCTGGTTGTCTAGCTTCTTTCAATGATGTCGCAAAGAGAACCATTTTGGGGTCCTCCATAGTAGCTATATTAACTGGTATGGTGTCTTCTATGAGCATTGCTAATTTTTCTCTGTCTACGGGGAGAAAGTCCAATTCTCCACCCTTGGGTGCCTTAGGGAGGTTTTCACCCTCGAATACATCCTTTATTTTTACTATTTTTTCTTCAAAATGTGCCTTTTGATTTTCACCTAGAGATGTGTCATTTTTTGTTTTATTCTTATTTTTAATTTTGCAACTATAAGATGGTACAATCTCCCCGAAATAAGCAACACAATCCAAGTCAATGGAAAATCTAGCTTTGTGATCCCCATTTGGAATTCTCTCACGTAGTCCTAGAAATTATGCTAAAGCCTCATCATTTTGAAAAGTGTCCATTAGTGGTGGGCCTTGTTGGTTCCAATCAATTAGGTTAGGGTAAACTAAGGATATTCCATCATCAACATTTGGAAATTGAGGAGATGACATGGAGAGCATTCAAATGGATGCCGAGACATTAAAAATGAAGTCATCATCTGGCTCTATGTCAGATTCTATCGAGTATTCTCCTTCGCTTGTTTCATACTCACCAACGAAGTAAGGGACAAAGGGAGTAGCATTAGGGCCAGGATCAGTAGTGGCAAGTGATGGCTCATGTGATTCTGAATGATGGTCGTCATTTTGGGATGACTGGGCTGGTATGTCGGGGCTAGCACAAATGGGAATAAAATATGATCTAGAATTTACATCATTTGGTGTTGTATCGATCTTAAAGATTTTCCAGAATTGTTCCTCAAATGTAGGCTTGCTAGGTTCAAGGAACAATTCATCTAGACAACAGTCACTTAAGGATTACTGAGAGCCAAATTCCCATTCATGAGAGTTGGTTTCAGAGGAGGTTTCCTCAGTTGTCTCAACATAGTCTGAAGCATACACTAACTCACATGGAAGCACATTGGTACTTGGATCACCATATTCTCATGGACCTAACCCTAACCCAAGATGTTTTGGTCTTTCTAAAACTGATAGTGGCTCACACCTTCCATTTTTATCCTTGCCAAGACTACTTTTTCCATCATAACCTTTTTCTTTTATCATGGTGTATCATTTTCCATATATTGTTACTGACAAGGGAGTTAAGTCTCATGGTTCTCTATAAATCTAGGATACTATATCATCTCTATCCTCTTGAATCATTTCACCCCATTTTATGAAACTATATTTTGAGGAACCCTGAAAGTTTCATTTTCCTGTATTCTAAAACAAGGTTTTCCATAGACCCAGGGAGACTTGGGCATCTTGGTTATGCAATAGGTCATATTTAGCTTGTACTCTCCACATCCTTGGTCATGAATTTGGAAGCTCAGGTTGATGTTTGGGGTGATAAACGAAGTGGAAGGTGTTAGGGAGATGGTTGTGGTGGTTGAGGAAGCAAGAATGGATGCGGTAGATGAAGAGGCAGAAGGATTCACGAGTGCTGAGGGCTCAATGAATTTAGAAGACAAGGACATCAGAGCTTCCCTATTGATAGGGACTTGGAATTCTAAGACACCTTGTAAGTTTGTACAATATTGGAATGGATTAGGGTCTCCATATATAGTAATCTTAGTGCCTTTGAAAGGAAACTTCAAGCATTGGTGATACTTGGAAGGGATGGCTTTCAAAGCGTGGATCCAAGGTCGACCGAGTAAAATGTTGTATGGCAGGTCTAAATCAAAATTTTTGAAAAGTGGTGTCAACAATGATTGGCCCAATTCGAATTGGGAGTGTAATTATGCCTCGAGAGGAACATTCTTCATCATCATATGCCTTGATAACAATGCTTCTTGTGGCATCTACACAAGCATCAGAAAAGCCTAGTGCCTTGACCAATTTTAAAGAACATATATTCAATCCTGCTTTGCCTTCTACTAAGACTCGTATGACCTTATGTTTATGAACAAAGAATTCAATATGAAGGGTATCATTATGGTTGGATTTCGATGACGAATAGTCTTGGTTAGAAAAGGTGATATGGTGGGGAGTCATGTGATATCCTACCATGGCTTCGAATTGGCTGGCATCAATATCTTGAGGCACAGAGGTTTCTTGCAATGTTTTATCTAGGATGGCCTTATGGGTAGGCAAGATGTGTAAAAACTCAAGGATAAAGATTTGTGCTAGTGTTTTTCCAAGCTAGTAAATAAGATTAAAGTTTCCTTTAGGTTGGGACTACTTGCTTTGGGGACGTGATTGCAACTGCAAAGAGGATGGGCTAGCTATTATTACCTTTGGTTGTCTATGGGGAGGAGGGTCGGCTATGGTGACATTTCTGCCATGAGTGGTGACATTGCATTCAGGGGCCTTTCTAACGGTGACCGTGCAAACATGTTCATTAGTTGTTCTAATGTGATGTACGATAGGTCCCCTAGAATAGTCATATCCAATATGGGCATGGTTGGATCAATTATTTGTATTTGACGTAGAAGGGTTTCTAGAACCATGATCCTGCAGTGGGTTTTTGTGTATTGTATGATCTGCATTAGAAGCAAATTGTGGTCTGCCAACTTCAATGATGCACTTTTCAATAAGGTCATGTACCATATTTTTCAATTGTTTACAGGAAGAAGTTTTGTGTCCTTTTATTTGGTGATAGTCACAAAATGCATTATCATCCCACCAAGATAGTTTAAACTGCTCATGGTCATATGGTTTGGGGTCCTAAAGTGTGATGACACCATTCTAAAGATAGTTCTTGAGGACTTATTCAATAGGTTCACCCACAGTGGTGTATGTGTGACCTCTAGGGAATTGTCTTGGTTGTCTAGGCTGCCCTTGAATTTGATTGTTTTGATTTCCTTGGTTATTCTAATTTTTCTAGATAACATTAGCAGCTTAGGTTTGTGTCATCATTTGTGTGTTTTGTGGTTGTGTCTGTTAGAAACACCAAGATCTGATTGCAAAAATGAAAATTACCTTCCATAGAAGAGGAAAACGAAAAAAGCAGAGATTGCATAAAAACATGCAATAAAATATATTCGAAAAGACCAATTAATTACAAGAGATTATTTGCTTTATAAAAGCAAAGATGAGAATACCTAATCTTATCTCGAGCAACAAGATAGCTCGAAAGATAAAGATAAGATCCTATAACCTAGGAAATAAATAATGCCTAAGTAAACTTATGCAAGCATAATTAAATATTAATTACACTAACACCCCCCCATAAGTGCAACTTAGGGAGAAGAAAATTATTATGAAAATATGAGTCCCGGTAACAAGGCCTGATCAGGTACTCATGTACAAATGTAAAGAGAGAAACCCCCCTCAGTGAGATGAACTGCTGCGAAGAATCACTGGAAGAACTCTGATGAAGCAACACTGGAACCCCAAATCTGGCAAGCAAGGTAAGATACTTCTGTTTGCAAAATACCAATCAGAATCACAAATGCAACAGCAGACCCGATGCCAAGGAACTCTGGAAACTCACATACTAGATCAACTCTGGAATCTGAGAAGTAATAGGAGATGAGATGATGACATAATCTGGAAACCATGTATCTCGATGCCGATGCCAAACTATGACTGAAACTCTTCCATGGGAAGGAGTACCAAAAATAGACTCTAGAACAATAACCACAAAAACATGGCCCTCAAACTGAGAAGAATCTGAACCAATGAGGATCAAGAAACGTAATCTCCCAACTGAAGTGTGAACCAATGAATCCGACATGTGTCAAGTTATAGCAAGAATGTGGCCAAAAGAACAAGGAGACCAAATAACCCATGTGAGTTGCCAACAAATCAAGATGAATGCAAGAACCCCCCTTAATGGAACTCTATATCAGTTCGTTTATTACAATAACCCAATGATTGTAAAAGGAGAGAATCCTAAATGTGCATAAACAAAAAATATGATGAAGTAGTACTGAAATGAAGTACAAATGTTCAATTTTCACCTTTCCAACTGCCAAAACATCCAAGTAATCTCCAAAACACCCATTGGGACAAATTTGGAATAATGAAAAACTTGGGATAGATATAGAAAAAAGTGAATGGAAAGCAAGATAGAACTCCTCAATACCTTTCCAACACTTCAAACGAGGTGAAAAACGGAGATCGTGGCAAAGAGTTATGAGCTCAGAAGCCCAAAATACACATCTGACTTCAAACAGAAATAAATTCAGGTAAACAGTAAAATAATGAAAAATAAACTATGCCAAATGAAAGTTCTCGGAACCAGCTTTCCGACGATATCTTGTTTTCCCAATTTCGATACCGTATGCCCAAGTTATGGCCAAAAGAAAAAAATTGCTCTTTTAGGGCAAACTAGGGTTAGGAGGGGCAAGGAGGGGCCGTATGGCTGATGATGTCATGCTGACGTCAGCGAGTCATGGGAAAAAATTTGACGGCCATCTGGCCGTCACTACAAAAAATCGGCCCCCCTACAAAATGAAAATTTTTTTGGCCCCTGGTCCTGTGGGTGACTAGGGGCTGGTGGTTGGTGGGCTGGTGAGTGGGCGCTGGTCACCCATAGAACCGCCGGCTGGAGGTTTGAGCCCTCGGGGGCTAGCTGAAAGACCCGGTGGTGCTGCAGAGTTGGAGAGGGCGACAGTGGAGATCGGGTGGCTGCCCGGTGGCGGAGTGGTGGCCACTGGGCGACGCTCGCTTTTGAACGGGCGGCGCAAAAACAAACACTGAAATCTCCATTTTTTAATTATTTTTGTGATTTTTTCTCGAAATATGTGCCTAGGAAATGTCGTGCCTGGGGGCCGTATGGCCCCTGGGTAAATTTTTTTGGCTTCTCTGGACAATTGTGTCCAAATTAGACATGCTTTATATGAAAATGGGGGTTTTTGGGCACTGCGAATCCAACGACAAGGTCTGTTTGGGCCCAAAGTGCTTTGAAAAATAGGCGACCCTTAGATCTATCAGAAAAATCACTGATCTTACAACCCTCGCAGATCTGACAAACGGTGATGAAAATCAATGAAATAAAAGCCATTTCTAACTTTTTCCAGCGCTCTGAATCCAACGGAAAACCCTAATCTAATCCAAGACGCTTCAGAAATATGCTCAAGGATTGAAACCCTCGAGGGACTCCGAACGAGCTCTACAACGAAATCCTCCAAAAATGTTGAGAAGGGGCTGCGAATCGAGGCTCTAATACCATGTTAGAAATGCCAAGATCTGATTTCAAACCTAAAAATTACCTTCCACAGAAGAGGAAAACGAAAAAGCAGTGATTGCATAAAAACATGCAATAAAATATATTCGAAAAGACCAATTAATTACAAGAGATTATTTGCTTTATAAAAGCAAAGATGAGAATACCTAATCTTATCTTGAGCAACAAGATAGCTCGAAAAGATAAAGATGAAAGCCTAAAACCTAGGAAATAAATAATGCCTAAGTAAACTTATGCAAGCGTAATTAAATATTAATTACACTAACAGTGTCCCTTTTAGGGTAATCATCAGACCCATAGCGTTGACAACCCTAGCATTGATTGCACCATCGTTGGTAACATGTTTGTTCTTAACCTAGAATTTGGTTTTGTCAGCAAAAGGAGGGTTTGTGTTTGTGTTCTTAGGACTGTTATTTAGTCTTCCTTCAGCTATGAGGGCTTGTTCAACTTGGACACCTCATTCAACTAGGTCTACAAAATTTGTGCAACAATGAACACACAAGCCATTTTTTAGTGGGCCTAATAATGTTTTTATGAACATGTCAACTTTTTCCTTTTTAGGTACATCTATATGATAGCGACTCACTAGGCCCCTCCATTTTTGAAAGAATGGTAAAAAGGGTTCACCTGAATCTTCTTGTGTGAGCTGGCATAGATTGGTAATGGAGGTGTCTATTTCAATGTTGTATGAATAATTTTTCATGAATTTTTCAGCAAGTTCTTTCCATGATTGTATTCTGGGTTGTAGTGTATAGAACCATTCTAGGGATGGTCCTGTGAGGCTTTTAGGAAATAGTCACATTATATATGTGTGCTCATGAGCAATATCCACACAACTTGTTACGAATTCTCTGATGTGGTCAAGTGGATTTCTTTTACCCTTGTATATGTTGAAGTTTGGAGCCACATAACCATGTGGAAATGGTGGCATGTACAAAGTTGAATCGAAAGGATATGGACATAAGTCATATGGAATTTTGCGTATTCTTGTCAGAAGTTTTCATATTTTCCATCTATTTTTGAAGGTCATCCACTCTTGCTAGCAAGGCGTCTACAATGGGATGATTGGTTGCTTGCAAGTATGATATGTTTTGATTAGGAGTTTGCTGAGTTTGCTGATATTTTTGAAGGTCATCCCTAACTCATTTGATTGCCAAAGTTACACATTTGAGTTCCTTGTCCTTGTTGAAAGAATTTTTCATGCAACATGTTGGTGTTTGTTCCTTGGGAGTGTCCATGTGATATATGCATATTGTTCCCTTGTCCATGTGGTATGTTCATTTGCGATGATGTGTTAATGTTGTGTTGAGGGTCCTGAATGAAAACATGTCGTGAGTTTCATCCAAAGAGATTAAATGAGGTTCTATCATAAGGATGTGATGAAGATGCCCCAATTTTCATAGATAAAGATCCAAACATAGGATTTGAGGAAGTGGTTCCTACTGATGTAGACACAAAGGTGGATCCTATCATTTGTGAAGATGATGTGGATGTTGTAGGCATGGTCTGTGAAAAGGTAGCTCCTATTGTTTGTGAAGATGATGTGGAAATTGTAGGCACAATCATAGTAGATTTTCCTCCCATAGACGTCATGTTGGTTGAAGAGGAGGTGTTGTTATTTATGGTGCCACAAGATGTCACATTAATAGTGGTTGTGACAACTTGCGTAGTAACGACAATGTTATTGGTTGAGGTATTTTTCTTGTCATGTTGTTATGTTGTGTTTTGTGTCGTATTATTAGGAGAGGTAGGTCATATGGTATTAATGTCGAAACCTTTTGGTAATATTATGCCTTGTTCTAAGAGCATAGCGAGGTATCGTTCAGGATCGTTCAAGACCAAGTCTTCGACAAATGATGCTCCTTCAGGATTTTGGGCTGCTGCCTCTAAGTTTTCAGCATAAACTTGTCCATTTTGGTCTTTTTGTATGAATTGTTCAAAAAGTGGATTTTGAAAAGAAGTTGACATGTTCATGGAAGATTGTGCCTTCAAATTGCCAAATGGGTCATCAAAAATCCAATCATTGGGATTGGTGTTGTTTTCAAAGTCTTGTCCAAAGTCTACCATTTTCCTTTTCTTTCTTTTCTTTCTTTTCTTTCTTGTTTCCACCATCAAAGAGATTGTTCAGATGAATATGATGACAATGCAAGTATGACACTAGTCTATGTTTTTGTCTTTTTGTGTGATAAAGGATGACAATGCAATGAGATGATAATGTTTTCCTAAGGAGATGTGTAATGTCGAAAAGCTAAAGTGATGATTATGACTAGGATGACAATGATGACAAGGTAAAAAATAAGGACTAAGATGATTATGTTGACTAAAGAGGAATTTAATGCAAAACAATAACAAATAGGATGAATAATGTTTTTGTATTTTTTTTGGGAATAAGGTATGCAAGATATAAACTAGAATGAAATTTGGAGAAAGGGAAACCTAAGCACTCTAAGCTTAATCTTTGTGTTCAATTTTAGTTACCAAAGGAATTATTGAAAATGGCAAGATGAGAAAGTCAAAAGGACTAGTGAGTTTTCCTAGCTAGACTGCTGGGTTGGAAAGCCTCGCAAAAAGTGACAATGATTGAAGATAGAAATGAATGATGAAGTCCAAGATAACCTAGTTTTGAAAGCAATGATTTTGCAAATTATGATAAGGTTGGCCTAATCCAAGGTATGAAAAAATGAAAACCTGAGGTCAAGATAATGCTAAAAAATGATGATTATGAACCTAATGGATAAAAGTAAAATATGAAAGATTAAGCCTATGATAAAAAATGCAAACTAATGGGAGAAAAATGAAGATTTTGATCAATTTGAAAGCTGGTTTTTGATAGAGACCTCTTGGAAGAATTGTTTGAAAGTAGGCTAACAATGCTTAGACTCAGATTCAGGTTTGCATTAGGGTTTTGTTTCTATCAAGAAAATGCATCATTTGAGGTGGCAAATGCGTCACAGTATGGCAGATGCATTTGAGTTTAAGCAAATGCGGTTCTAGAATTAACAAAAATGATAGATTTTTGAAAATGTGGTTCTTAAAATCTTAGATGTGTCATGACACATACAGATGTAGTGTTTATGGCAGTAGATGCAGTTTAACAAAGCAATTGCATCTAAATTTTTTTCAAATGCATTCCAATTTAGTGAATGCATTTTAACAGTTGTGTCACAATTTGTTAAAATTGAGTTTTCGAATCTATTGAGAGAAAATTTGATCTTTCAAAGGTTGATTTTTTTGTCCAGAAGTGTAAATGTGGTGAACAATGTTTGAAAATATAGCAAGCACTTGACAAGCACAATGTTTTGGTGTATGCAAACGCACATGAGACAAGCACAATCCTAATAGGACAATAGGCCAAGGTTTTGTATACTTGATATAGCCCACTGATATACTCCGGATTGGTACTAAACACCATTCCTTCTTGAGAGCGGATAGCTTAGAAGTTTGGTGGCACTGGCTCCCCTCCATGGCTCATTAACGTCATTCGGGCACACCAACTTCTGATTCTTGGGTAGTCACTTCTCAAGAATTGCTATCTCTACTCAAGGGGATCAGTAGTGAGTGTCTTTGGGCATGATACTGCACCCTGCACTATACCAAGCAAGGACCAAAAAATGGTTGGCTTTTAAAACAATAGGTGTTTAGTAAGGGAATTCCATTCATAGGGCATGATCCATATGACAAGAGTCGCCTTTTGGATCCATCTCATTAGAACCATACACATGATTCTTGAGCTCTCCCCAAGAATCCACTTTTATATACTGGCTAGAAGTCATTCAAGTTCAGGGTGCTACCAGTGTGAGTCATCTTGGGGTGAGTACTTTTTTCCACCAGAACAGGCCTAAGTTCTAGAGTGAGTAACCATTTCTCTTACACCCAGGATCGCTCGAAAGTGCAAGGGGAGAGGATACTTTGATTACTAAGTCTTAAGGGTGTATAATAGATAAAATGGGTCTGGTTTTCTGATCACCAAGTTTTCACAAGGTGAGAGCATAATCACCTACCATTTGCAAACACAATAAAAAATGAAAGCCATGTTCGTTTTAAGTGCACTAAAAAGAAATGTGTTTTAATCTAAAAAAGAAAAGCACAATGTTTAGTATTGAGTCTTCGACACTCAAACCTACAAAACCACAAGTTAGGAGTTTTATCCACCAGTCTTGGACCCACGAAATGTAACCCACACACGTTGGAAACTAAGATTAGTAACACAAAAACCTATGCTAGGGAGAATGGAGAAAATGAAACCAGAATGTCAAAAGAACTAGTGGACATAAATAATTAAATAAATTAAGAAGTTTATTTAATTATAGGAAGACATTAGATAACTAGAAACACACTTAAATAAATAAATAAAAATTATTTATTTAAATAATCAAGAAGAATAAAGAGACAAAAATTAATTAAATAATTAAAATTATTTAATCAATAGATGGAAATGGACCGAATAACATAATTAAGTGCTTTAATTATGCTAGGACGAAAGTCTCAAGAAATAGAGCTTGCAGGACTAGGTCAATTTTAAGTGTCTACAATAAGGATTAGGCTTCCTGTGTCTTATGTTGTGCTCATTGACCAGTGTTGCAACAAGGGTTGATGTGAATTAATCCTCTTGATCAGTCACTATCTCTCTTGGAACTCCATACATTGTGAAAATATCCTCATAAATAAATTCAACAACCCTATTATCTCTTGCATGTTTCATGGCCTTAACTTCTACCCACTTAGTTACATAATCAGTGAAAACTAAGGACTTACCATTTGATGGAGGATCAATGGGTCCCAAAAAATCTAGTCCCCATTTGTCAAATGCAGTGATTACTACCTAAGGGAAAAGTGGCATCTCATTAGATTTGGTTGGTCTACCCATCCTTTGGCATCAATCACATTTTCTTGTATACCTTCCTACATCCTTGTGGAGTGTTGGCCAATAATATCATGTGTTCAAAATCTTCATTGCTCCCCTCTTGGCTGCAAAATTTCCTCCACATGGTTCATTGTGCCATGCATGCAAAATATCATGTCTCATATTCTCTTACACATCTCCTCATGACATGGTCTACTCTAGTATAAAATAAACATCCAACAATCCATGAAAAAAGAAAATATTGCATGAAAAATATCATGTCTCATTTTCTCTTACACATCTCCTCATGGCATAGTCTACTCTAGTATAAAGAAAACATCCAAAAACCCATGAAAAAGGAAAATATTTTTCAATGAGCACCCTTCTCTCTTTTGGAGAGAAGTGAGGAGGAACTCTCCCTGTGACTAGATAATTAGCTATGTTAGCATACCAGGGTGTTTGAACACTAATGGAAAATAAATGCTTGTAAGGGAAGGAATCATCTATGGATTGATTTTCTTCTGATATAGGTATCCTTGAAAGAAAATCTACAACAACAATGGCCTTGGTTTATCCACAATAGTTATGTCAAATTCTTGCATCAACAATTACCATCTTGCCATCCTACCTGTGATCAGGGGTTTATTCACGAGATATCTAATGGTTGCATTATCAGTGTGCACAAATATTTCATAGTCTATTATGTAGTGCCTAAATTTTTTCAAGGCATAGATCATTGCCAACATTTCTTTTTCTATCACTGTATAGCTGAATTCAGCTCCTTGCAAGTTTTTACTGACAAAATAAATGGTATTTTCAATAGCTAATTTTTTCCCTAAAATAGATCCTATTGAATAGTTTAATGCATCTATATGGATGTGAAAATGAAGCTCCCAATTAGGCCCTTGAGTATAGGAGCATGAGTCAAAACTATTCAAATGAAAAAATGCTTTGTCACAATCTTCTGTCCATTGAAAATAAGCTTCTTTGGTCAAAAGAGTGTACAATGGTGCTATTATTTTGCTGAAATCCTTGATGAACCACCTATAATAGTCTATATGTCCCAAGAAACTCCTAACATATTTTTTTTTAGGGGTGGGAAAACTTGTGATTACCTCAATCTTTGTAGGGTCTACTTGAATTCCTTTGTGAGAGATGTAGTGGCCTAGAACTACACCTTCTTGCATCATCATTAAACAATTTTCACTATTTAGAGATAGGTTGCAATCTTCACATCTCTGTAGGACTCTCCTAAGATTCTCCAATGCTTCATTGAAATCAATTCCATAGGTGGTAAAATCGTCCATATAAATTTCCATTCAATCATGAGAGATGTCTAAAAATATGCTAATGACTGCCCTTTTAAAAGTTGCAGGTGCATTTCATAATCCAAATGGGAGTACTGAGTAGGAATAGGTCCCCCATGGATAGGTAAAGGTGGTCTTCTCTTGGTCCTCAAGTGCAATTTGGATCTAGTTATAGCCACTAAAGCCATCTAGAAAAGAAAAGTATTGCTTTCCTACAAGTGAATCCAAAACTTGATCTATGTAGGGTAAATGAAAATGGTCCTTCTTGGTGGAGGAATTAAGTTCCCTATAATCAAAACAAACTAACCATTTCCCTCCTTTCTTGGGCACAATCAACAATGGAGACACCCACAGGCTATCTCAAATGGGGTAGATAAATCTTAGATCTAGCAATTTTTGTAACTCTCCTTTTACAATTTCTCTTAGTGTAGGGTTAATTCTTCTCTATAGTTGTCTAACTGGGGTGCAATAATCTCTGATGTAAATTCTATGATTGCAAACCTTAGGCTTCAATCGTTTCATCTCATGATATTCCCACACAAATTCATGTTGGTGGGTCTTCAGTAAGGTTGTCAATGACAACTATTGTTCTTCATTCAATTTGATGTTAATACTTATATATTTTCCTTTTGACACTTATACTTGTGTAGTTAACTCTATTATAGTTGCTTCATTAACACATGGTACCTTGATTTAAAATGGTAGGAATGTATGGGACATACTTTTTTTTTGTAGGAAGTTTAGCTATAGGAGGAGTGTTTGCAGGAATAGCATGCAGAAGTGTCCTGACTAGAATAGCAAATTGAGAAGACGATGCTTCCTATACTTCAAAATTATTTTGAATGATGTTAGCCTATACTTCATCTTCATATTGTAGCTACATAAAATATCTTCTACCTAACACCATAAGTTGTTGCACATAATTAACTTCCTCGGCCTCTTCACCAACATGTGGTGATACAAGATTATCCTCATCATGAGATGACCAGGAAGGAGGATAAAGAGCAATTTTTTGGTGTTATTTCCATAAAAATGGTCATGTCTCCTATCCTGCATCCAATATATGCATTTTTTGTTGCTAACCATGGTCTTCCAACAATAATGGGATACCCACCTAGTGTGGCTTTATGAGAAAGAATCATGAAATCTGTTGGGTACTCCCATGAGTCTAGAATTACCACAAGATCCTCTACTATACCATCAAGCTTAATAGTAGAACTATTAGCAAGTTGCAAGATAGTAGGAGTAGGTCTCATGCTTGCAACATTTAGTTGTTGTAGGATATCCTTACTAATTGCATTTATTGTTGCCCCCAAATCAATTAGAGCATTCTTTATTTGGATCCCATTTATAAAAACTCCTACCACAGGACTACCTAGGTCATTGTACTTATTGATAGTCACTTTCCTAAGCATGATGTAAGCTAGCTTCCCCACCACATGAACCATATTGGGGTATTTCTTCTTCCTACTATTGGAAATATGCCTCAATCATCACAAGATGAAACCTCTTTAGGAGCCAACACTAGTAGAATTTGGAAAATAAATGACTACGTGACTAAAACTTTGTCACTCGACTAAAATTTTTGGTCATGTGACTAACACTAGTAGTATTCGGAAAATAAATGACTAATTTAGTCATTTATAAGTGACTAATTTGGTCACCGGGTAAAATCACAACTAAATGACTAAATAAATGACTATTACTCCTCTATTCTTTTTTCTTTCAAATTTGATCATAATCCATAGATCTTAAGCCCCCCTCATGGGACCCCTATCTAAACAGCCCATTTGGCCGCCTAGGTTACTTGGTGCACCAAAAATACCTATTGCATGAAAGATATTTCCTTTTGGTGCAGTCTCAAGGCCTTCACATATTTTATAAAAAAAAATTAACATTTACATTCTTTAACTTTTATTACTCATTATGTTAATGAATCATTAATGTTTTTAACTATGATTTGAAGCCAGTTTGATAAAGATGACTAAGTTCTTAATTAAAGTGGATAATTAAAAAAAAAAATGAATTGAGGGAGTGGGTAGTATAATAATATAATATAATAATAATATATTACTAATATAATAATATTATATTTATATTATAATGTATTTTTTTTATACATAAGCATTATTTTATTAATATTAAGAAAAAGTACACCTGTTTGCAAAGCAGGAAGCAACCGACCAAAACCCTACACCTACCAGCCTAATCACAACCATTATAGATTCCAAATTCATAGAAAAAATTCTTCAAAATTTACATTTCGCATTCAAAACTATAGTAAGAAACTATGAATACCCCTACAAACAAAAGCAGAATTAGCAAAGCAAGGAAATCACCCAAATCACAAAAAACCATTCAAACTAGCAAAGGACATGAAATCCTCTACCCATGCGTTACCACCAACAACCATGAGACCCAACAACTTCTTTAGATACTCAACTGCCACAACCACTATCATGTGGTGGTGCATAAGGGCCACACCACTCAAATCTAGTAACAAAGGGAAAATTTTAACCGCCTCATCCATGGTCCATGGGAGCTCCATATCCGTGAGACACGAAACTCGTGCTAATTATTGCCACTTTCAACGTCTCATCCACACCATCCACCAGTTCTTTGCCAAAAAAATACACCAGTAAATTCTTCACCTCCTCCTTTGGCACTCAATTGTCCAACGGAGAGGCCAAGAAATGCAACTTAGAGATATGTGGTTTTTTCCACCCGTAATCATCGTGCTCAATATGACCTTTCTCCACGATTATCTTAACTGCTGCCACCACCAGTGGGTTGTTATTGAGCAAGACTCGCTTAAGCCTGTGATCCATGATGACACAAAATGTACCTTGCCTCTTATTAGCCTGCAAGGCAATTGGAGTATCAACATCAAACCAGGCCAGGCCCTCCACGAAAACTGTGATCACAAATTTTGAACACCCTGCTTGAGCCATCCTTGGTTACCACCAGAAGTTGAGAAGAAATTCTCCACCAACTCACCACCATCTAACCCTCACACGCCAGACAAAATATGCAACAAAATAAACTCTAACCATCATAAATATAGCCCATGACGTTCAATCAAGCTGCACATCCCATGAACCAACCATAATTACTATGCAAGGCAAGCTATCCTTGCTCAGATTATCTCATCCTTCTTCACTTGCCCCATATACCTTGAAATCCTTAGAAAACATGTGCAAACAACAACTCCATCATTACAATAACTCGCCTAAACCATAGGAAGCCCACACAAATCCCACCTACCACCTCCAAGATGGACTCCCCACAAACCTGCCACCTTGCTTGCCAACACTTTGCCCTCTGTCAACATGGAGGGTCGCTCGCCCATCCACCCACTATATTATAATGTATTTATTATTATATAATATATATTATATAATATTATATTATACTATATTATAATATAATATAATTATAATATTATTATAACATAATATAATATTATATAATTTTCTTTTTTTATTAGGGGTAAAAAATGGGTTTTGATGGAGCCTAGAACCCAATACAAAGGAAAGCATGCTACACAAAAGATAAACCATAGACTAACATCAAATCCAAAGTAGCCTCAAAATATTAATAGGACTACGCATTTTGCATCTTACAAACATTCAAGGGCCTGAGACCAAAACAACAAGACTCATAAACCAACAAATCAACAATAAGAAAGACCCCATAGCTAGCACTGCAGCCAAGTAAACCTTCAACAACAACCATAGGCCCAAATCAACCAACTCCAACACCACCTCTAACAAAAAGAGAACAAAGATCCCATCTAACAAAGGAAATACCAAAGCACCCCTAACCAAAGATAACCATTGGGAAAGCAAAAAAACACTCATCCCAACCAAAAAGGAAATGAAAAACCTTAGCAACAACCACCCATTAGCACAAAAGACCACCAGAAGCAGGGTCCTAGCCTCAGAATGAATGAGAACAACAAGCCCCAAGAGGAACAGGGGAGCCCAAATATGAAGAAAATTGGGAGAAGAGCCAACAGGAAAGAACACCGAGCAACCCCAACATGCCAGTCAAAGCCAGAGATAAGTCAAGACTCCCAACATCCAACTAAAAGGAAATGCCACCACTGCTTAGAGAGGAGACAAGAAGAACCCACAACAATCCAAGAACACAAACCTCCAAAGCAGAAGCACTAATCAAGTAGTAGGCAAAAGCAAGGGAAGACCAAGAAGAGGCCAGAAGCAGAACAAACCAAGAAGAACCACCAAGCCTTCCTATTACACTGAATAGGAACAAAAAGAGGCCCCTTCTACACCCATACATCCTCAAGGAAACCCTCACTCCCCAACTGCATGGTAGGCAGCCAGAAAAGCCAGTCCTTATCCAAAAAATAAGGAGCCAAACCAAAAGCCATGGAAAGCTTAAGCAAAGCCCTAGCACGTTCTAGAAGCCCCACACCAAAACCCCCAAAAAGGAGGGTCAGGAGGAGAAAGAAACTAAGAGACCAAAACCCTCCACCATAGGACAATAGAGCCATCATCACCAAACCAAAAAAAGCACACCACACATGCCTAGAGAGAGGTTTAACACCAAGCACGAGCATCCACCAGCCACCACAGACCAGGGATCAACCAACAAACACTAGAGGATGTGACAACCAAAAGCCAAAGAGATAGGCCAAGCACCACCCATACCCTATAAGAGAAACAAAAAAAGGCCCCCCATCATAAGCAAAGAGCCACCAACTGCCAAGGAAGAACACACGATTAACATGCCTACAAAGAGAAGAGGATAGGGCAAAGAAAGCCATTCTCCAAGAAAAATACCTTCACCCAAACTCAAGACAGTTTGTCACAACACTGCAACAGCTGAGACCCAGGAAGAAAGAGGGACCCAGATGCAAAGAGCATTCAACAAGATCTCAAACCACATCCCCATCACCATCACCTTCTCCCTCATCATCCTCCTCTACTCATTTCAAACCAACACTCCTGTCGCTTTTGCCAGGGCTCCCGCTCGATGCCATATGTTACAGTATATTATATAATATTATATTATAAAAATATATTTATATTATAATATAATATAATATTTATAATATAATTTAATATTTATAATATAATATAATATTATAATATTATATTATATAATATTATAATATTATACAATATTATAATATTATATAATATTATATTATATTTATATTTATATTATAATATAACATAATATTATTATATAGTATTATATTATAATATATTCAATATTATATAATATTATATAATATATTTAATAATATCTATTGTATAAAATTCAAAGATTTATATATCATTATTACGTCGAAGGCGTGTCCCTCATTGAGCTTTCCAAGCTCATTTTTGCAGTGGATGGTTGGAAACCACGAAGGCTCTCAACAAGGTTCTCCATCTGTGCACAGTTGTTGATCTTTCCACTGGCAACACACTCATTTTTGTGGGTGGTTGTGCATTTACTCAGGTCGTTAGGATTGTTGTTGCTGCCTGTTTGGTTGCGGCTCTTTAATGCACATGAGAACGCATGCCTTGAAGACTCAGCTGGGTTATCCTGATAACTGTCGCTCAAGCAGGTGGGAAGAAGAAGAAAATGTGTGCAAAATATCTGATCGGAGTAATGAATGTACTTGACAGCACGATAGAATGAGGTAAGTCGGTTACTCCTTTACTAGATGCCCCAAACCCTACATTGATATTCATATTTACATTTCGGGTAAAATCTTATGTCAAGAGATATTTGTGCAGAATCCTGAGGTAAGTCACATTTCGTTTGCCATTAATGGTTTCCACTCCAAGTAGGTTAATGGTTTGAAAATTTCTTGCGACCATTTGCTACTTACCAAGTAGGTAAGTGGAAGCAAACCCTTGTGATCAATGAACTATTGAATAATGTACACTGCTCTTGAAACTTTACAATTTGCTACTTACCAAGGGCTGCAAGTTTGGAGCAAAATTTGCATAAGACATAACTATCTGCAACCGTTGATCATTTTGGGAGGCAAGTAGGTGTCATTTAATGTCCATGGTGGCTGTGCACCCTTTGGTAAGCATTAACTCTCCTTCGCCCCCTTCTTCCTTCTTCATTCATTTACCCATAGATGGGAATTTGTGTCCAAAATATCTCCTTATGTATGCCTTTGACATCTTTGATAGTGAGGGTTTGTGAACACCCTTCTTTCATTACCTAGACATCATCGACATTAATAGAGATTTGTGCAAAACCTTAAAGTATTTTACTGCCAAAATATTGCCATTTGTCATTGTATTTTAGTGCTTCCCTCACCGTTAAAGGTTTGCAAATACTTCCTTATTGGTATATTTTTTTCCCTATTTTACTACTTTCCCCATTGCTAATAGTTTCCTTTATTGTGAATAGATTGAAGCAGCAATAGTACATAATTTGGGTCTAGATATTGAAAAAACAACAGTACTAAATTAGCATCTAGTTACTTTCATTTAAAAAAACCAGATGTTTCATTTTCCTGCGAGCTCTACCAATTTTCTCTCATTGGCATCATTGATAGCTCGACACAATTTGCACTGAATCTTTAGGTAAGTCACTTGCCATGATTTTTCTTCATTACTGATTGGGTTTCGTCTTTTATCTTCCTCTTCTTATTTTTTGTGTGTTTTATGAATTGTGGCTTCAATTTCCAGTGGTAATATGACCAATGCCCCAGTAACATTATACAAAAGTTTAAATCTCCTTAGCCACAGTAACACGTCCAGTATTTATATAGGGCATTTGGCTAGGTTGTGCTAAAATAAAATAACTAAAAATAATTTTGTTTCCATACCTGGAATAAGAACATCCTCTGTATCTCCATCATTTGGATTTTGCTTTGACTGTTTTTCTTCAGAAATAGAAAATATCTCATTTCTTCCAACCTTCAACACCTCTTTCTCCTCCTCCTCTCCTTCTGAATCATCCTCAAGTTTTTGCTACTAACTATTTTTATTTGAGTATCTCAGTATGGATATATCAAGGTTGTTGGGGCTCCTCCGAGTTGTGCTTTTATAAGTGTTTTTATTCATATTGACATTCTTTCAATATTTTCTCTTTAGACTCTTGCTTTTAAGGCCTATCTTACATTTGAACTCTTGTAGTAATATTTCCAGTCATCACTCATGGCTATGTTTTCTTTGAGAAGTAGAAATATATTTTTTCCTCATCAATAATATTAAGGTAGAGTACAAACTGGGGCATTCAATCAGTTGATTAGATCCATACCAGGTTGCCTCTTTTTGAGCAAAAACCTCACCCTATAACACAAAAATAGAGAACTCATATGAACCATGAGTAGAAACTGTTCTAGTAGGTGGAAAAACAAGAGGTTACCGAGTCTTCTAAAACTACCATAAATGAATTCTGCTAATTTGGGTTTGTAGGTCTCATGAATGAGCAACTTGAGGCTTGAAGATATAAAATAGGGTATGTAGAGCTACCCTAACAATTTGGGATTTAGCTGGGTGCAATCCAACAACTAGATCAGTATCATGGTAGAACAATTCCATATATAGTAGTAGACTTAGAACCTCCTAATCTATATCTACATAAAAGATGTATCCAATACAAACAACTTAGTATTTTGACTTGTGTCTTCATAAATATTGAATGATTTAATCTAAAACCTTTCATACTTGTGCATGAAATCCTCTTGTACAAAAAGGATTACATGTTATAAATTGTTTAGATAACATTTTAGACCAATAAACTCCCACAAATTAGCAACTACATGAATCATGAAAACAATAGAAATAAGTAGAGTTGCAGTGTACTCAACTTGCAGTCTCTGCGAAAATTAACAATTGATGGATACAAATGGAGAATAACTCACTATACATCTTGCTAGCTAGAATGTGTATAATCAATGTACCTATTATTTGATCTACATCTATAGTTTGATGGAGGAAAGTACCTAATAGTTAAGTGTTGTCATATAATAGTACATAGACTTCTAAAGGATTTATTTATTTTTTAAATCTTATTTTATGTGACATCCAAAATTAAAATTAATAAATCAAATGATAACATAGGCATCCCAAAATCACTTGATCTAATATATAAATTATGAACCTACCTTTTTCTTTCTATTTAAAATCGCCTATACCAAATGCTTTAAAAAAAGCCTTTCACTTAATATTAGTGCAAAATTGCAACCCTGGCACATCCTATTACTAGTTCCATATAATTTTTTTTAAGTAATTCCAAATGAGCACATCAAACAAGCCAACATAGGGTGTTGAACTATTGGGACCTCTCCCACCACTAGAAAATGCAAACACCCAACAAATAGCTAAAATGAGTAGCATATACAGTACCAGTGGTCAAATTAACCTAAAATAAGAAATCTAAAATCTCAAAGACCTTTGCAAAACATACCCCACTTAGAAATTAAGAGAAACCTATCTCATCCTAGTTAGGGGAAAATAATACTTTATAATCTATCATCCAGCATCATGTATTTTTTAGAATCCAAAGAACAAAAGGGTGCCGATGGTAGAGATTTCTACACCCTAAACATTGTTAAAATTAGTGGAAAAGATTAAGTGGCTTCAAACAATAGTGGCTTTCAAAACTGACCTAAGCCCTGCATCTTGCCACCCATGGTCTTGCATACATACATACACTCTAATTAACTATATTAGGACACTGCATGTAAGCAAAAAAAGAATAGTGCAAGGTCATATTTGAATCAAAAGACGTTATATTTAAACCTTTTTTGTTTTGATGGACAAACCATAAAAAAGAGATAGTGTTGCCCCTTCTATATGTAGTAAGAGTTAGTTTCTTATGCGTCAAATTGACCATGTGTATGAGAAAAATTACCAACACACAATGGTCTCTAAACAGTCTGTTTAGAGACAGTATATAAATTCACATGTCATTATTAAACATCAAATTACAAGTGCTTGATATTGTATTAATTCTACTTTGAGTTTTCAATTACATCCCTTTAAGTACTAGACTACTAGTCATAACTTGACAGTTTCCACTATCGGGCATACTTGTTTCTACTGTCAGCAAGTGTTTGTTTCTCTAATTCAAATCAATATAATATTTCAGCAAGTATTTCTATTTAATTATTTTTTCCCTTTCTTTGTTTACCTAATCAAAACCAGTATAATATTTCAACAATTGTTTCTATTAATTACTCATTGCTCAGCAAGTGTTTGTTTCTATAATTTAGATCAATACAATTTTCAAGAAAATATTTTTATTTAATTACAAATTATTACATTGTTATATATTACTTTTCTTTCTCAACTTAATATTTGATACATCTGTTGTATTGTGAACCTATAGATTTCTACAATTTCTCTATTTTATGTACAATTGCACACTTTACAAGTTTCAAATCTGGACTTTATTGTATGCAAATTTAATAATTAAATACATAGATTGGATATGAAATACAGGCATTCTAGCTGCAAGTTCTTCACAAGCCATTGCACTCAAGAAAGGCTTGAAAAAAAGGCTGCTACAGATGTTTCTACAATTATGTCTTTATGAAACACAAATTTGTAAACAAAATTATATGAGGGCTGGTACAAAAAATCCTCTCAAATTCTAATCCTCAATAAAACACATTGTCTATTCCTGGACAACGGTTTCATTCTCAATTTTTTTAGTTCGATTCTCATTGCTCAAAACCTCTTTGTCACTCTAATTCATTTCAATATAATTATCACCAACTATGTTTATTTATTTATTTTTTCCTTTCAATGCTTGGATTCATTTTTGTAATACATGGCATCTAATTTGGTAGATCATTAGAAATAGTTTAATGTCAATTTATCAGCAAATTCCTATGACCAGTACCTACTGGTAATGTATCATTTTATTGATGTCACCAATCCTAAATCTTTGAACACCATTGTATTATAAAGAGTTTTGTGTCAATTTTCATGTCAACTTAGTCACTCATGAATTTGAGATATTCAGATTATTATTAATATATATGTATACACTAAGTTTATGGGATTTACACTGATTTAAGAAATGGTGTTTTACAGGCTTAAGCAAAATAACAAATTTACTATGAACAACTCAAAATTTCAACAAAATATTATGGGAAAATATGAATAAGACATATTTCACTTTCATACTTCAAGAAAATCTTTGAAGTTACTTTATTTAAGTATTTTATGCATTGATAGACTCCATTGCCTAAATTTTACTTACTTTATTTAAGTATTTCATGCATTGATAGACTCCATTGCCTAAATTTTACTTTCACAAGAACAATAACATGCAATTCAATACAAATTCAATACAAAAAACCAAGTTTCATAAGAACATTAACATGCACTTCAAAGCAGTTCTTAACAATGATATATTTCTCAATTAAAAAAATAGACCCTCTCATTAATTGATCTTCCACAACTCTTCGGCGTACCCATTGCACACGAAGGTGCCATTGCTAGTTTATTTAATTTCATACACTAATGGCTGGGCAGCCAACAAATCTTGGCCATAATTTTCAGACTCCCCACCATAATTTTTATTTTAATAAGCACACTGAATGTCAAATCATTTGTTTCCTGATTTTCTTTCTCATTGTCATCTTCCAAAGCCATTATTCTCAGGTTTTCTAAAACCCTCGTCAAAACATCAATATCAGGTAGTGATGTATGGAAGGATTACCGGAGGTACCCGTTTTTGCTGTATGTTTTACTTGGACATGTCTTTTTGCTTGATTGTTTTAATTCTCTACCATTTACCGTCAATTAATAGGTTTTCATTCTATGTTTACTTTTGGATCTTTGAAGTCATTTGTAATGCAGAAAATTGAAGATATCCTCAACAAAGAAATTGGAACTAAAATCTCGTTCCTTTAGTCAAAAATTAGGGTTAGGGATAGTAATTTTTTCTGAATCGCTTACCTAGTTTCTTTTATAATTCAATCCCAATTAATGAAAAAAAATCTTTATCTTTTAGTTTTTCGAATTATCCCCAACAAATAAATTTGTTGCATTGGCTTTTAATCTCTATCATCTTACAATTTAAGGAGCTGAATACCCCTAAATTTGAAACTGTTGCAAGATACACTAACAACAATTTGGGCCTATAATGGTATGAAATTTCATTTCAAACTGTAGTAGACAATTTTACTTTGGGTGCTTAATTCAACTATTTTGGTATCTTTATGTCTTGAGGCTTTGTTATTCCTGTGTTGGTTGAAATGCCTAGACAAAATTTAAGTTATTGTGATTGTGCACTAGATAGGAGTCTAGTGCATATATTTTAATTTTCTATAAATTTTTGGTCATGAGAAAGCAATTATGTGTTGTTAGCCATCTTAAATTGTCAATGTTATTAGATTTCCACAATCCATAAGAATATCAATAGTTGTTTCTGGATTCGATTATGTGTAAGATTTTTGAATCAATGTCCTTGAGTTCTCTATCCTGATGATGGATCACAGAGTGTGATTCGATACATTGATTCAAAAAGCTTACACAATCGAATCCAGAAACAACTATTAACATCTTAAATTGTGTTTACTTTTTAGCATATCTTGAGAATTTTCTTACCTATCCTTAAGTTTACTTTTATTTTAGAAGATCTAGATTGTTTTTATTTACTTTCTTTCTAAAGTTTGAACTATTTTTGTATCAACTCTCCACATGTTTTTCTTTGTGTTCAAAGTTCTTAAGGTTTTGATGTTGGAGGAGAGTAACATTGATGAGGAAAGTGGGGAATGGCTACATGAACTTGCCCTTAATAATTCCTCTTTGGAAGTTTTGAACTTCTATATGGTAGGACTGGAAAAGATTAGTATTACTGACCTTGAGCTTATAGTAACAAACTATCCATCTTTAAACTCATTTAAGGTTAGTGAATGTGATATACTAGATTTAACAAATGTTCTAATGAAAGGTACTGCATTAGAATATTTTGGCGATGGTTGTTCAGTGGTCAAGAACATGATGTGTTTCAAAGTTCAAACAATAGTCTTTCCTCCAAAGTTGATCTCATTGTTGGGAGTGAGCTTTATAGCTAAGGCTGAGTTGTTTTCTATACTTAGCTTCTGCTTTGAAGAAATTGGATTTGCAGTATACATTTTTTAGCACATAAAATCACTTCTAGTTGGTTGGCCTCTGCACTAATCTATAAATTCTTAACATGCTCAGAAAAATTGATGAGTACCATAGCTTGTGCATAATCAATTGCTTCCATGTTTTTTCCCCTTTCTTTTGGTTCCATAGCACTGTATTTTATTTGTAGTTATGTGAGTTTTAAGCATTTTACTTATGCAAATTCAACAATCTTAGAACATTAAACAGGACACCAGAGCAACAATTATTGGAGGTGCTACTATTTCAAGTTATTAATTTGGTTGCTGCTCTTTATTTGTAGACATTTATGCACTTACCATCTCACATTAATGTTTGCATTCATTGCACACTCTCTAAATTCTCTTTAGAATGTTTTTGACACTATTGGTGGACAAATCTCCAGAAAATATTACAAGCACAAGATGAGACTTCTGATGAACAATTTTAGATACAATTGCAGAAAAATAATCATGGAGGGAAACGAGAGGTTAGACTCCACTCTATCTCCCAAACAGTGGGAGGCATTGAAAGAAAGTATGCATTTTGAAGAATATTTGACAAAGAGTAATAGAGGAAAGAGAGCAAGAGATAATGTGAGGTCTGAATATACATTTGGCCGAGGTGGGTTGCAAGCCAAAATTGACAAATTTGGAGTAAGTGTATAGATTTTTGGTTCTATTTACATTGTGTTATTTAATTCATTTTTTTTTTTTGAACTTACTATATGTTGAAATTGACATTGTTTCTTAGGTGGAAAACAATAATAGAGAAGCAGGAGTAGAAGATATTGTCAATTATATGGCAACACTAGATCGCACTAAATCTAAGAGTAGTATGAATTGGAAATCTAGCTCGTCAACAGAGATTTCACAACCATTTGTTGAACGCCTAGTAAGAGCCTCTCCAAATTACGTCAACTCAAATGAAGAGTACCAACATATAATGAGTTGCTTACATGGTCTCACTGAGAAAGTTTTACAGTTGCTACCTCTGTTAAGCCTATAGTTTCTACATGGAATGACCATAATTCCATAGATTCAGATCAAGTAAGAGGCTATTCCTCAATATTTTGATTCTCAACTATATCATTTTTTTGCATACTCTTTCTCTATTGTTGTTTTTTCTTTGTTGAGCTCTTCATAATTGTCTTACTCTATATGTTTTTATAGTTGCAGAACAATTATA
>VDFB02000017.1:472083130-472105615 GCA_007258455.2 Sequoia sempervirens | reverse complement strand
TTGTTCTCAATGAACATATTACTGTCCCTATTATAATTTCATCTTGTTTTTCTACCTCATCATGCTTCCTCACAAGTAATTCACCCTTGTTCTTCTCTGTCTCAGTCTTGGTCATCAATTTACCAACTCTTTTCCTTCCTTATATCATAGTACCACCTTCCAAAATCACTATCCTCTCATCTACAACCTTTTCACTAGTTGCACACACCATGTTTCTCTCTTCCTCAAACCTTATAGGCTCCTTCTTGAAAAAAATGATTATCTTTTTTTCCTTTCCTTTTGCTTCATCCTTCTCCTACAATGGGGCTAATAAAAAAGAACTTCCATCCTTATCAATGGTATATGTATTTTCCCTTCCATCATATAATGAAAACCTGCCAAATTTCCATGGCCTTCCAAGAAGTAGATGGAAACAATCCATGGGTAAAATGTCACAAAGTACCTTATCCCTATACCCACCACTTTGAAACTCAACATATGCTTGCTTATTTACCAAAAGTGACTGATTATCATTTAACCAAGATTCCCTATAAGGTGATTCATGAGGAATTATTTCTAGTTTCAGGTTTTCTACCATTTCTATAGACACCATATTATCATTCAAACTTGAATCTATCACAGTTTTGCATACCTTACCTCTACATTTGCATGTTTTCTTGAACAAGCTCCTTCTTTGAGTCATCTCCTCTTCCTTGGATGTCTTCAAGAGTGTTCTTCTCAACATCAATGATTATCCTACCTATGAGCAACAACATAACTTGGAGAGTTGACACTTTCACCTTCATCTTCTTGCACAATTTGGATTCTCTTTTCACCCCTCCTTTCACCTCCACTTGATGTAGAACCAAAATTTTTAGAGAACTTGTAGGATGGATGGCCAAACTTATTGCAATTATGGCATATACTTAAAAATTTATTTTAACTTCTTCCACCACCAAATATGCCTCTTGAACCTCTAAAACCACCTCTGAAATTTACATCTTGTTCTCTTTTATTTTCCTCTTCTTGGCTCTCACTTGTTTGTCTTGAAGTACAAAAAGATCCTCTTCCTCTTGAAGTGATGCCTCTTCCTCTAACTGTCTTTTCTTGTCTTCTTTTCACTTTTTCTTCTACCTTTAGAGCCATCTGATAACATTCTTCAACACTCCTTGGATTTTTCAAAGCTAGTTCATCCTAAATATTCAATCGCAAACCACCCAAGTACCTAGCAATATTTTCATCCTTGTTCTCATTATGGTTAGATCTCATACTTATAGAATTATTCAGTGTACATTTTTACATCCATTTATTTTTTCCTTAAACTTTGAAGCTTCCTAAACATCTAAATAGCATAATCAGAAGGGATAAATTTACCTTTCACCTTAGCTACCATCTTGTCCCAAGAAACAATCTTGGATTCTTATCTCTTTCTTCTCTCAGACTGCTCATAGTCCCACCATAAAAGTGCATGAACTTTTAGTTTTTTCTTTACAATTTTGACTCTTTGTTCTTTAGGAATGTCTTCACACTCAAAGTAGTTATCAAAATATTCTATCCAATCTAATAACTCTTCTTCCTTTAGATTCCCACTATAATTTGAAACATAAATCTTTACCTTATGCTTGTAACTCTTAATTGTCCTTAATAATTTTACCATTCTTTGATCATCAAGATCTAGTTCTTCATCCACATCTTGAAACTCTTCTTCCTCTTCTTCATCAGAATCACTGTCTTCACTCAGGTTCACTTCTCTTCTCTTGCTTGTTTCTAGTGTTTCCAATATTTCCTTTAACTATCTTATCTCCCTAGTCTTTTTATCCTTTAATTCACTCATTTTCTTAGCCATATTTTTCCCCTTTGGAGGAATTTTGACACTTTGTCTTTTCAACTTCCAAGTTTCCTTTCTTCAATCAACAACCTTCCACTCTCAAGAGATCTAATCCTTGTGATTTTATACCAATTGATGCAATATAGGGAGGAAATAAATTCACTTTCACAATACCAGGAGATTCCAATCACTTTTATTACCCAAAAACTCAATCTTTTCTTTTATCCAACATCTCACCTAGTCTCTCTAGTAGGTCAGCAGACCTAGTTTCTTAACCACAACTTTCAACTTTTCTTAACTGTGTTGTATAAAAATGGCCCCCATTTTCACGGCCTTTTAGGTCTTGTTTAATGGTGTTGGAACTATGTTGTTATGATTATATGTTCTACAATGGCTTGAACATGCTTATTTAGGTACTAAAATTCAAAGAACGACATCTTGTGAAGGTGTTGTGAAGTGCTATAAGGCATTTCTACATTCTTCTAAACTCTCTTTGATGAAATTTACCTAAAAACCATTTCATCATTATTTAAGTCCTATTTTTAAGTGTTGTAAAGTCTTGTAACAATATTTTATGCTTTTCTAGGCATAACTTCACTATTTATCCCTTTCCTATGATTTATTTGGTCCCTTTATTCCCTTATAAGCTTTAATTAAGTGTTTTTTTTAATGTTATCTTGAAAAATAACATTAAATACAATATTTTTCCTAACACTTGTTTTTAGGTCCTAGGTGGGACCCATTTGCAATGGGTGGCAAATGAGTCACCCTTGGCCCCAAATTCAAAATATTTTAAATTTTCTTTTAGGATTTTATTCAAAATCACTTGATTTTGACATGCAATGAGGTATGAATGGATACTAAGGCACAAGAATTATATAAATAATTTTTTTCCACCTCATTCTACAATCCACCAACATTCACATATCATATTGAAGCAATCTCAAGCATTCAAGCATTTTACATCAATAATTCAAGAACTATTTAAGCACTTTGAAGTAGCCATTGACATTACTTCAAACTTGCATCATCAAGGGTTTGGTAAGTTGATATCACTTTCATGCTATTAGTTTATCTTTCTCTTTCATTTCATTATCTTTTCAAGGGTTTAATTACCAAAAGTGGGGTTTGACTAAGGAAAACCCCTATTCACTAACCCTTAATCATTTTCCTCCTATTACATGTTTGTTTGCAGAATTTTGTGTGTAGATTTTATAGGTTATTAGGTTTTGAAGATTGATTTCCAAGTCAACTTAAGTCAATTTCAAGCTTGGAAAGAGTTATTTGTCCATCTTCTGCAAAACTTACTTTGACAACCCGACAAGCCGAAATTTCCAGATCTGCTATTGCAGAGTTGTCTCCTAATTTTTTAGAAATTTGGGAGAGAATTGATTCACCACCTATAGAGAATGAGTCCCACCTTAGGACTGAAAAACTCAATTTTGTGAGATTTTAGATCCTGATAGATAGAAACTAGCTCCTGACACTTTTTCACCAGGAGGATTGATTCGCCACCCTGGGCGAATGAGTCCCATTGTAAAAAAATAGTGATCTTAACTAGCATCTAGGACATTCCTTTTTTTTCATCATACTTTTCCCAAGTGCACTTTGATTTGACCCATCTCTTTCAGTTGTACACATTTCATTCATTTTCTTCATTGTTTGCATATCACACTATGTTTTCAAACAAGGTATAAATCTCACTTTGGCATTCATTTTCAATCATTTAGATTAGAAAATTGCATTTAGTCAAGTTAATTTACATAAAAAAACATTGCATACATCCTAATTTGAATGAATCATTAGAATTTTTGGCCCTATCTCTCTCCTTTTAGGTGAAAAACCCTAGAAGTGCAAGAGTAGTCCATAAGGTCCCAAAAATTTACTATTCATTTTAGTGAACCCAAATTTTGAACACTTCATATTTCTGATTGCATTCACATATTTCATCCTAGTTTCCATTTGCATTAGCATTCAATTAGGATATTGATTTGTTATTGCATTCTAAGGCTTTTCATCTTGCATTAGTGAACTTCATTTAGCTTTCATTTTTGCATTACATCTCATTGAAACAAGTCAAAATCTACATTTTGCATCTATAATTGCATTATGTAAACCATTTAAATCATCTTTAAATTTTTGGAAAACTCTAAAAAACCTCAAACTGGGACTCATTCACCACCCAGGGTAAATCAGTCCATCTACAGTTTCTAGACAACATTTCTAGATTTTTTGGGGGGTTTGTTTGCATTTCTATTTTCTATAATTGGATCTCTATTATAGTTAGAAGAAACTTTGTTATTTTCATTTTAGATCTCTTATATTAGCTTGCATTTTTATTCACCCACCCTTTGTGGTACTTGTATGAGTGTTTGGTGCCCCGTTGATAATACTTTAGTGAGAAGAAGTTCTAGACTCATGGCATCCCACACTAGCACTTTTGTTGTGGACCTTGGGATCTCACGAGCTCCTACTCCTAGTATGGAAAATGGTGCATTAGTCCCTGACAATACCACTTCCATGCCATCACCTTTCCATCCAATGAATGTTGACAACTGAAATAATTCCCTCCCACAAGAAAAGGTCATTAATATTCATGAGGACTTTGCACATTTACAACAAGACTTGTCACTTAAAAACATTTCCACCACTACCATACCTTCCATTGAGAATATTCATCATTTAATTGAAAGTGATGATGGCTTGCAAGTGATGAAGAAAATTTATGAGATTTATAATAAATATACCTCTTCAAATACCCAATCCACAAACATTCCTATAGACCAAGGAGCACCTCAAGTTCCTCCCCCTTCAACCATAGCATCCATACCAACTTATACCAATCCACAAGTCCATATAACTATGCATCAAGCTACTTCTTTCCCAATTTCAACTAGCATTCCTGCTTCTTTTGTGGCAGCACAAGTCCCTTCCACCACTTTCACACCCCTTAGCATTCCTTTCATTTTCCCTTCTACCTCAACCTGCATACCCCAATCCCCTTCTTACACAACTCCTTACCACTATTTCATCTATGCAACATCAACTTTCCACCATTAGTCAATTTCAAAGTACTCCAACCAAATATCATGTCCACAACAGTCCCTTATCCTAAGAAATCTTATTTACCCTAATGTCACAAAGGATAGAAATGCCTCGGTTTGAGAAATACAGAGGACAAGGAGATCCTATCAACCATGTTAATGCTTATACAACTTTGTGTAGTGACTTTGTCCTTGACAATAAACTTTTAGAAAAACTTTTTCCAAGGACCTTGAAAGATACTACACTAGAATGGTTTTCAAACTTTCCCAATCATTCCATCCATTCATTCAATGAATTGGTGGATGCTTTCATTAGTCACTTCCAAGTGCACATGACACCTAAAAAGACAATGAAAAACCTTATGAGATGTAGACAAAACAAAGATGAAAAAGTGACAGATTTCATCTCACATTACCAATCCTTATATGCTCAAATTTATGTCAAGATTCCAGATGGACATCTGCAAAAGATGTTTATTGAAAACTTGCAAACCAACCTTTATGATAAATTCACCATGATGAAATTCCCTTCATTCATGAATTTATGTACAACCTTATGTGAGTACCAAAATTTAGTTTCAAGTCATGATTCAAAATCCAGTTCTACCTGAGTTGAAAAAACTGAACACACCAATCAAAACCAAAATAACACACAAATTTTTTTCAAACCTAATAGAGACTTTTTACAGTTTAATTTGCCTCCTCAACCACAATTTCCACCAACCCAACAAATTAAAAATTCAATGGTTGATGTTAATTCAATCGTGCCTTATCATTATGGGGATATGAAGAGACAATTCACTCCTTTACCTGATACTCTCCATAATAAGATGAAATAATTAATTCAAAAACACATGCTCATTTTTCTGCCTATTAGAGCACTTGATCCAAACCAACTATTACCACCCAATTTCAAGCCTAATGCTTATTGTCACTTTCATCACCAAAATGGACATGACACTAAACATTGAAAGCATCTAAAACATTTAGTTCAAGGCCTCATTGAGTTAGGCCAATTGTCCATTGAGGTCGTTAATTATCAAGGCAATAAGTCTGTTGCACCCCCTAACCAAAATTTACAAATTTTCACCAATCCTATGCCTAAACATGCTACCTCATTTTTCAAGGCTAGTGAACCCTTAAAAATTGATGTAATGATTATTGATACAAATAGTGAACAACATGATACAACTCCTACTAATACCCAAGTTAGTTCTATGGATAACCTTGTGGCTATGATAGACGTTATCCCTTGTAAGGGACAAACCACTAAATCACTTGATATTACTTTTTTTGTTAAATACATACTACAAAAGCTTCTTGATGATCCTCTCTACATAGTTGGCCGAATCTATGACAATCCCACTAATGGGATATTAATAGATCCCACTTGTGGTGAGAATTTGATCACATAAGAGTTTTTGGTATTACATGAACTATATCAAGATGATTATTATAAACCCACTGCATGGATTAAGAAACATAATGGCTTTTTATGCCCTACGATATGATCGATCATGCTACCCTTACAAATATTACCTAAGAATTTGGATGTAACATTTTCAATTGTTCCACAATCTAACCTATTCCGTTTGCGAGTAGGCCTCCCTTGGCTTCACTCAATGAAAGCGGTCCCCTCAGTTGTTCATAAGTATTTGAAGTTTCCACATGACAATGAGATAGTCACCATACAACATAGTGGATTTAATCCTTTATCTTCCAAATGTAACTTCTCATTAGAATACTTTTCTCCTGATCCCATGGAACCTATCACACCTCACAAGGACTTCTTTTTCATAGCTTATCAAAAGTTTTAAACAAAAAATATAGCTGAATTATCTCTTCGTAACACATCCCCATCCACTTCCACACATCCTATCATAGATGAAACCATGCTTCAACCTAATTCTGACATTGAGAAAATCATCAAACCTCCTATACAACCACCCCTCAACATTTCCCCACCATCGTTTAAATGACCAAGGGAACATGAAACAAACCCTTCTCAGCCTCCTCGCCTTAAACAAGTGTATAAAGCCAAATATAAAGTGGTTGATCCATCCTCTTTGGTTTCTTCTATTCTCCCCCCTTCAAAAGAAAAAGAACCTATGATGACTAAATTTTCTCTTACACCTCCACAACTCCAAAACAAAATTAAATAGAACTACAGTGCTAGGGAACGTAGGTGTCATCATTGTCTCCTTGTTTGCCAATCTTGCATAGAGGAAGACAAAGAAAATCAACCTTCACCTTTGACATAAGTAATATATGACCACCATCCTTCTCTTGAATTTCCACACAATAGTCCAGTGAAACCTTCACAACAAATTGAATTAATCAAACAACCTCTACTTTCAATCCATCCATCTTTAGAAATCACCCTTCATCCTCCTGTTGTCATTAATCTTGATGATGATGATGATGATGATGATGATGATGTGATGATAGCAACAATAGATGAAGAAGTGCATAATGATTTAAATTTTTTATTTTCATCTACAATGAGCTTAAATGATACATCCTCTCCACCAAGTGAAGAACCTTGTCCAACTCCTGGTTTGATTCTTGCAATTATTTCTTTGGACAATCAACCGCTCTCACATTACACGGAACATGATTGGGAGGTATATGACCTATTAGATGGTTTACTTGTATTCACCTAACTAGCCTTTTTAATTTTCTCTTTTTAATTTTCCTTTTCGTATGTGTATCATGTTCCCCCTATCATTTATTTGATGTTCCCTCTCTTTGTACACTTCTTCTATTTGTATCTCTATTCTTCTCTTTGTCGTGCATTGTTTTTTTTACTTTTGTTTTATGTTTTCCTTGTGGGGATGACACAAAGCATAGAGATGACCTATGTCTCATCCATGTTGAGCCAAAACGTCCTTGTCTTTTTCTCTTTTGTTTTGTGTTCTCCTTTTGGGGATGACACAAAGCGTAGATACACCCTATGTCTCTTCCATGTTGACCAAAACGATCCTTGTCTTTTTCTTTTTGTTTTGTGTTTTCCTTCTAGGGATGACACAGGGTATTGATACCAAAATTTCTCATTCATGTTGACCCAAAATATTTTTTATTTTCGTTAATTTCGCTTGTGTTTTCCTTTTGGGGATGATGTAAAGCATCGAGACTGCAATGTATCTTCCATGATGACCCAAAACATACTTTACTTTTTTCTTGCTCTCTTTCTATCATTCTTCTAGTTCTATGTACTTTGGGGAATGATGATAGTTTCATTTTGTTTCATAAATACATTGTAGCAACAAACATACTGACCCAAAATCTATAGATCCCTTATGTGTTTAGTGTGCTTTCTTTTCTGGGGGGCAACTGCCTTTCTTTTTTTTTCATTTTACCTTGACATGACATAGCCTAACTTCAAAACATATGACTTGGCATAGGGCTTTCTAAGTTGGCTCTCATGTCTTGTTTTCTTTCTTCTTTTTCTTCCCTTTGATACTTTAAATTAATTTCTCATAGAATGATGTGTAGGAATTCCTTTAAAGTGGGTGGCATACATTACCATTAATTCATTTACATTCTTGGTTCCTAGTGTAGCCTTGTCATTTACGTGATGTGTTTATCACTTTGTGGATGACATTGGGTGTAATGTCCTTTATAAGAGTTATTTTTCTTAGCATATTACATTCCTCTTGGTGGCTTGATGAGACACAATGCATCCCCTAAGATGTGAATATACTATTCTTTAATTGGTTCTCTCTTGGAGACATTAGACACAATGTTCTCTAAGTGACTGACCTTGCATAAGTTGGACAAGACTCCTTTGAACATATTTTCACATTTTGCATTCTATACAAATTTGTATCAAGATTTAACTATATGATCCGTACATAGGCTGATGTTAAAGATCCAAGATACTGAGAGGGTAGTAAATTAGTATCTTCTTAAATTTTTGGATCAGATACCATCCAATTATTCTAATGCAAACAATAGAAAAGATAAATAAAAGCATTAACAGAACATGAAATTAGAGAAAACAAGAACACCAGGACTTTTATGTGGAAAACCCAAAATTGAAAAAACCATAGTGAGTGTTACCTCACAATATTATATAACTGGTTATAGAATATTACAAAATGGGTGGCTCACTGCCAAGACTCACTGTCCAGAAACAAAGGCTCATTGCCTATATAATTACAATGATTGAATGGTTTTCAACCAGAAAATGAACTAACAGAGTACACCTAATAAGTGGATATTTAGTTCCAAGTAAATCTTAGTAAACATACTTAACACATTTCATCATGTTCACACTACTTCACTTCTTCACACAGAATCACACCATCCTTCTTAAGAAAACTATCCATTATATATACCCAATCTTCTTCACAAGAATTAGTTAGGTTGGCCTAATTAGATGCACTTTATATTTACCGAGAATATTATCTATTGGCCTCAAGCTTTGAAAAAGGATAGCCCACACACTTCAACAAGTCATCATAGACCTAAAATAGGTTGCACATATATCCACATAACAAAACTATTTTCTTCTTTACACAATTCACCAAATAAGTCGGTTAGGAATAGACTTTAAAAAGAAAAAAGAAAAAACATTTTGTACAAGTACCAGATACATGAAAAATCACATGTATGTGTTCCCAACATCTATAATCCATTTTCCAAAACCACAAGCAACAATGCTTACCATAAAAAAATGCAGATCAAAATACTGAAGTATTTAAGCAAAATACCGGTTCAGATATCAGACTAGAATATCAGAGAAAATTTAGTCTTGATCTTGCAATTGCAACTCATATATCATGGTGACATCAATGGCAAACAAAAATTAAAAAAATGAGATGTTCTTAATTTTTCCAACAATCACCCCCTTTGTCATTGATGGAAACATGTGCCAAAACCAAAAGGAAATATTTGCAAGGTTTCTATTTATAGTACTTCTCTCCGTAACACTGAAACTTCACCACTTCACTCCCCCTTTGACATTAAGGAGAAAGGGTGTCCCAAAAACAACTAAAACAAATTAAAGAAAAGAAAACAAAGAACCATATGTCAATTGGAAGATGATGAGCCTTGAAGCTCCTTCAGAATACCTTCCCAAACTATTTTTTCTTTTTCCCAGCCTTCCTTTGTTGCAGTCAACATCTTGTTCATAGATCTCAACTCTATGAGAACTTCTTCAACACCATCTAGAGTACTAGGAGTCATATCTATCTTCTCTAGCCTTTTAGTGCATGCTAGAGCCTCTCCAACCAGAGTGTATTCCATTCTTACAATATCACTCAGTAGATTGAATTTTCTTATGATTTCTTCTTTTTGTTTCTGCAAGGAAAATAATTTTTCTCTGTGTAGCAATGGCCTTGCATATTGATTTGTCTTTATCTTTAGATACACTATAAGTACCATAAATAGTAGACAACTAGGATTCAATGGAGTCCATAACAATATTTATATTTTGAGTGGCATCTGGCCACTTCAAGGAGTAAGAAAGAACAACACTTGGCTAAGATTCACAAACTTTCACAGCTTCCAAACTCCTTTTGACATAGGAATGTGCAAGAGAAAATTTGTCATGCAAGGCCAACAACCTTTTCTCTGCCAAGTTTTCTTCTATCTCATCTTTTATTTTCTTTAATTATAGAGGAATACTCCTTGAAAGAGTCAACCAGTAATCTCAAATTCTCAATAGGGGTGAGAGATGTGTCAATGGATGCACCAAGTATAGCTTCCTATAATGTTTTCAGAGCATCTTCTATTAGTTCCATTTCCTTTTGATGTGTCTCAAGAATTTATTTTCTTCCAGATTCTTGCATAGCATCACCCAACACAAATTTATGTATAGGAGACATCTTATCCACATCAACATATCCTCCAATCAAAGGAATATTCAAAAGTTTTTGGGGAATAATCGGTTGAAATCTAATTTTCTTAGATAGTAAACCTATCAATACATCACCACCAAAAGATAGGTCACCATGATGTTTCATTGATTTCAAAATATTTTTTCTTCATTTTTCCCAAAGGATTCCATATTTTCTTCCTCTCCCTTTTCTTTTTCTTTATCTTCCTCTACTACCTCTTCTTCTTCTTCCTCTTTCTTTACAACCTTTTCAACTTCATTTTCATCTTTATCTTTATCTTTTTTTCATTGTTGATCTCTTCCTCAAGAATGTATTTTCCTTCTTCTTCATTACCCTGACCATCACCTTCAACATTTCCATTATTTTCTTCCTCATTACCTTTCTCTTTTTTTCATTTTTCTTCTTTAGTATGCTCTAGAGGAGCATCATTATGCATCTCAGGCTCATCTTCTCCTTCATTCTGCTCAATAACTTCATTACCAATATTAATTTCAACATCAAAATTATCTTAAATATTTTCATTACTTGTTTCTAGAGGATCATTTTCCTCAGCATTTTCAACAACAACATCATCACCTATTTTGAGCATACCATACTTTTTTGTTGTCTCCTGGATAATTTTAGTTGTTTCCTTCCTCACTTTATTTTTTAACTTCTTGTTTCTTGTCATCATCATATTTACCCTACCCTTCATTTAAAACATTTTAGCATAGATCTTCTTCAGGGAATCCAAATCATCAAGGGTCAAGGAAGACCCAAACTTGTTATATGTTGCATTTCTAATCTTTTCTTCAAACACAACAACCTCAAATATCCTTTTCATTAGATTATCCCACATTCTTTTAGGAACATCTTTATGTTATCCCATTTGACTTTTAAGACAATGACATTCTCAATAACAACTAAAAGTAGTGTTTTCTTGTCTTATTCTCCGACATCATCATAGTATTGAGTTGTGGGTTGGAGCATGTTCTCAAATGTAAACAAAGAATTAAGAGATGTCTCAAGTTTATACCGGGGACCAGAAATTACCAAAATATCTTGTTCATCTTTTTGGCCAATAGAGATTTCATTAGCTACCTTGTCCTTCTTTGATTTGGGCTTGGTGTGCACATGTATACCGTACTCATTCCCTTCTTCATCCTTAGACAATGACACAATGTGTACTCTTTTAGAACCAACAACATCTATAGATGCACCTTCACTGGAGGGTAAATCTCCTCTTTTTCTCCTTACTAACTTTGCTTCAGGATCTTCTTCTTCTTGATCCTGATCATTAGTAACACTCATATTCTTCTCTCATGTTTCCTTCTCTTTCCTTCCTCTCTTAGCAAGGGTGACTGGAGGAGTTTCCTTTTGCTTCTCGAATCTAGTAGTAGGTTAGGAGGAAATAAGACCTTTACCTTTATCAACATTTCTAGGTTTAGTTGTATCTATAAGGGTTGCAAAGGAATTTGTAGAGGCATTTCTGCTAGATCTTCTCATACAAGATGATTTTTCCTCTCTTAGTTCTACCTTAGCCCTTCCAAGGGAAATCTCCTCATTAGTGAAACTAGCATCTTTAAGTTTTTTCTCCACTTTCTTCCTAATATTAGGATTTTTTTGTTCCATATGAATTTCCATAGACTTCTTTGCATATGTCCCAATTCTAGGTTCATTATCATCCTTTGGATTCTTCAGCAACATCTGCACATAGACTTTAGCTTCTTCTTATCTTATCACATATCCAAGAGCCTGAATCCAAATAGTTTGAGGTTTTACTGCATCAATCATGCATTCATCAATGGGGACATGAAATATGATGTTATGCTTATACTTCTCAAAAAAATTCCTCAGAATTCTTTCCCTTTCTTTCATATTTCTTTTGAATACTGCAAAGAAAGTTGTTAGAGCATCTTCTTGAGCATTCAAGATACCAATACTATACACATGATCAAAGATTTGATGTCCCACCAATCTGGATGGGTTCTAGAATACATCTTCATCTTTCCCTAGAAGCCTCTTCATGAAGTAAAACAATAAACATATGATCAATGAACCAAATTTAAAGGCATGCTTCTTTTCCTTTGTCTGCTTTATTTTTTCTAACAATTGCAATTGAAGAAGCTCATAGATATCATAATTTTCAAACATACTCCTCAAACTTAACTCTAATCACCATCCTAGTATCCTCATTCAACATTACACCATGTGTAATTGAAGAAAATGCACCCATGGTATCATCTTCAAATATTTTTGATGAGTAATTTTTGTAAGAGGGCCTTAGCCTCTCTAATACTTTCATGACTACAGGAGTTTCCATTCTACTGGTAGTGAATTCAAGAAAATTCACCAAAACACAATATCTCAAGAATTATAAATAACTTGTTCTAGACATAGAACCGTAGCTAGGGTTCCCACAACTTGAACTCCAAATTATCTTTAAGAATGCTCCAAAAGTTCTCTAATTCTGCAAATTCTCGAGTGAAAAAAATTCCTTGATCATTTTCTTTATAAAATGAAAATTTTGCCTAAATCTCATTTAATGCAACAAACTCCAAAAAGCTACTAAAAACTCTTTTTTTTACATAGAAAAACCATAACTTGCTCCATAGAGAATCATCTCTTCATATTTTCTATCGGTTCCTTTTCTAGAACCTCTGAAAAATCAATCTTCATCTCTTCTTCTTGTCTACCTCTAACACACCATCTATCTAGGGAGTTTTTACAATTTTTTGATAAAGCTCCCCCTTCGACCTTGCTAGGTCTTGTTACTGAATAAATCGTTTGTACCAGATGAGGGCACAAACTCATCAGTTATCTTTGGTTCTTCTTTCTTTCTCAAAATCTTGCTCATCTCTTGCTTAATCTTATCTTGGTCAACCTTCTCCATAGATTCATTCTTTTCTATCTAATTGGTTTTGTTACTCTTCTTGCTTCTATAGACTCTTGAAACATGTCCTAGTTGTAGTTATAGCAGGCAATATTCCTTTGATTAGACTGACTCCTTATTCTGCACTGATTATTTTTATGTCCATACATGTTACAAGTATAGAAATATCCATTGAAATATTGATCCATTCTTCTTGCATTAAACTGATTCATCATCATAGTTCTGCATTCACTTTCCCTATGTCTAAATCTTTTGCATGCAAAATTTTGATCAAAGAAAGGACCAAGGATTTGATTCATCCTACTTCTACATTTAGTTTCCTTATGACCAAATCTATTACATGAAAAAAAAGTACCATTAAAAGAAGGGTACCTTTGTGCATTAGGCCATTTCACCAAAGGTCTCCTAGCAGAGTTTTTTGAATTTTATTTTTGTTTACCTTTATTCAGAGTCTTTTGGTTGTTCATTGTCTTAGAGCTCTCACTAGCATCATTTCCCAGACTTCCTTTATCTTTGCTTGATTTTTATCTTGCAATTAATTCATCAAGCATATTCGAGCTAGATTTGAAATTATTTTCATAGAGTTTCACCTTCTCCATATCCACTTTCAAATTCACATTTCTTGTTCAAGCTTGGTGTAATCTTCAAACTTGATTTGTACCAACTTGTTTAGACACTCTTCAATTATTTTATTCTCTTCCACTTGAACTTTGAAACCAACAATATCTTCATTAGTCTTCTTCAATTGATTAGTCACCTCCTTATGCTTTCCTTTGAATTTTTTTAATTGCTCCTTAAGTTTTCAGACACATTCATTTGCTTCTTCAGGATTCTCTTTCAAATATATTTTTTCTCTTTCAACTTTATCGAGATCCTCAAGAGCAGTCTGAAGCTCTTCTTGTCATCCATTTCTTCCATCTTCAAAATATCCCACAAGATGTTAGGCTTAACCAGAGGAACTAGGCTCTGATGCCAATTGTTAAAGATCCAAGATACTGAGAGGGGGTTGAATCATTATCTTCTTAAATTTTCTAATTAGATACCATCCAATTATTCCAATAAATAAAAGCATTAATACAACATGAAATTAGATAACACAAGAACACCAAGAATTTTACGTGGAAAACCCTAAATGGGAAAAACACAGTGAGTGTTAGCTCACAATATTATATAACTAGTTATAGAATATTACAAAATGGGTGGCTCACTACTAGGACTCACTATCCAGAAATAAAGGATCACTACCTATAGAAATACAATGATTGAATGGCTTTCAGCCAAAAAATGAACTGGTAGAGTACACCTAATAAGTTCATATTCAGTTCCAAATCAAGCTTAGTAAACAGACTTAACACATTTCATCATGTCCGTACTACTTCACTTCTTCACACACAACCACACCATCCTTCTTCAAAAAATTGTATGTTATATATATACCCAATATTCTTCACCAACATCAATTAGGTTTTCCTAATTATATGTGCTTCATATTTAACAAGAATATTATATGTCAGCCTCAACCTTCAAAAAAGGATAACCCACACACTTCAACATGTTGACATAGACCTAAAAGAGGTCACACATATATCTAGAGAACAAAACTATTTTCTTCTTTACACAATTCACCAAAGAAGTCAGCCAGGAATAAAATTAAAACAAAAAAGAAAAAACATTATGTATGAGAATCATATACATTAAAACTTGCATGTACATGGTCCCAAATTTTGTAAACCATTTTCCAAAACCACAAGAAACAATGCTCACCAGAAAACAAATGTGGATCAAAATACTAGAGGATTTCAACAAAACACTAGTTCAGATACTGGACTAGAATATTGGAGAAAATTTAGTCTTGATCTTATAGTTGCAACTCATATAACATGGTGACATAAATGACAAACAAAAATAATAAAATGAGATTTTCTTCATTTTTCCAACTGTTGAAACAATAAAAACACAAAAAAAAATAGTAAAATTGAGATAATTGATTGATTTCTCCTTCAAAATATTCAAGAGAGAATTGCAATGAGGTTTCTCATATATTTAAATGTGTTCCCTCTAAAAACTAACTGATTCAACTACCTCAAACAACCATTTGAAAAAAATGACCATTGGCATTCCATATCTTTCCTTTTTACACTTTTGCAACTTTATACATGATAACTTTTTATAAAATTGGAAAATAAGACAATATAGACTCATTGACCCCTCAAGACAATTTAAACCTTTGAAATGGTCTACATGGACCTTATTTAATGAAAAAAATACTACTCCATCCCCTCGACGAGTGGTATGGGAGGTGTGCGCCCCAGTAGGAGTTCATGGGATTGGCCCCAAAAGCCACTTTTTTATGTATATATTTATTATTATAAATATGGACCATTTATCATTAGGTCTCAAATTTAATGGTAGATATTTTGTTGGCTAATCTTTCCATAGAAGGAAACCCTATTTCATGAGGGAATTGTATTGCCACTATGTATTGTGATGTATTCAAAGAGTGTAATAGTGGTTGTGTTAGCTCTGGATCTCTTGTTGGTGATACTCCTATAAGAATATTGCTCTATAAGTATATTGTAATATTTGTGATTTTTGAATAATATATTGGGGAAATTTTGGAGTGTGGGGTATTTTTCTTGAAAGGGTTTTCCCCATGTAAATCACTATGTTGTGGTATGCATAATATTTATGTTTATTTCTTTTAATTTTTTGTATCTATTGTAAAGATCTATAAAGTTTTGCATTACCCTCCTCTCAAGATTAGTATAGGAATTTGTTCCACTACCTTAACTTCCTTACAATATACACATATGCATGCATGCATGCATGTATGCATATATATATATACATACACACATCCATGCATATCTATGCATATATATATACATATATGTATATGTATATGTATATTTTTATGTATATATATCTATACATATATGTGTGTGTATATGTATATGTATGATAGATTTAGTAATGATGAAGTCAATGCTTAAAATTTTGATTCTAGTAAATTTGAAGGGAATATCATATACATTAAAGAATGATAGTCATTCATAGTTGTTGATTCACTTCATACATTCCTTATTAGAAAAATTAGCCGCAAAACAACATAGCATTCAATTTACAAAATGCAAGGTAGATGGTAACACATGAGAGAGCACAATTAAATATAAACTATTTAAATCAATTAATGAGGTTTGAAATTACTTTTCATGGTTGAGAAATTTTTTTAGACAATAGACCAATAAATTAACTTGTCTATCAATCTAAGAAACTTATATATATATATATACTATATTTATTTGACTCAATGAAGAAAAAAATAAAACATAGGTGTTTGCAGCTAGTCAACACTCCCCTTGGGATTTGTGACATGCACTAACTACTTCCTATGGATTTGTTAACTCTAGCAGTTGTATCGGGCATTAACAGATCGATCTTTTGGTGCAATGACAACTGTGAGGAAAAAAATTGGTATTAGATCCAAAGGTATCAGGTTCGAATCCCCTTGGGTAATGTTGAGGGGGAGATTGTTCATAGTTGGTCAGCACTCCCCTTGGGATTCGTGACATGCACTAACCATCTACTGTGGATCTGTTAACTCTGGTAAATGTATCAGGCATTAATAGGTCGATCTTTTGGTGCAATGGCAACTATGGGGCCAGGAAAAATGATTAAAGAAAAAAAGTTAGAATTAACTACTATCATATATACTAGGAGAGAGGAGCCCATATTGGAGTGGGCTAGCTTTGGGGGTCCACATGGACCAACAATTACAAAAATTAGCTGCTGCTACATCATAATTCTTATAGTCAAACCAAAATATTTAATTTAGCCCAAGTAGACACAAAATACCACATCTATGCCTCTTTCTTAATCTATGTTGATATATGCATTCCTAAGCCTCATAGATGATGTAAATTTTGTTTCCAATGTTGTCTAGATGCATATCTTTTGATAAGATGTTAATGTTGTATAATATTGTTATGTAAATTCCTATGTATTTTATACCATGTAAATATTATTTTATAATTCCCTATGTATTCTGCCCACTAAGCTATAAGTGCATGTATGGGGTTTCAATTTATATTGTTTACACATGTGAATGCATATCTTCTATTTACAATGTAATTTTTATAGATAATGTACTATAAGTTAATGACCTAAAGGATTTTATTTATATTTTTTATGCATATCAATGCCTATATGTTGTATAAGATGTAAATGTTACCCACTTCACTATAAGTGCATATATGGGGTTTTATGTTGTAATATAAATGATATTGAAAGTGTAATATATTCTCATATATATTATTTCACTCTCGGTCATCCACATTAAGTTTGTACCTCTTCCCATTTAATTTTAATAGCACGCATCACTTACCACATGCATAGTTTCTATCAATATAATTGAAGGTATGAAGCTTACAAATCATGCAATAAAAACATATAACCGTTTTAATTCATCTCAAAGGATCTAATCATCCCAAACAATGAGACTAAAATTTAAGACTTTAGCCCAAACAAGAATTTACAATACACTATCAACAACATCTACATCATATAGGACATTCAACCCAAAAAAATATTCATCCAAATCAATGAACATATACTTATAAATAACAATATTTTCTTCATATAGGCATGTTCATAAAAATATCAACATCATTTACATCATATATATTCATTTATATATATATGCATTTACAATACACTGTCAACAACATCTACATCATATAGGACATTCAACCCAAAAAAATATTCATCCAAATCAATGAACATATACTTATAAATAACAACATTTGCTTCATATAGGCATGTTCATAAAAATATCAACATCATTAAATTATTCCATGGATTTTTTGTAAGTACGAGGGTGTTGTCATTGATATCAACTAGCTACTTTTGTCATTGGTGTCAACTATGTGTTATTGGCTATATATGTTGAGGATATTGTGAAAATTTTAATAAAGAAGGTTTTTGGTTTGTGCAAGTATTGTGGGTACATGGATTTATCCTTATGTTGCTATGTTAGGAAGTGTTTTAGAGTAAAGTAGTGTGTTGAAATGATGTCTTGAGTACTTGGTCTCTGAGTGCTTTTGAGAAAATTTGATGAACAAAGGAAAACATGTATTCAGTGTATGCTCTGGGATGTGCTCCACATTATTTTGTGTTGATGCTATGCTTGTGTAGATTTAGATATTTTTCTTGGTTGTTAGTAGTTGCTATATCTAGAATTTGGTCTTCTGGATCATCATACAATGTGAGATATTTTCACCAGTGTGTGAACTATACATTTTAGTGCTTTTTTCTATGGGCTGGGAGAAATGTATTTGCTCCACATTTCTCCTCATTGTGGTTTCAAGACTTGTAATTTTGAGAATAATTTAATAAGGTTTCTCTCTTGCTTGGCTTAAAAGGATTTGAGATTTGTTGTTTCTAATGACGAATTTTAGAGTTACAATGTATTATAGGGTTTGACTATTCAAATGAACAAAATGATCATATTCTTCAAGTGAAGTTTTTTGCAAAGGTTTTGGATGAATCTACAAGTATTTAATATTTTATCTAGATCGTGTTCAAGTGAAATTTGTTGTCCAAAAGGATTGTATTGGGTTAAGGATGCATATACTTAATTTTTTATGTGTTTGTAGGGGTGTTGTCCAACCTTGTGTTAAAATCTACTTGAAAAGCTTAAGTAAATGTGTTGAAGCATGTTGGGACTCATTTTAGGTCCTCATTAAGAGTGTGGTTGGTCTCCCTCATTCTCTTCCATTGTGGGAATGTTTTGGCACCAACCTAATTTGAATTTATAATGTAAAGTATGTATGGTCGACCTTGGAGGGGTTTCAAGGTTGAATATGGTATAAGTATGAGTTGAGATGCTTGTAAATAATGCAAGATAGATGTGAGATAGATATGAGATGTGATGTGAAATGTGAATTTAATTTTATTTTGAGCAGATCAGTGTGAATTTCCAAATGTAGAGATCCTGAAGGAAGTGAGATCAAGGTGTACTCTATCTTTAAGGCATATTTACAAGAGTGTGAGCTAATGGTGGACATTTCATTGCATTGAAATAGTCTTCTCTCTATAACATTCCTCTTCTATCTTATTTGTAATTCTATGGTAGTGAGCTCAGGCTATGACCCTTCATTGCATAGTGTGTCCTATTCTGGTTGTGAGCCTTTCTAGCAGTGAGCCTTTTGTAGGATAGTTTTAGAATTATTTATAGTTTGAGTTAATCTTCACTAGGGTTTTTCCCTCATTGGTATTTCCATGTAAATATGGTGTCCATGTGTTTATGGTTTTTCAATTTTTAGTTTTTTATTTTGCACTTAATGATTAATCATATTAACAAAATAAAGGTGTTCTGAAAGTTTGTGGATCTAACTTATGGTTAAATTTTTAAAGGTTGAAATTGCTACAACTAATTAATTTCCCCCTCTCATTTGTCCTGTGGTCTTGTTCAACAATTGGTATCAAAACAAGGTTACTTGAAGAATACCTTAACCACTTAAGGAAGGTCTGAGATGGAAAACATAATAATTATTGAATGCCCTATGTTTGATGGCATTGGCTATGCTATCTAGAAGACAAAGATGGAAGGATATCTAGCATACTATGGATATGAAATTGAAATGTCTATAAATAAGCCATATAATACTCCATAAAATGGTCCAAGTACTATAGATGAGGTCAAAGCACATGAAACAAATAGTATTGAAATATTTATTTTGGAAAATAGTCTTTCACATTTTGAATTAGTTAAGGTTATGAATATGAAGATTGCTAAAGAGATTTGGGATATGTTAGAAAGGATATATGAAGGATATGAAAAGGTTAAACAAGCAAAGTTTTAGAATTTGGAAGCACAATTTGAGATCCTATGAATAACAGAAGATGAGAACACTAAATCCTATGTGTGGAGAGTTGATGAGGTAGGAGGTGGAATGAGAGAACTTGGTGCACAAATAGAAGAATCTAGGATAGTGAAGACAATTCTCAAAACTTTCCCTAATTTATATAGTGAAAAGGTATCTGCTATAAAGGAATTTTCAAATTATAATACTTATCCTAAAGATTATTTGGTTGCTACTATAACCTCATTTGAAATGAGAATTCATGGGTTGAAGAATGGAACATGGACAAAAACTACTTTCAATGCTACAAAGGTGGAAGATCCAGATGAATAAAATCTTGATGAAGTGGAAGATAATTTTGTAAGAAGAATGAAAAAGGGCTTTGATAAGTACCAAAATAAATTACCATTCAAATGTTTTAGTTGTGGCATGAAATTGGTCATTATTCTTCAAGGTTTCCAAAAAGATTTGAAAGAAATAAAAAATAAATAAGGAAAAGAAAATAAAGGAAAGATAATAAAAAATGAATATTATGTCAATTCAAATATGTTGGAATTTCTGATGATGAGTTTGATAATGTAGATTTTGATGATAATAAGTGTTTGTTCTTTTCTTTAAAATATTAATCTATTATTTCTAACACTGAAAGATCTATGAAGGAAAGTGCTCCAAAGAAAGTTGGAGGTACTGTGGTTTCTGCTCTTCTCGCTAGAAAAGAAAATAGCTACTAGGTTGTTGATAATGGTTGCTCTAATCAAATGACCGGTGACAAAAGCAAGTTTGTTAAACTTTTAAAATATGATGGAGGATTAGTTAAGTTTGGATATGATTTTGGTGCTAAGATTTATAGGATAGATTCAATTAGTTTTGATGGAAAGCATAGTATTGATGATGTTTACTATGTTAATGATTTAAGACACAATCTCTTGAGTGTTGGGAAAATGTGTAGTAAGGGATATGATCTTGTGTTCAAGAGTGAAAAATGTGAAATCAATAAAGGATCTAGAATTATGATTGTTGTTGGCAAGAGGACTAAAGGAAACATCTATCAAATCAAAAGTGCTAATGGACATTCCTTTATGTCTCAAATTAATGACATTTGGTTATAGAACTGGAGGATGTGTCATATGAATTTTGAAAAAAATATAAGAATCAGTGTTGTACAACCTGTGAGAGATTTACCAATAATCACAAATCTTGTTAATGTTATCTACAAAGATTGTCAATTTGGAAAGAAAACTAGAAACAACTTCAAGAAAAAGGAGCAATCTACTACCAGACTACTAAAATTGATTCATACATATATCTATGGTCCTACAAGAGTGAGAATTCGAGAAGGTGACAGGTATTTTATGCTTCTGATTGATGATTATTCTAGAATGACATGGGTTACATCTATTAGAGAGAAATATGATGCATTAGATAGATTTAAAGAATTCAAATCTATGGTTGAGAATGAAATGGATATGAAAATAAAATCCTTGAGGTCTAATAGAGGTGGAAAATTCACCTCCTATGAGTTTAATATGTTTTGTGAAGATCATGGAATAAGAAGATAGTTATCTGCCCCTAGAACTCCTCAACAAAATGGAATTGTTGAAAGGAAGAACAAAGTAATTCAAGAAGCTGCTAGAACAATGATAAGAGAAGCAAGTCTACTAGAAGTCTACCAAGAGAAGAAATTCACACTACTATTTATGTGCTCAACTAAGTTCAAGCAAAAGATAATAGTACTAAGAAACCCTATGAGCTATGGCATGGAAAGATTCCCACTGCAAATTATTTCAAAGTAGATGTTATATCAAGAGAGATGAAGGAAATTTAGAAAAGTTATTTTGAAATATGTGATGACCGTATCTTCCTTGGATAATCTACTAAAATAAAAACTTATAGATGTTACAACAAAAGGCTAAGAAAGATTGTAGGAAGTACAAATATTAAGGTTGGGGAAGTATTCAAAAATTCAACTGAAGTCATTGGATATGTTTTAGATGAGCCAGAATGAAGAGAAGAAGAGAAATTTGAAGAAAAAGAAATATAGAATGAAGAAGAAGAA
>VDFB02000017.1:471655000-472083030 GCA_007258455.2 Sequoia sempervirens | reverse complement strand
AAAAAGTAAGCAAGTATTGAAAGCTCTAAATGCTAATTTTCTTGCTTTGATTCTTAAATGTGAAGGAGCTAAGAAAATGAATATGTTTAGAGTGATAGCTCTATATACCTTTGTTTATAAGATTTTATCTAAGCTCATAGTAGAGAGGCTTAAAATGTGGATTATTAGGCTAAGTTTTGAGGAGTAGGGAGGATTTGTTGTAGGTAAGCAAATCTTGGATGGTGTGGTCATTACAATGGAAACTATTCACTCTGTGTTTGTTTCCAAGGAGAAGGATATGCTTATTAAGATTGATATGGCTAAAGCCTATGACAAGGTTAAATGGTCTTTCATTTAAAAGGTGTTGCATGCTTTTAGCTTTGTTGAAGACTAGGTCTCCTAGGTTATGAGTTGTGTTACTTCCACCTCCTTTTTTGTGCATGTTAATGGTGAAGCGTCTTCTTTATTTGGTTCTTCTTGAGGTCTTAGGAAAGGAGACCCTCTATCACCTTATTTGTTCATTCTTATGGCTGAAGGCTTTGGGCATGTCATTAAAAGCCATGTTTCTAATAGTTTTATCTAGGGGAGGAATTGGGGTAATGATATGCCTCTTGAGTCTCATTTTTAGTTTGTTGATGGCATAGCAATGATGGAGGTAGCTAAGAACAAGGAAGCATTTAACTTTCATTGGGTGCTAGATATTTATCTCAAGGCCTTAGGGAAGCAAATTAATGAAGGAAAATCATCTATCTATTTTGTTGGATTCCCTTCCTTCCACAGGTGACTTTGAAAATATGGCAGGCTTGCGGTGCCTTCAGTATGAATCATTGGGCTCGTAGATGGTTTTCCTTTACTAGGAGGGTGTTGCTCTTGAAATCTATCCTTCTGGGTCTTCCCAACTATAGATGTAAGCTCTAGGTGGCTCCTGTGAGTTTTATTAAGGAGTTGGATGCTATTTCAAGGAAATTTTTATGGTCTAGTAGCTTACATTTATCTAAGTAGAGTTTGATTAAATGGGAGATGGTTTGTAAACTGATATAAGACGGAGGCCTTGGTTTGAGAAAAGCCCATATTGTTTGTCAAGCTTTGGTTGCCAAGATCTATTGGAGATTGCATAACAATCAGGACCAGGTTTGGGTTAGAATTTTTTCCACCAAATATCTTGCAGGGGTGGTGAAAGATGAGGTTCCTCAAGTTGATTTGGTGGGTAAAGGTTCTGTCATTTGGGATACTATCAAGAAGGATTCCAAGTTGACTCAAAATGGCTTGTTCTAGATTTGTAATAGGGGATTTGAAGCCCTCTTTTGGTATCCTGAGATTTATTTCATCCTATTCTATATACCCTCATCTACGGGATCATTGTCATCTCTTCTCTAAAGTTGGATGGTCACGAGTGGAAAATTTTAAACATTTTGTTAATCTAGGATAGGTGGTTGTCTCTAGATGGAAGGAGCCCATAGAGTGGTTGGTTGGTGGTTCTTATGAGGATCATGTTGAATTAAGAAGGATTTTAGAAGGTATAGCTTATAGTTCGATTAAGGCGAAGGATATCTTGGCTTGGGGCCTAGCCCCTAAGGGGGCCTACTTAGTTGCCTTGGGATATCAGGATTTGTACCTTTATAAGTATGAGGGGGATAAATTCAATTGATGGAAGCATGCGTGGAACAAATTTTCATGGTCCAAATGTAATTTCTTCTTATGGACTCTCACCTGGAATCATTGCCTCATGTGGGATAACCTTTCAAAATGTGGTTTTCAGGATCCTTCCATATGTGCCCTATGTGGTAATAATGAAGATAATTGTTCTCATCTATGTTTTTAGTGTTATTTTTCAATATACATTTGGCATCATTGTTGGGGTTGCTAGAGACATTCTTACGTTCATGCTTCTTCCTTAGTTGATTTTTGGAGAAGCTTGGATAAGCCTCCAACACAGGCCTCCTTTCTCCAAATTGTGTCATTAATCGGTCCCTCTTTCATACTTTGGGAAATTTGTCTTGAAAGAAATTGAAGGATTTTTAAGGGAAGCAAGATGGTTGTTCAATAGTTGTGACAAAGAATTGTGGGCATGGTTCAAGAGACTATGATTGCTAAGTGTGTTCTGTCTTTTCCCCTAGCTAATGGCGATGAGGAAATTATTTTGAGGATGGGTATTGAAGGCATTCGCTAGGGGCACCCTTGTTGAAGGAGAAATCATAAGTCTCAAAACAAAATTCAGAGGGGACCATTAGCGTCCCCCTCCTAGGGATGTTTTAAAAATTAACATCGATGGTTCTTCTAGAGGCAATCCCAGGCATGTAGGAACTGGCAGTGTTGGAAGGGACATGGTTGGTAATGTCATTTTCTTCTTTTCAATTTATAAGGGTCAAAATAGAAAAAAAAATTATGGAAGGTTTGATGATCTTATATGCTATTGAGCGAGCTTGTGCTTTGGGATGGAGTCAGATCATTTATGATTCTAACTCTCAAATTGTGATTAATATGTTCAATAGTTAGATGTTTGTCAGTGTCAATAGGCAGCTTGCCTCGGTGGTCAAGAAAATTCTTAGATTAACTTTTAGGTTGTAGGTTATGTCTCTTGTCCATATTCCACAAGAGTGGAATAGTGTGGTTGATTTTCAGAAAAATGGGTGTCTAAGAATGCTAAGGATTGGTAGGTGGAGAATTGGGAGCAGTTATCCTAGGAGTATTCCCAAGATCTTGTCAGGTTTATTTTTGTGGATAAGAGGGAGTAATGGTTGTTTGGGTCGAGCTTTGTGGGTTTGTCTATTTTTTGGGTTTTGTATCTACTTCGGGGAAATGGCTCAAAGTCTTTTGACTCTTCCTTTGTATTCCTTTCTTTGATTCAATAAATCCTTCCCCTTGTTATTAAAAAAAATGTGACATTCAAAAGATGCAAGAAAGAATGAAGGGTTTCTTGGGGATAATGATGTCAACATGATGCCATCACTTTATAGCCTATACAAAAAGACAATTAAAATAGAAAATAATGTAGAGTTTAAAATGCTTAGTTGAATAATCTATGAAATCTATATAAAAATGATAATAACACGACAAGGATGTGTTTTGTAGGATTTTCATAGTGAACCTAAATTTTAGCCTAATTACTATAGTATTTTGTGAATAAAATGATTGTTATGAGAAAAATAAAGTGAACGGGAGATTCTATTTTAGTTTTATCAATTTCAGATGGATGCCAAGTTTCCACAAAGAAATTATTCAATTAATTTTTCATGTTCCTCTATTCTGGGGTGCTTTTCAAGTGAACAAGACTATGAAAATATCAATGTGAACTAAATTTTATCCAATTTAAGAGGAAAACTCAACAAGACAACACATTTAATTTCTCAACTCATATTGAAAAACTCAAAGAGAGACCTAAGCTATTCTTAACACTATATTCATTAATGAATGAATTGGAACTTGAAGATCAACCATTTTCCACTTGTGACAAATTTGAGAGATTAATCTAATTATGGACTAACCTAATCTAAGAAAAGTGAGGGGTTCATCATTTTTCCAAAATAAAATCAACCATGTTTTGAGATGCACATTAAACATTAGCTCATATCTAGATACCTTTTTCAATAGGTAATCTTTTCTATGGAGAGGGTACTTGTCCTTAAGGTACTTGTCATTCAATTTTTTTTATGTTCATTTAAGATTATCTCCCCATTCTTCTATTTTGGAACAAGTTAAAATAGCTAATCAGAATGTTAAATTTGTTTGATAATGACACCCATCTTAAGATTCATTCATTCCATTTTCATTCTAGGGGCAAGGGTAAAAATGATTGGCCTCTATTTTTGGTAGAGACACTTTACACCAAGTTGAAGATGAATCATATGCTAAAATAGATCTTCTCTATATAGTTTTATCTCATCATATGACAATATAACATATTTCTATGATCAAGGCTAGGGGTGCTCATTCATGAAGGTGAAATAAGTGTTCATCAACACACTATAGTGATTTTGAGGCTAAGGATTGAGAGAGGATAAATTTTCTTGCACTTTGAACTTAGTAAGGTCTAGTAGGGTGTTCCTATAGGTAACCCTAAACATTATTTAATTAAACTTATAGATATTATAATTAAGATAAATTGTAGTATCCAGGTATGTTTTTGACTCCAAATTCTATTAATAAACCAAAACATATATATTTTTGTCACCTCTATATATATTTTTGATAAAATCATATAAAAAACATTAATGTCTTAGGATTAAACTTATAATGTTTTCTACAAATATTTGCTTAGGCATAGCACTGATACATAAACTACATAAAAACTTACTTCCTACTACTACACTACTATTGAATATTTTTTTCTTTTAAGGGTTTATAGAGGACCCATTCTTCAATATTGATGTTTTATATGGATTACAAAGATACATTCAGCCATGAAAATAAAACATAAAAAGAAACAAAGGTATGATACCAAATAATCTAGTATAGTTAATTATCCTTGTCAAAATTAATATATATTCTTATGTAATAGGAAAAAGACTAATATAAATAGCAACTTGCAATGAATTTGAATGCTACCACATTTACTAGTTTCAAACTATAGTCACATCAATAAATGTGGTAACACAAAATTGCAAATAAAGAGAAACTTGTCACACCTCTTAGCTTAGAATTATCCAAAATGTTTGCATCTAACCAAAGAGACACAAAATTACATATATACTTCTATGACAACCTCTCTACTACTTTTGGAATGTAGTTGAATGGATGTGCGAGTATTGAAACCCTAGAATATTCTTTGCACAATGATGACTAAAAACAACAAATTACCAACCCTTTGAAGAATGAAAACTCACGCTCTTATAGATATTGCAAGTTGTAAACAATATTTAAAACTTGGCCACTTCATTATTTTCTTTATGTTTTTGAAAAGGAAAAAATAGGTTTTATAGGGACCTGAAACCACAAAGTTTAAACATACAAAGATAGAGCAAAAAAAGTCCAAGAGAACAGACAGTTGTCCCAAAAAGAAATGACAGCAACAAAGAGACAACAGGGTCCAAAAAAGGACCGCCAAAAAGCCAAAGAAGACAACAACAACACTACTCCATGAAGTTCAAAAACTCCTCAGCTTCCTTCTCAACTTCACTCATTTCCTATATTCCCTACTCATTATTTTCTTTATGTTTAGTATGATGCACTTTTTGTGATAGTGCAAACCATGTGACAATTTGATAATGTTGACAAACTTTCTGACTTTACATGTATTTTTCTTCTTCATTTATTTTGCACTTTTTTCTATATTCTTTTTGCTACACTTTTTGCAACTTAACAAACTGCATAGCACTTTTACAAAGTTTTCTTAGTCATTAAATTTGCAACATAAAGAACTTGACAACATTACCTTATTTTGATCCCTTAATTGGAATTTTAGTAAGTTCATGAATGCAGAGATTTTCTAGCTTTTATAACTCAAGAAGGGCATAGGGTGTAATGGCAGAACCATTGGTATAGTCACCTAAATGACGAGGAGTTCAAGTCTTCTTCAATAAAAATAAAATAAAAAGCTTTTATAACTCAAGCGAATTATAAACTTATTCAATTTTGTGATTTTGACAACTTTTGGTGAATTGTGGTAAGGGCCTCTCGTTTAAATATTATGCCGAGGCATGTCACTAGTTGAGCTTTTGAAGCTCTTTTTTGGGCTGGAAGCATGGAGAAGCGTGGCAAGGTTGTCCATCTATCCGCAACCGTTTATCGTTTCAGGAGAGGAAATTAGGTCTCATTTAATGTCCATGGCAGTTGTGCACCCTTTGGTAAGCATTAACTCTCCTTCGCCCCCTTCTTCCTTCTTCATTCATTTACCCATAGATGGGAATTTGTGTCCAAAATATCTCCTTATGTATGCCTTTGACATCTTTGATAGTGAGGGTTTGTGAACACCCTTCTTTCATTACCTAGACATCATCGACATTAATAGAGATTTGTGCAAAACCTTAAAGTATTTTACTGCCAAAATATTGCCATTTGTCATTGTATTTTAGTGCTTCCCTCACCGTTAAAGGTTTGCAAATACTTCCTTATTGGTATATTTTTTTCCCTATTTTACTACTTTCCCCATTGCTAATAGTTTCCTTTATTGTGAATAGATTGAAGCAGCAATAGTACATAATTTGGGTCTAGATATTGAAAAAACAACAGTACTAAATTAGCATCTAGTTACTTTCATTTAAAAAAACCAGATGTTTCATTTTCCTGCGAGCTCTACCAATTTTCTCTCATTGGCATCATTGATAGCTCGACACAATTTGCACTGAATCTTTAGGTAAGTCACTTGCCATGATTTTTCTTCATTACTGATTGGGTTTCGTCTTTTATCTTCCTCTTCTTATTTTTTGTGTGTTTTATGAATTGTGGCTTCAATTTCCAGTGGTAATATGACCAATGCCCCAGTAACATTATACAAAAGTTTAAATCTCCTTAGCCACAGTAACACGTCCAGTATTTATATAGGGCATTTGGCTAGGTTGTGCTAAAATAAAATAACTAAAAATAATTTTGTTTCCATACCTGGAATAAGAACATCCTCTGTATCTCCATCATTTGGATTTTGCTTTGACTGTTTTTCTTCAGAAATAGAAAATATCTCATTTCTTCCAACCTTCAACACCTCTTTCTCCTCCTCCTCTCCTTCTGAATCATCCTCAAGTTTTTGCTACTAACTATTTTTATTTGAGTATCTCAGTATGGATATATCAAGGTTGTTGGGGCTCCTCCGAGTTGTGCTTTTATAAGTGTTTTTATTCATATTGACATTCTTTCAATATTTTCTCTTTAGACTCTTGCTTTTAAGGCCTATCTTACATTTGAACTCTTGTAGTAATATTTCCAGTCATCACTCATGGCTATGTTTTCTTTGAGAAGTAGAAATATATTTTTTCCTCATCAATAATATTAAGGTAGAGTACAAACTGGGGCATTCAATCAGTTGATTAGATCCATACCAGGTTGCCTCTTTTTGAGCAAAAACCTCACCCTATAACACAAAAATAGAGAACTCATATGAACCATGAGTAGAAACTGTTCTAGTAGGTGGAAAAACAAGAGGTTACCGAGTCTTCTAAAACTACCATAAATGAATTCTGCTAATTTGGGTTTGTAGGTCTCATGAATGAGCAACTTGAGGCTTGAAGATATAAAATAGGGTATGTAGAGCTACCCTAACAATTTGGGATTTAGCTGGGTGCAATCCAACAACTAGATCAGTATCATGGTAGAACAATTCCATATATAGTAGTAGACTTAGAACCTCCTAATCTATATCTACATAAAAGATGTATCCAATACAAACAACTTAGTATTTTGACTTGTGTCTTCATAAATATTGAATGATTTAATCTAAAACCTTTCATACTTGTGCATGAAATCCTCTTGTACAAAAAGGATTACATGTTATAAATTGTTTAGATAACATTTTAGACCAATAAACTCCCACAAATTAGCAACTACATGAATCATGAAAACAATAGAAATAAGTAGAGTTGCAGTGTACTCAACTTGCAGTCTCTGCGAAAATTAACAATTGATGGATACAAATGGAGAATAACTCACTATACATCTTGCTAGCTAGAATGTGTATAATCAATGTACCTATTATTTGATCTACATCTATAGTTTGATGGAGGAAAGTACCTAATAGTTAAGTGTTGTCATATAATAGTACATAGACTTCTAAAGGATTTATTTATTTTTTAAATCTTATTTTATGTGACATCCAAAATTAAAATTAATAAATCAAATGATAACACAGGTATCCCAAAATCACTTGATCTAATATATAAATTATGAACCTACCTTTTTCTTTCTATTTAAAATCGCCTATACCAAATGCTTTAAAAAAAGCCTTTCACTTAATATTAGTGCAAAAGTGCAACCCTGGCACATCCTATTACTAGTTCCATATAAATTTCTTTAAGTAATTCCAAATGAGCACATCAAACAAGCCAATATAGGGTGCCGAACTATTGTGACCTCTCCCACCACTGGAAAATGCAAACACCCAACAAACAGCTAAAATGAGTAGTACATACAGTACCAGTAGTTGAATTAACCTAAAATAAGAAATCTAAAATCTCAAAGACCTTTGCAAAACATACCCCTCTTAGAAAGTAAGAGAAACCTATCTCATCCTAATTAGTGGAAAATAATACTTTAGAATCTATCATCTAGCATCATGTATTTTTTAGAATCCAAAGAATAGAAGGGTGTCGATGGTAGAGATTTCTACACCCTAAACATTGTTAAAATCAGTGGAAAAGATTAAGTGGCTTCAAACAATAATACTTTATAATCTATCATCCAGCATCATGTATTTTTTAGAATCCAAAGAACAAAAGGGTGCCGATGGTAGAGATTTCTACACCCTAAACATTGTTAAAATTAGTGGAAAAGATTAAGTGGCTTCAAACAATAGTGGCTTTCAAAACTGACCTAAGCCCTGCATCTTGCCACCCATGGTCTTGCATACATACATACACTCTAATTAACTATATTAGGACACTGCATGTAAGCAAAAAAAGAATAGTGCAAGGTCATATTTGAATCAAAAGACGTTATATTTAAACCTTTTTTGTTTTGATGGACAAACCATAAAAAAGAGATAGTGTTGCCCCTTCTATATGTAGTAAGAGTTAGTTTCTTATGCGTCAAATTGACCATGTGTATGAGAAAAATTACCAACACACAATGGTCTCTAAACAGTCTGTTTAGAGACAGTATATAAATTCACATGTCATTATTAAACATCAAATTACAAGTGCTTGATATTGTATTAATTCTACTTTGAGTTTTCAATTACATCCCTTTAAGTACTAGACTACTAGTCATAACTTGACAGTTTCCACTATCGGGCATACTTGTTTCTACTGTCAGCAAGTGTTTGTTTCTCTAATTCAAATCAATATAATATTTCAGCAAGTATTTCTATTTAATTATTTTTTCCCTTTCTTTGTTTACCTAATCAAAACCAGTATAATATTTCAACAATTGTTTCTATTAATTACTCATTGCTCAGCAAGTGTTTGTTTCTATAATTTAGATCAATACAATTTTCAAGAAAATATTTTTATTTAATTACAAATTATTACATTGTTATATATTACTTTTCTTTCTCAACTTAATATTTGATACATCTGTTGTATTGTGAACCTATAGATTTCTACAATTTCTCTATTTTATGTACAATTGCACACTTTACAAGTTTCAAATCTGGACTTTATTGTATGCAAATTTAATAATTAAATACATAGATTGGATATGAAATACAGGCATTCTAGCTGCAAGTTCTTCACAAGCCATTGCACTCAAGAAAGGCTTGAAAAAAAGGCTGCTACAGATGTTTCTACAATTATGTCTTTATGAAACACAAATTTGTAAACAAAATTATATGAGGGCTGGTACAAAAAATCCTCTCAAATTCTAATCCTCAATAAAACACATTGTCTATTCCTGGACAACGGTTTCATTCTCAATTTTTTTAGTTCGATTCTCATTGCTCAAAACCTCTTTGTCACTCTAATTCATTTCAATATAATTATCACCAACTATGTTTATTTATTTATTTTTTCCTTTCAATGCTTGGATTCATTTTTGTAATACATGGCATCTAATTTGGTAGATCATTAGAAATAGTTTAATGTCAATTTATCAGCAAATTCCTATGACCAGTACCTACTGGTAATGTATCATTTTATTGATGTCACCAATCCTAAATCTTTGAACACCATTGTATTATAAAGAGTTTTGTGTCAATTTTCATGTCAACTTAGTCACTCATGAATTTGAGATATTCAGATTATTATTAATATATATGTATACACTAAGTTTATGGGATTTACACTGATTTAAGAAATGGTGTTTTACAGGCTTAAGCAAAATAACAAATTTACTATGAACAACTCAAAATTTCAACAAAATATTATGGGAAAATATGAATAAGACATATTTCACTTTCATACTTCAAGAAAATCTTTGAAGTTACTTTATTTAAGTATTTTATGCATTGATAGACTCCATTGCCTAAATTTTACTTACTTTATTTAAGTATTTCATGCATTGATAGACTCCATTGCCTAAATTTTACTTTCACAAGAACAATAACATGCAATTCAATACAAATTCAATACAAAAAACCAAGTTTCATAAGAACATTAACATGCACTTCAAAGCAGTTCTTAACAATGATATATTTCTCAATTAAAAAAATAGACCCTCTCATTAATTGATCTTCCACAACTCTTCGGCGTACCCATTGCACACGAAGGTGCCATTGCTAGTTTATTTAATTTCATACACTAATGGCTGGGCAGCCAACAAATCTTGGCCATAATTTTCAGACTCCCCACCATAATTTTTATTTTAATAAGCACACTGAATGTCAAATCATTTGTTTCCTGATTTTCTTTCTCATTGTCATCTTCCAAAGCCATTATTCTCAGGTTTTCTAAAACCCTCGTCAAAACATCAATATCAGGTAGTGATGTATGGAAGGATTACCGGAGGTACCCGTTTTTGCTGTATGTTTTACTTGGACATGTCTTTTTGCTTGATTGTTTTAATTCTCTACCATTTACCGTCAATTAATAGGTTTTCATTCTATGTTTACTTTTGGATCTTTGAAGTCATTTGTAATGCAGAAAATTGAAGATATCCTCAACAAAGAAATTGGAACTAAAATCTCGTTCCTTTAGTCAAAAATTAGGGTTAGGGATAGTAATTTTTTCTGAATCGCTTACCTAGTTTCTTTTATAATTCAATCCCAATTAATGAAAAAAAATCTTTATCTTTTAGTTTTTCGAATTATCCCCAACAAATAAATTTGTTGCATTGGCTTTTAATCTCTATCATCTTACAATTTAAGGAGCTGAATACCCCTAAATTTGAAACTGTTGCAAGATACACTAACAACAATTTGGGCCTATAATGGTATGAAATTTCATTTCAAACTGTAGTAGACAATTTTACTTTGGGTGCTTAATTCAACTATTTTGGTATCTTTATGTCTTGAGGCTTTGTTATTCCTGTGTTGGTTGAAATGCCTAGACAAAATTTAAGTTATTGTGATTGTGCACTAGATAGGAGTCTAGTGCATATATTTTAATTTTCTATAAATTTTTGGTCATGAGAAAGCAATTATGTGTTGTTAGCCATCTTAAATTGTCAATGTTATTAGATTTCCACAATCCATAAGAATATCAATAGTTGTTTCTGGATTCGATTATGTGTAAGATTTTTGAATCAATGTCCTTGAGTTCTCTATCCTGATGATGGATCACAGAGTGTGATTCGATACATTGATTCAAAAAGCTTACACAATCGAATCCAGAAACAACTATTAACATCTTAAATTGTGTTTACTTTTTAGCATATCTTGAGAATTTTCTTACCTATCCTTAAGTTTACTTTTATTTTAGAAGATCTAGATTGTTTTTATTTACTTTCTTTCTAAAGTTTGAACTATTTTTGTATCAACTCTCCACATGTTTTTCTTTGTGTTCAAAGTTCTTAAGGTTTTGATGTTGGAGGAGAGTAACATTGATGAGGAAAGTGGGGAATGGCTACATGAACTTGCCCTTAATAATTCCTCTTTGGAAGTTTTGAACTTCTATATGGTAGGACTGGAAAAGATTAGTATTACTGACCTTGAGCTTATAGTAACAAACTATCCATCTTTAAACTCATTTAAGGTTAGTGAATGTGATATACTAGATTTAACAAATGTTCTAATGAAAGGTACTGCATTAGAATATTTTGGCGATGGTTGTTCAGTGGTCAAGAACATGATGTGTTTCAAAGTTCAAACAATAGTCTTTCCTCCAAAGTTGATCTCATTGTTGGGAGTGAGCTTTATAGCTAAGGCTGAGTTGTTTTCTATACTTAGCTTCTGCTTTGAAGAAATTGGATTTGCAGTATACATTTTTTAGCACATAAAATCACTTCTAGTTGGTTGGCCTCTGCACTAATCTATAAATTCTTAACATGCTCAGAAAAATTGATGAGTACCATAGCTTGTGCATAATCAATTGCTTCCATGTTTTTTCCCCTTTCTTTTGGTTCCATAGCACTGTATTTTATTTGTAGTTATGTGAGTTTTAAGCATTTTACTTATGCAAATTCAACAATCTTAGAACATTAAACAGGACACCAGAGCAACAATTATTGGAGGTGCTACTATTTCAAGTTATTAATTTGGTTGCTGCTCTTTATTTGTAGACATTTATGCACTTACCATCTCACATTAATGTTTGCATTCATTGCACACTCTCTAAATTCTCTTTAGAATGTTTTTGACACTATTGGTGGACAAATCTCCAGAAAATATTACAAGCACAAGATGAGACTTCTGATGAACAATTTTAGATACAATTGCAGAAAAATAATCATGGAGGGAAACGAGAGGTTAGACTCCACTCTATCTCCCAAACAGTGGGAGGCATTGAAAGAAAGTATGCATTTTGAAGAATATTTGACAAAGAGTAATAGAGGAAAGAGAGCAAGAGATAATGTGAGGTCTGAATATACATTTGGCCGAGGTGGGTTGCAAGCCAAAATTGACAAATTTGGAGTAAGTGTATAGATTTTTGGTTCTATTTACATTGTGTTATTTAATTCATTTTTTTTTTTTGAACTTACTATATGTTGAAATTGACATTGTTTCTTAGGTGGAAAACAATAATAGAGAAGCAGGAGTAGAAGATATTGTCAATTATATGGCAACACTAGATCGCACTAAATCTAAGAGTAGTATGAATTGGAAATCTAGCTCGTCAACAGAGATTTCACAACCATTTGTTGAACGCCTAGTAAGAGCCTCTCCAAATTACGTCAACTCAAATGAAGAGTACCAACATATAATGAGTTGCTTACATGGTCTCACTGAGAAAGTTTTACAGTTGCTACCTCTGTTAAGCCTATAGTTTCTACATGGAATGACCATAATTCCATAGATTCAGATCAAGTAAGAGGCTATTCCTCAATATTTTGATTCTCAACTATATCATTTTTTTGCATACTCTTTCTCTATTGTTGTTTTTTCTTTGTTGAGCTCTTCATAATTGTCTTACTCTATATGTTTTTATAGTTGCAGAACAATTATATGAAAGCATAACAAAAAGGAAAAGACCTTGTCAATAGAGCTCTCAACAAAGCTACACAACTTCAGGAGAATGTTGATAGTGATTATGCTAAATTCAAGGAGTATGTGCATGATATTGAGGTGAGTGCTATGAAACCTTTAGATTAATTTTTAATTTTGGCTACTTTGGGTTTGAGCATAGGTCACAACCAGGATTGTATATCAGATTCGTTTATGATTTCTTTTAAATATAAAATGTTTGGTATGTGAAATGAGTACATTTTAAGCATCTAAAATATTGTTTTTGGTTCTAGTATTTTCCTTGGTTGCTTATAAATGATAGGGAAAAACCTTTAGGAAAAACATTTTTAGCATAGTATATATATTCAATAAAAGGTTAAGCATCTAAGATGAATGACATCATTTGCACACCCAAACTCGCCTATGAATACAAAAGGTATGGACACTCTTCTCCAAAAGATGTGAAATTATTCAATATAGTTATATTAATATACAAATAAAATAGATATATAGGGGTAAATAGATACATGCAAGTAAACTTTATATATAACAAAATGAGTAGCTTCCCACACAAACTACATAGAAAGAAACATTGACTAAATATGGTGAACATACCTTACTCATGATTTCTAGAATGGCCCAGTTATTTGAGATTCTCCCCCATATCATGATAGGTTGCCTTTTACTGTACTATAATTAAAATATTAAACAACATATAACCTTAGCTAGAGAATAGCTCCTTTTACATAGATATTATACAATTATTGTAGTTATGTATGCAACATGCCTTCCCTTTCAAGAGCCCAAAGCTAGAGGACCAAATGGAAGCTTTCCCATGTATACTTTTTTGTGTTTTGGTGCTTTATTTTTTGGTTGGAGATGATTATTTGTATGTGTTGGAATGTATAGAAGGTCTCTTCTTTTATTAATTGCATGAAGCCATTGCTTGTGTTTTGCTGTAGAGTTTTGATGGTGTCATATGTACCAAAGTAGGGCTCAATTGAGATACTATCAAGGCTCTTCAAAATATATCATGAAACAACATCTACATTAAAATGCAATGGAGAGGGTTCAAGGTCATATAATCATACAATCTTTGAATTAAAAATATGGTCCTATTGCAGTTTGATACTCAATTTGTCTTGCTTGTCCTATTTGTGTACATTTCCCTTCCACGCATGTAATTTTCTACTTTCAAAGTTGTGTCTATTTTAGGAAAACATGTAGTTAAAGTTGTAACACTTGAACATAGAAATGTGTAAAATTTTAAATAACCCCCTTGATTCTATTGGCAACCTATCACAGCTGCAACACTTGAACATAGAAGACTGTAGAGGTTTAAATAACCTTCCTAATTCCATTGATGACCTCAGTGAACACATTTTATTGTATTTTCTATGTTCTATGGTATTGAATATTAAATCTTACAATTTTTTATTTGTCTAAATGAGATATTGATTGAGTTGCATGTAGCCATTGTAATCTAAAGAGAAAACTATACAAGTTTATTAGTTTATGTTATTCATGCATAAAAATTTGTTGGAAGCCTTTATGTAAGTTTAGTAGGAACATGGATAATGTGTTATTTGTTGGAAGCTTTTATGCAAGTTTATGTTATAATGTGTTATTTTTTTCTTTTTGCAAGAATGTATTGATAAACTCAAAGGAGATAAAGTTAAGGTGTTGGATCCATTAGATGGTGATGTTGTGGGCATTGGGCAGATTCACTCCCTATTTATTGTACATGGAGTCAACTTGAAAGGAACAATGGATGCAAATGTAAATATTTTAAAGGTCACAAGTAACATACCCCTTGTTTATGAAGACAAAATAGATGAAGCTATTCATCTGAAAGAGAAAGAGGGAACCTTCACACTGTTACCACTAAAATATTTGCAAAAAATGACATAGTTGAACATATTTATCATGTACTAGTTGCTAGACATCTTGGCTCACTACTTTTTGCAGTATTTTGAATATGTTGTTCAAGGATCTTAATTATCATGGTGTATTTGAAAGACTTGGAAACTCTTAAACAACTTTGACATTTTTTATTATATTTACATATATACTCTTAGACATCTTTGACATCTTATAACTTGATATATATTTGCATTAAATATTTTAATTGTAGATTACCTTTATTTATCATGATGTTGAATCAATCTTTTAATTTTAGTATGTTGTAGCTTGTATGCATATGTAATATTTTTATTTCCTTTTATGTTTTAGTTCAAATTTAATATTATGTTAGTTCTGCATAATAAAATTTATGGTATTTAATAAATTATTTATTTCGTGAGTAAATTTACTACCAATTAATGGAAACTAGAAAATAAAATAACTAAATTAATGACTAACTGCATGACTAAAGTAATGATTAAATTAATGACTAAATATGACTAAATAACTAAATAACTAAATATATGACTAAAGTAATGACTAAAATAATGACTAAATATATAACTAAATATATGACTAAAGTAATGACTAAATTAATGACTAAATATATGACTAAATATATTACTAAAGTAATGACTAAATATATGACTAAATAAATGACTACCTTGACTAAATAAATGACCATATAACAACAATTAATGATTAAATATATGACTAAATTAATGACTAAATATATGACTAAATAAATCACTACCACGACTAAATAAATGACCAGTTAATAACAATCAATGACTAAATCAATGACTAAATTAATGACTAAATTAATGATTAAATTAATGATTAAATCAATGACCAAATTAATGAACAAATCAATGAGTAAATAAATGACTAAAATAGTTTAGTCATAAATTTGGTTGCATTATAAATGACTGGCAATAAACTACTAATGGCCACGTGACCAAAATTAGTCATTTATATGCAATTTTTAGTAGTTTATTTAGTCATATATTGTTGTTTGTGTACTAGTGCAAGTCGGTATGATATTCTAAATGTCTACCCGACAAGCAGTTTGTATCATCATGTTTTTTTTAGGTCACTGTGACCTTGGAGGAGTCTCACCAAACGGTTTCACATTAGAATCATATCGCTGTGACATATTGTGTTTTGCATGACCTCTTACCGCCCGTGATGATCTTTGGCCAATAGGCCATTCTATCATGTTTTGGGAGACTCATGGTGACCACGGGCTTTGGGATAACCTATGGCGGCTCAGTGAGAAGTCCTAGTGAAGAGTTAAAGTCTTGCCAACAACATTTGGTTTAAATTCATCGACCGCGGGCTTTGGGATAACCTATGGTGGCTCAGTGAGAAGTCCCAATGAAGAGTTAAAGTCTTGCAGGAAGAAATACTATCCGTAAGAAGTCTTATCAATGTGAGAAAGTCACACCGACCGCATTCATTCGGGATAAAAAAATGAGTCTCGGAGAGAAGTCTTAGCGAGAATGGAATGTCTCGCCAATGATGTTGATGTCTTCGGTATAGCTGTTGGTGAATGCTGGACATCGGTGTAACTTATATGTGTTCGATAAGATCTCTCGGTGAAGGTGATATGTCTTGGTGACTATTGATGGTCTTGATGTAACATTTGTGATCTCAGAGAAACCTCTTAGCGATAGACAAGAGTCTTGCTGACTTCTACTTGGCGCTCAGTATGTCTGGGGATTTCAGAGTAACTTTGATGATATAGTATGATCTCCTAGCGAAAGTGGTTATGTCTTTCCGAATATTGAATGCTTCAGGGTGACTCTAAATGACTTAATATATGGTCTCAATGAAAGATGATTGTCTGGCCAATGAGAACACTAGTATCGGTATAACATATGGATCTCAGTGTGATCTCCTGGCGACATAAGAATGTTTTAGCGAGAATCTCCTTAACTCGGTATAACACAAGGAGGCTCATTGGGATGTCTTGGCAAGAGCGATTCTCTTGTCGAATGGAAAACTAAAGTCAATAAATGTTGTGAGCTTGGTGTAACTCTTGGCGATGTCGATATGAAGTCTATGTGGCATCAGTGAGACACTGTTATTGTCTCACTGAGATGCCAACACAGTGTGATCTCTTTTGACCATTTTGACTGTCGTGTGTGGAGTCTTGTGTACCAATAGGAGAAGTCGAATCTAAATAGTTGGAAGTTTATTTTTTATGACGGTTCTGTGAAGAAGGTCGATGGACATGGAACAATATGGATATACTTTGTGATTACAGATTGTGACCAGTTGGTTGGTTGCATCGACAGATTGTTGTGTGCTTGTATGATCAGTGAATGATTTCTATTATGTGAAAACTGTAACTTTAAGGTTCTTGTACAAGATTGTTCATGGTGAATGCTGCTATAAACAAACACTAGAAAGATAAGTCTAATATTTGTATGTAATTTCCATTACTATAATACAAAGTGATTTCTCTTGGTGTGGTGGGTTTTTCTCTCATAAGTGTTTTCCCATGTATATCTGGTGTTCATGTGTGATTGTCAAATTCTCTATTTCTGTTATCTATTTCATAGTGCATCTTAATTGAACTGTAATTGAAAAATTAAAAGTATATCTACATTCTTCTCTGAGGTTTTGGCGTTAGGAGAGTTGTTTTCGCACCTTGACTTTCCTTACAAGTGGTATAAGAGCCCGACCAGTTGTGTTATCCTTGTGGGTACGTTTAGTTTTTTGACTCAATTATGTTCAGTGGGAGTCTTGTAGAGTTTGTCAATTTCTAATTATAGATTGGGATGGCTAGCTCGTTAGGAAAGAATGAAATAGAGAAGTTCAACAAAAGTAACTTTGAGATGTGGAAACTCAAGATGGAGGATCTTCTAGTTGTTCGTGATCAGTGGCTTGTAGTGTCTGGAACTAAACCTATAGGCATGAAGCAAGAAGATTGGGACCTTGCAGACAGAAAGTCTAAAGGGCTAATAAGGATCTGTTTGGCAGACTCAATTCTTCTAAATGTGCATGAGGAGAAGACTGCATCTTCTTTATGGAAGAGACTGGCGTCTATTTATCAGGGGAAGTCCTTGGTGAATAAACTGTTCCTAAGGAAGAAGTTGTATTCTTTGAGAATGCAGGAAGGAGGGTCTCTGGCTGATCATTTGAATGCATTTAATATGATGATTTCTCAATTGACATCTATTGGTGTAAAAATTGATGAAGAGGATTGTTGTATGCTTCTACTGTGTTCTTTGTCAGACTCTAGGGATCATCTAGTGATGGCTATTGGGAGTAAAACATCAAATTTCAAGATGGAAGATGTTGTTGGTTCTTTATTGTCAGAAGAGATTAGAAGGAAATCTTCTGAGATGGTGAAGGAAGCTCTTACTATCTAAGGAAGGTCAAAAGAGAAAGGCAAGAAGAAGGACAAGAAATCAAAATCAAAATTAGAAGGGAGATCAAAGTCTCCTGGAAAGAAGTCCAAGGTGAAGTGCTAGAACTATGGGCAACCTGGTCATGTTTGAAAGGATTGCAAAGAGGAGAAAAAGAAAAAGAACTTTTCTGATAATGATTCTTCTCAGGCTGATTCAGATGCCTTCATTTTTGCCTTGGCTACACAGGTATCAAATGATGTCTGGCTGATTGATTCTGTTGCATCTTTTCATGTGACATCTTATAAAGACTGGTTCATGAGTATGAAGAATATGATGGTGGAAAGGTTTACTTGGCAAGTGATTCAACTTTAGAAATTGTTGGCCGTGGAAGAGTCAGAATCCAATTCCCTGATGGTAGAGTAAAGGGGATTAAGGATGTTATGCACATACTAGGTATGGCTCGAAATCTACTGTCTATCAGTAAGCTAAATGACATCAGAGTGCAAGTCATGTTCTCTGGAAATGGTTGCAAGATGACTAGAGGTTCAATGGTGCTAGCTAGAGGTGCTCGAATTGGTACCCTGTACAAGCTGGATGCACATGCTGTTCAATGTAATAGTGTCTCTGGAAAGTCACTGAAAGCTACTCATGGAGGTAAAGAGGGAAATATCCCTAATTATGTAAAATCTATGGAAGTAAAACTTCCAGCAGAGAAGACTATGCTTTGGCATCATAAGTTAGGCCACATAGGAGAAAAAGGTTTAAAAACTTTGAAGAATAGAAACCTGGTTGAGGGAATTGAAGACTGTAATCTTGATTTTGAATTTTGTGAACATTGTATATATGGAAAGCAACACCGTGTTTCATTTTATGACCATCCTCATAAATCTTCTGGTTTGCTAGATTATATTCATTTGGATGTGTTTGGTCCTGTGAATGTTCCTTCTTTGTCTAAATCAAGATACTATGTGTCGTTCATTGATGATTATTCAAGAAGAGCATTTTTATATTTTCTGAAAAGTAAATTAGAAGTATTCAGTCAGTTTAAAGAGTTTAAAAATCTTGTTCAAAATCAGACTGGTAGAAAAATAAAATTTTTAAGGACTGATAATGGTAGTGAATTTTGTTCTGATGAATTTTAAAGATACTATAAAGACCACGGGATCAAAAGACATAAGACTACACCTTATACTCCACAATGGAATGGAGTTGCAGAAATGTTCAATAGGACAGTGATGGAGAGAGCACGAAGTATGCTTAGTAGTGTTGGCTTGGAGGAGAAGTTATGGGCTAAGGCTACTGCTATTGCATGTTACTTGATTAATTGGTCTCCAAACTCTGCTCTTTTTGGGAAAACACCTTTGGAAGTGTGGTTTGGTAAGAAGCCCTCTCTTGGACATATTCAAGTCTTTGGCTATGAAGCATATGCATATGTGCTGGATGTGAAAAGATCTAAGTTGGAGAACAAGGCTATCAAATGTATTTTTATTGGCTTTAGTGCTAACATTAAAGGATACAAGCTTTGGAATCCTATTACAGAGAAGGTTGTATACATCAGAAGTGTAATCTTTCGTGAGTTGAAACCTTCCACCTTGGATTTGTAGTTTGAAAACAATAAGGATGTAGCAGTAATTCCTCCTACTCTAGATAAAGAGGAATTGTAAATACAAAATGTACTTGAAACTGAGGAGAGCTCAAGCAGTTCTGAAATTTATGAAGAAGAAGAACCTCAACCTCAGCTAGTGAGGAGGTCAACCCATGAAAGAAAACAACTAGATAGTTATGGGTTCTCTTTGATTGATTCTACTTGTGCCTATGCTTTGATTTCTAGCACTAATGAGCCTAGGAATATAAAAGAGGCATTAAAATGCCTGATTTCGATTCTTGGTTGGAAGCCATGGAAGAAGAGATGGAATCATTAGAAAAGAATAATACTTGGAGTCTGGTGCCCTTGCTTGAAGGCAGAAAACCTGTGGGCTGCAAATGGGTATTTAAGAAGAAGAGTGGTCTAGATGGCAGTGTAGAAAAATACAAGGCGAGACTGGTTGCAAAGGGCTATTCCCAGGTAGAGGGAATTGACTATGGGGAAATTTTTCTTTTGTAGCAAAGCTGACATCTATCAAATTTATTTTGTCACTGGCAGCAGTATACAACTTAGAGGTTGAACAGATGGATGTGAAGAAAACATTTCTTCATGGTCATCTTGAAAAAGAAATCTATATGTCCCAACCTGAGCACTTTGTTGAAAAAGGTAAAGAAAAACTGGTATGCAAATTAAAGAAGTCTTTGTATGGGTTAAAGTAGTCACCTAGAATGTGGTACCAGAAATTTGATACTTTTGTATTGTCTTTGGGATTTGTGAGATCAAAATCTGATCACTGTGTATATTATAAAGCTGAAAGTGATTGAGTTCTTATTATCACTCTCTTTGTTGATGATATGTTGTTCATAGGAAATAGTAAGCTAATGATTTCTGATCTTAAGTCTCAATTGTCTGCTACGTTCAAAATGAAAGGTCTTGGTGTAGCAAGGTATATTTTGGGGTTGGAGATAACCAAGGATAGGAAGAATAGGAAACTATGGCTTAGTCAAAGTAAATATATCAGGACTGTTCTTGAGAGATTCTATATGAATGATTGCAAATAACTAGTTGTTCCAATCTTACAGGGAATGAAGCTATCTATTGAGGACTATCCAAAATCTCCTACGGAGATGGAGGACATGACCAGTGTACCCTATGCTAGTGCGGTTGGTAGTCTCATGTATGCAATGGTATATACAACACCAAACATTTCCCAAGCAGTGGGAGTTCTTAGTCGGTTCATGGCTAATCCTGGAAGGACACATTGGGATACTATAAAGAGAGTTTTCAAATATTTGAAGGGAACTTCAAATTTTTCATTGTGTTACCATGGGAACTTGGTTGAATCACAGAGGACTCTTAGTATTCATGGCTATGTGGATTCTGATTGTGCAGGGGACATTGATAGTAGGAGGTCCACCAGTGGATACATTTTCATGATGAATGGTGGTACAGTGAGCTAGATGAGCAAATGACAAGTTGTAGTCGCTTTGTCCACTACAGAGGCTGAATACATGGCAGCTACTCATGCTTGTAGAGAAGCAGTTAGGTTGAAATTTTTGTGTTCTAACATTGGTTTTGATGCAGGGGAGATAACTATTTTTTGTGAGAGTCAGAGTGCAATTTTTCTGGAAAAGAATCCAACTTTCCATGCCAGAATGAAACATATTGATGTGCAGTATCACTTTCTATGAGAAATGGTTGAGGATCAAAAGGTTAGTTTTGAAAAGGTTGATGCTTTAGAGAATGTTGTAGATGCATTGAAAAATCCAGTGAGCACATAAAAGTTTAGGTGGTGTGCCAATTCAATGGGCCTTCGTGCCCATGATATTTAGTAGTTATGTTGTGCTCTGGAGGTGCCTGTGAGATCTTCGTCAAGTGGGAGATTGTTGGAAATATGCCTCAATCATCATAGGCTGAAACCTCTTTAGGAGCCAAGTTAGTATGATATTCTAAATGTCTAGCCGACAAGCAGTTTGTGTCATCATGTTTTGTTTAGGTAGTTGTGATGTTGGAGGAGTCTCACTGAATGGTTGCACTTTGGAATCATATTGCTGTGCCATATTTTCTTCGGCATGACCTCTTACTGCTCGTGGTGATCTTTGGCTAACAGGCCATTCTATCATGTTCGGTGAGATGCATGGTGACCATGGGCTTCAAGATAACCTATAATAGCTCGGTAGGAAGTCCCAGTGAAGAGTTAAAGTCTCATTGATAGCATTTGGTTTAATGTCATCTGGGAAACTCTTGCCAGAAAAAATACTATCGGTAAGAAGTCTTACCGATGTGAGAAACTCACACCAACCATATTGATTCGGGATAACACAATGAGTCTTAGAGAGAAGTCTTAGTGAGAATGGACTGTCTCGGCGATGATATTGATGTCTTCAGTATAGCTATTGGTGAATGGTGGACATCGGTGTAACTTATATGTGTTCGATAAGATCTCTCGATGAAGGTGATATGTCTTGGTGACTATTGATGGTCTCGATGTAACATTTGTGATCTTAGAGAAACCTCTTAGCAATAGACAAGAGTCTTGCTGAATTCTACTTGGCGCTCGGTATGTCTGGGGGTTTTACAGTAACTTTGATGATTCAGTATGATCTTCTAGCGAAAGTGGTTATGTCTTGATGAATATTGAATGCTTCCGGGTAACTCTAAACGACTCGATATATGGTCTCAGCGAAAGACAATTGTCTGGCCGATGAGAACACTAGTATCGGTATAAGATATGGATCTCAGTGTGATCTCCTGGTGACATAAGAATGTTTTAACAATAATCTCCTAAACTCGATATAACATAAGGAGGCTCATTAAGATGTCTTGGTGAGAGTGACACTCTTGCTGAAAGGAAAATTGAAGTCAATACATGTTGTGAGCTTGGTGTAACTCTTGGCAATGTTGATATGAATTCTATGTGGCATCGACGAGACACTATTAGTGTCTCACCGAGATGCCAACACATTGTGATCTCTTTTGACCATTTTGACCATCCTATGTGGAGTCTCGTGGACCAATAGGTGAAGTTGAATCTAAACAGTTGGAAGTTTGTTCATTGTGACGGTTCTATGAGGAAGCTCGATGGACATGGAACAATATGGATATACTCTGTGATTACAGATTGTGATCGGTTGGTTGGTTCCATTGACAGATTGTTGTGTGGTTGTATGATCAATGAATGATTTCTATTATGTGAAAACTGTAACTTTAAGGTTCTTGTACAAGATTGTTCATGGTGAATGCTGCTATAAATAGACACCAAAAAGATAAGTTTGATATTTGTATGTAATCTCCATTATTGTAATACAAAGTGATTTCTCTTGGTGTGGTGGGTTTTTCTCCTGTAAGGGTTTTCCCATGTATATCTAGTGTTCATGTGTGATTGTCAAATTCTCTATTTCTGTTATCTATTTCATAGTGCATCTTAATTGAACTATAATTGAAAAATTAAAATTATATCTACATTCTTCTCTAAGGTTTTGGCATTAGGAGAGTTGTTTCCACACCTTGACTTTCCTTACACCTGCTTGGTTTCTTGAGGTATGTGTTCCTTGATTTCCTTGCCATAGATGGGAACATCTTTTATGGCCTGAAATAGGGGTATTTGGACACATATATGCTTCAACTGATCTATAAAGTCAAAATTTGTGTCCTCCTTTTCTTCCTTCTTCTTGGAAACTTGCAATCTCTGAGAAAATGGTGGTTCTTGTTCAATCTACTTAATTGGGACTGGTTCATTATTTTTAGGTGCATTGGGTTGAATTAGGGTAGTCAAAGGCTCCTCTTCTTCTAGAGGTAGCTCAGTGATAATGGGTGTGGAAGGAGCTAGTATAGTAGTTCTTGGACACAAGTGGATGTCACTCACGCTCACAACATATGCAGGGAATTGATTTGAATCAACAGAGAATACAGGCTGCTATTGTGGCTTGTTATTTGGATTGGCTATGGCCTGAGCTGGTAGCTGAGTAGGTTTAGTTGGATTTGAGCTTGGATTAGCAGAAGGAGGAATTATAGAAATTTTTTGGAGTTGAAAAGGTTGCTGCATGTAGCTATTTGGCTAGTTTGGCCATTGGTGTCCTCCCCTCCATTGATTTGTTTATTTCCAATTTCCTTGAAACTGCTACCAATTTATTTGAGGTTTTTTCCATTGGGGTGGAGAGTTTTTATGATTAGGTTAGGTATTTGGAGTCTTAATCCAAGGTTGTGGTGGATATCCTCCATAATTGGATGGTTATGGGGGCTTCCATTGGTTACCATATGAATAAGAATTAAAATATGGTATAGAAAAAAAGAGCATAACTAGTGGCATAGCTTGTCTTGGATCCCAAGGCCTCCTTTGTGCAACGTAGTAGACTTGATCTTATTCAATCTGAATTGTCTTGAACTCAAGTGAAATCTAGTTTTTTTCAATATTAGCTACAATCTTGCATCTGCATTCCTTGTTTTGTCTGTAATGGGGAAATACTCTGCCAATTTTTCCTCTGCCTCCTCTTGTTTCTTCTTGGCCCGAAGTATATCCAACTAAGTAGCTATATTTTTTAAGATGTCTTGCTTGAATTTTTCCAGCAAATGAACTTAATCTCCATTCTTGAATCTCCATTGGTAGATGACTTACCCATGGAAGATTGGTAAGATCTCCCTTTCTTTGAAGCTATCCTAAAGTAGTTTTGGCATATCTTCTTGATATCCTCCCAAGGAACTTAGGAGATATCTGCTCCTCTAATTAGGTCCAAGGCATCAGTGTAGCTTCCATTAATTCCTCACAAGAAAAGAAGTTTTTGTGAATCTTCATTAAGTGTATGGTGTGGAGATTTTTTTAGGAAAAACAAAAACCTTGCAATGTAATCCTCTAGGCTCTCATCCTCCTGTTGCATCCTAAAAATGTCACCTCTACTCATGTCACTACCCCTACAATACTTGTATTTCTCAAGGAATTTTGTATTTATGTCATCCCTTGTCTCCATAGTATCTCTACCTAGGCTCATGAACCTTCTTAATGCAACTTCTTTCAGAGTGGTAGGGAATATCTCAAGCTTATGGGGCATTTTTTCGTATAGTCATAACTCCTATAGAGTATGTCAAACTCAAACAAGAAGGTATCAGGATCTTATACAACAAGTCTATAGAACTTAGGAAGGATTGAAGTAGGGATATTTTTGAGGTTGTCTACTTCATTCTGATGAGCAGTGAGGAAAGGAAAAATGGTTAGTTAGGTCTATTTCTATTTGCATCACCCTTTTCTGCTTGATGTAGTTCCAAAGAAAAGGAATTCTCAAGTTTATATTGATTTTTAGAGGAAACTTCAGAGCTAGTCAGATTAGGAAATGCATTGGAAAAGGGGTGTGGATCTTATTCTTCTTCTTTTTTTCTTGGCAGGTTCTGATATTCAACTAGCTGGAATGGATCTGGATTGTTAGGAAGGAATCTCCCATAAGCATATCTTCTCCTTCCTCTATCCATGTGGTATCAACTCACTATCAGCTAGCTCACACACTTAATTGGTAAACAATAAGGGGGGTCATTACTTCCTAAATGAGAGGTATACTAAGAAATTTATTTATAAATACTACAACAAGAAAAAATATCAATGAGTCCAAATAACTCCCTAGTTTGACACCATCCTCAACAACAAGGCCAAAATTTTTAGCCTCCTACAATGATCTCACAACTAATCCCTTACAAATGTGATTCAGAGATTGGACATCTAAACTTAATAGCCATTCAACCATCATGAAGGTACATTTAACTTTTCAACCTAGGAATGCAAACTTGAAATGGGCTAGCACAATATGTGCACTAAGGATCCAAGGTAGCCATATTGATTCTACAACTAAGAAAAAGTATATAATGTCGAAGGTAAATTGCTTAGAAATAAAAAACATAAGTTCTACACATCAATCAACACCTATGCTAAGCTGGAAAGAACAATAGAAACAAAAATCTAAGCAAACAAGTAGGAAACTACTATGTCTACTTTGGCTACAGGAACAAACATATAATGGAGTTCTAGTGGTTGCAGGAATAGTTATTGCCAGATTCTTAACTAATTACTAAATAGAAAGTAATAACTAAACTAAACTAAACTAAAGGACAAAATGCACACCAAGTGGGATCCGCTTAGATGAGTATCCTCTAAAACTAATGTAAACTTAGATGCACGTACTTATAACTTTATCTTACTCATTGGAAAATAGGAGTACAATAGAGTAGTGTAATTGTATTGCTGAAAACTAAGAATGCAAGTACATCATCAGATCACACAACCTTCTGAGAAGGAGCATTTGACTCTTATTTATAGGAAAAGAGCGGCTAACTAAACAAGGTAGTCAACTGCACGAATTGGGAGGATGCCACTTTAGGGAATGTAGAGAAAGTGGAGAGGTGGTTATGCATACATGGAATCTGGTTAGATGTGCTTGAATCAATGCAAATTTAGCACAATTTTAATGCCTATATTCACTCAACAACAATAAAAATCATTTACAAGGTGGTTACAACTTGATTTGCATGAGGAATCTCCCGTTATTGACCTTTGCATGACTAATTTGTTAACCATTATGGTGAGTGACTAGCTAGTGGAATCTTCTCAATTGCGTGGCCTTGAATCATATTTGCATGACAATATTAAGGCGCACAATAATCACATATCTATAACTATCTTAAGGAACATTTATTAATCCACATGTGGAATTAACATAGATAGTCCATATAACATGTCAATGTCATTAAATATTTGTGGAGATAAAATTAGTCCTAATTTCTATGGTTTTGAGGAAATACCAACATTCAAACATCAAGGTCCATGCCAACTTCAACAAATAGATCATAAATTATACCAAAATTAAACAATAAAGTAGACTCATACACATCTAGCCTAGAAAGGTGAAAAGATCACATATGCAAAAAAAATTGTGCCCCTATCCATTTGATAGAAAAATTGCTATGGTTCCATTCCCACCGAGATCTGAAAATACCAAAATTTGAGAAATATCGTGGGAAGGGAAATCTAGAGGAACATGTCAAAGAGTTTCAAATACATTGCATGGAGGTAGCCTATGATAATTCTTATCTTATGTGGCCTTTTCGTCAAAGCTTGAATGGTCTTTCCGTGGAGTGGTTCTCTTACTTACCTCTAGGAATCAAAAAGTTCCAGGAAATCATGAATTTTTTCATTGAAAAATACTCTTTCAACCTAGACATGGAGGTAAGTCTAGAAGAACTATTTAACCTCAAACAATCCAAAGGAGAGATATTCATGACCTTCTTGCATTGATGAAGATCTAGAGCTAGCAAGAGAAAATGGTCCATGCCTAGAGAACAATAAATCAGGACCATTATCTCCAATATTGAGGGAAGCTTGTCCTTCCACTTCAAAATGAAATGTATTACAATATATGACCAATTGATCCCCAAAGCATTCAAAATTGAAAGATCCATTATATCACAAGGGGGTACACCCACATACCAAAACAATCGACCATCAACAAGTTACAATGAAAAACCTCACATGTGAGCCAAGAACAAGAATGCTACTAATGATGGTATCATTGACACCAAAGTAGTTATCAGTGCCCCAAGACAAAATACACAACAAAAAACATAACAAAAACCACAAATCAACACCAAAAAAATCCCACAAACCAACCCATCATCACAAAAACAACTCAACAATCAAACTATCAACAACACAAATTCTCAAGGGGGACCACCCCAAAAGAACAAATATCCCCCAAAACAAAATACACACCACTTGGGGAACCAATCGAATTTTTCATGCAACAATTGATTCAAGTGAATCTCATCAAACTTCATGCTTACGAAAATTACCAAGATCCTCAAGTTAAACCACCATGGTATAATGAGAAGCACCTTTGTACTTTGACAAAATAAAGGGAAACATGATAGCCATTTGGATGAGACTCAAAAATTTGATCCAAGATCTCATTTATGATAATGTTATAACCATTGAACAGCCAATAGGGAAGAAAGATCTTAAATTATACATGAATCCAATGTCAGATCACAATAAAGGAAACAACAATGGTAAAGGAAAAAGTTACCATAATGTGAATCATATTTATGACCATTTTGTCACATCCTTGGATGAATGGGTAACAATTTTCAATATCAAAGGACCTAGAGCTAAGTGTGGATTCACCACACGTAGTTACATAATTTCCATCCTAGGACCTTCACCACCACCGAAGGAACCAATCACCAATCCAAAATCAAAACCTAGTGGTTACAATATCTTAGAACAACTAAAAAAGACCCCCACCCAAACCTCCATCATGGAGTTTCTTAAAATCTCACCTGCACATAGGGATGTCCTAGAGAATGAATTGGACACATATTCCATTCCTACTGACCTTGATGTTAATCAATTTCAAGCTATGGTTAAAAATATCACTACATCACATCTCCTCACATTTTTTGAGCATGATCTCCAAACCCAACCATCTTATAACTGTGCACTCCATCTTGAAGTCCTACTCCACAAGAACAAAGTCAAATGAGTCTTGTCAAATGGAGGTGTGGGTTTGAATATTTTTACTCTACAACTGATAAAGAATCTGAGATTCTTAGAAGATGTCGTTGAAAAGGGAAAATGTATCACTATCAGGGCTTATGATGATCAAGAATGGGTGTCTCAAGGAACCATTCAACTCCCTATCCAAGTAGGGACAACAATCATGGAGACCACTTGTTAGGTCCTTGACCTTGAACTCCCCTATAATATTATCCTATGGTGCCCATGGATCCATGGGATGCAAGCTGTCACATCCACTTTCCACCAATGCATCAAATTCCCCTACTAGAATCAAGAGGTCACGATCCATGGGAACCTCAAACCTTTTTATTGTAAAAATATACAGGTCAAGTATTATAAGATTCCCTAAGTTTCAAAAAATTGTAGGGACCCACATCTCCATATATTGAACCATCCATTATAGCCCCCACTTTTGAGACAAAGACACCCACCATTCAGAACATCCCAAATGTCAAACCTATAATACAAGATAATGTGTGTGGGGAGTATAAAATTATTGGAATTGTGTGCCTCAATCTCACAGGCTGAAACCTCTGAGAAGCATGGTCGTTGTGACTGAGGAGATGTCTTTCCAATCTGCTATTAGATCCTAAACTATCACTGTGACCTCCTGAATGTCTTAGTGATCGACATCTGAAACCTTTGGGGAAACCTTGCACTATCGGAATGATGTCTCGGTGACAATAGGAAGTCTTGCTGATATCGGTGTGATCTTTGGTCTATCTAGCCGATGTGGTAATCAATATGATTTTCTCTTATCAATATGAAGTGTTGGCAACTGGGAGATGTCTGGCCAATAGGTTGGTGTCTAGCGGATGTCGAGGAAACCTATGGCGAAAGAAGTCTTCAGTGTAACCTAAGGGTTTGGTAGGATCTCTTGGCAACAGGGAGATGTGTCACTAATAGCTATATACATTCATTAGGGTAACTAAAAGGGTTCGCTATGAACTCTTGGCAATGGGCATTTGTCTCACCGATGTTGTGGGATGTGTTCGGTATGACTCTCGGAGAAAGGTGGTCTCGGGGTAACCTGGAGACTTCGGTATGAAGTCTTAGTGATGGCGATAAGTCTTTCCGATTGGATGTTTCAGTAATTCTTGAAGGCTTGGTGTAATCTCCTGGTGACAGCGGTAAGTCTGGCCGACAAAGCCGCATGTGATCAGGTGTTTTCGGTGAGACTCCTAGTGAATGAAGTCATCAGAGAAACACAAGGACTTCGGTATGAAGTCTCAATGAATGTGGAATGTTTGGCCGATGGTTGGAATCTTTGGTATGACTTGAAGGCATCGTTATGATGTCTTGGAGAAGGGTGTTTGGCTTGCCAACTGTTTAACACTTCAGAATAACATGAGGGAATCAGTATGATCTCTTGGTGAAAGACGATAGTCTTGCTGATGGGAAAACTCTTGTCTATGTGACTTGTGAACTTCGCTATGACCTCTTGGAAAAAGCGGTAAGTCTTACCAACTATTGGATATTTCAGAGTGACCTTTGAACATCGGTATGATGTCTCATCGAATGGCGATTGTCTCACCGATTAGAATGCTGAGGTCGATGTGACTTGGGAACTTTGGTATGATGTCTTGGCAAGAGTGATAAGTCTTGGCAATAGAGATACAAGTGATGATCATCAGAAGATGTCTTGGCGACACGGTGGAGTCTGAGCGATAGCTTTTTGGACTTAGTATAATGTCTTACCGATAGTGAAGACTCTTGGTGATAATGACAGATGGGCTTTGTGGCATTGGGGAGACATGGTTAGTGTCTCACTGACATTCGACATAGGTTGAATGCCCTTGAATGAGTGAAGACTATCCTATGTGGTGTGATTTGGACCAATTAGAGTGAGCAGAATGTGAACCGTTTGTTGTGAGACCCTTGCAACCATTTCTATGTGGAAGGGAAAACTCTACACGAGGAAATGGAAACATCTTCGATGATAATGATGCTGAGCTAGATATTGTGATCCGACAGTTGGAAGAGGAACATGAAGAGTCGGTGAGAACAAGAGAAGAAAGAAGAAAAGAGAGAGAGCAGTGTGGCTAGCTGAAAGGCTGAGGCCATGAGGTTGAAGCAAAGGAAGAGAGAGGCAGGGTTATGCTACTGAACTCTCTCCTGATCATGAATCATGATTGATCTCTCTCTTGTTGATCTGCACTGTATACTGTGTGAGGGTATTGTAACAGTGCAATGATTGTATGGTCTGATGGTTTGATCAGTTGCTACCAGTTGTATCCAAAATGAACAAGATGTAATCTTTGAAAAGGCCATGAGCCTGATTGTATTGTAACCTTCAGTTGCTGAATAATACAATGGCTCGATCTTTGGAGTGTGGGGTTTTTTACCCAAAAGGGTTTTCCCCACGTAAATCTTTGTGTTTTCGTTTTCTGTCTTATCTTTCATTTGTGTGGTTGCTTGCTATTGAATTTAACATGTGCTTCTCTCAAAAGGATCAATGTGGGAAATAAACTATTTGTTTCTGCATTAGGACATAGTTGTACATGTTTTTGAGGCAATATTTGAAATTGAAGTTACCAAAGGCACCACTATTCTTGGAGATTTCTCTGAGATGCCTAAATTTTCCCTTACAAAAATGAAAAAGAGTACCTTTGTGAAAGGAGAATTACCTCAATCTCCTATATCTCATGGAAAACCACAACCAATTGATACAACATCTTATACCTTCAAATTAGAAGCAAACGCCTTCAAAAAGTAGGGAGGCTTAAGAAAAGAGGTGGTAGATAAGAAAGATATATCAAGCCTAGTATATCAAGATGAAGGACCCATACTAGATCTCCCCATGGAGGAAAGTAATAAAGGTGTTCAATTAATGTTTTGTCGGGGCTATACAAAAATGAGAAGCTTAGGAAAAATGACAATGGTTTGTTTGATCCCATCGTTACTGAGAAGTGCCCTAAGAATCTTGGCCTTGGATGTACCCTTATGAAGCTAACCATACTTGGCAAGGGTGCTATAGTTAAAATAGTCAAATTTTCCCCATTAGTACCCATATCACTTAGTTATCCCTTCGAGGATCTCCTCTCTGACCTACCCATTTTATTTGGGGATTCCTCCCTTTTTATGATCACTACCATGTCTTTTGATTCAAGCAACAAAACCAATGAACTAAAGCTCATTTACCCCCAAGTAATAGACTATGACCAACGAGGACCATCGATCATAGACATGTTAAAAAATGATGAGGCTTTCTAAAAATTCATGGGACTAAGGGATACTCTACCATATGGAAACTACAAATTAGGATTTGATATTGAGCTAGACACACATACATACTATGGGAAAATAGTTGAATCTCTTAGTTGCAAAATAGAAAATATAAGAGTAACATCTAGGTCCCTAAGTGAAAACCACACTATGGGACTTTTTGACCCAAAAATAGTAAAAATAAAGGATTTATTTGATGGTGAAAACCTCTTTGAGGCACCAAAGGATGAGGGATTCAATCTTCCCCTTAGTGTCATCCATTAGGAAAAATCAACAGTACTGGCAGAAAAATGCAACCTAGTCAATTTGGGAATTGAAGAAACACCTTACATCACTTTCTACACTGAGTCACTTTTGACTGAGGAACAAGAAAATCTAGCTGCATTTTTTAAAGAGAGGAAATTTTATTTTTCATGGAGCTATTTTGAGATGTTAGGCCTTGATCCACAAGTAGTAGTTTATCATCTAGCCATCTATCCAGAAGCGAAACCAGTAAGACATAAATTTAGAAAGATGCATCCACATATTGCATTATTGGTCAAACTTGAGCTGTAGAAACTCCTTGATGTTGGCTTCATATGACCCATTGACTATCTTGAATGGGTTTCTAGCCTCGTACCTATTTCTAATCCCACTGGGGGCATCTGTATCTGTACAGACTTCAGGGACCTGAACAAAGCATTCCCTTAGGATGATTTCCATCTTCCTAACATAGAAATGATTGTAGACGCAATAGTAGGGCACAAAATGTTATCATTGATGGATGGGTTTTTAGGATATAACCAGATCCTGATTGCAAAGGATGACCAGCATAAAACAACTCTCACTTGTCCACAAGACACCTACTATTGGAACATGATGTCATTTGGGTTAAAGAACATTGGAGCTACATACCAAATGGATATGAATATGATTTTCCATGACATGATCCAAAATTATTTAGAGGACTATGTGGAAGACATACTAGACAAATCAAGAAAACGTCAAGACCACATATCAACATTGGGCCTCTTTGATAGACTAGAAGAATATAAGGTATGACTCAATCCTAAGAAATGTGTCTTCAACATGCAATTAGTAAAGGTGCTAGGGTATATTGTACCAATGAGGGGAATCAAGATAGATCCTAGAAAGTTCAAAGCAATCATTGACATCGAAGCACCACAAACACTAAAATAGTTAAGGGGTCTATAGGGAAGGCTACAATCGATTCGTAGATTCATAACATAGTTAGCAGATAAAACCATCTTGTATTCTCATCTACTCCATAAGGGGGTAGCATATAAATGGGATGAGAAGTGTGATCAGGCATTCAATCAAATCGAGGAATACTTGCTGAAACTGCTCATTCGAATGCCACCCATCCAAAACAAACCATTGATTCTCTACATATCAGCTACAACGGTAGCACTTGGGGCACTACTAGCTCAACACGGTGAAATAGGGAAAGAAAGAGGTATTTAATACATCATTAGAACCTTGGTGATGCAGGAACTAAACTACACATTCATTGAGAAGGCTCTCCTCATAGTAGTGTTTTCCTCACCAAAATTTAGGCACTACATGCTGGCTCATGAGATAAAGCTCATCTCCAAGATTGACCCCCTCAAGTATCTACTTTCTAAAGCAACACTCATAGGATGAATGGATAAGTGGGTCATGATCTTGTTAGAATATGACATTGAATACATAGAACAGAAAGCCATCAAGGGATAGGAAACCACATATCAATTGGGGGAGGCACCTATATATTTTGAGAACCTACTAGTATCAGAATTTCCAGATGAGTCCATTTTCAACCTTAGTGAAGTAGACCATTGGAAGGTATATTTAGATGGATCATACACACAACATAGATCAATAGTAGGAGTCCTCTTCATCACACTACAAGGGGACTATATCCCAAAATCATGTAGGTTGTATTTCCCATGTACCAACAGAAATGTCGAGTATGAAGCTCTTGTAATCGGACTTCGTATTCTAGTATAATGGAAAACCATGGCACTCAAGGTCTATGGGGACTCACAATTGATTATCAAATAACTCAATGCTAAATATATAATGAAGGGTGAAAAATTTACCCCGTACAAGAAATTGTTGGAGGATCTCAAGGAGTTCTTCATTGACATAACATTTGAGTAGATATTGATGGTAAATAACAGAGTAGCTGAAGCTATGGTACAATCATATCATTGTTAGATATCCCAAACAATGTCCATAAACATGAATTCCTAGTAGATCAACTTCTCATACTAGATTTTGAGGTACTAGATTCTAGGTTTGTGTATGAAATATTTGGTCCTAGTGATCCTTGGTACCATGAAATTTTCACCTACCTAAAAATAGGAGTCCTCCCTACTGACATCACCCCAAACCTCAAGAGAACCTTCATTACAAAGTCATCCCATTTTGTCATCTTAAGTGATACCCTTTACCATAGGAGTATCAAAGGAATCCTCTTGTGATGTCTTAACCATGAGGAATCTTTGACTGCTTTAACTAAGGTACATGACTATATTTGTGGTTCACACTCTACTTGTATGACCTTGGCCAAGAAACCATTGAAGACTAGGTACTACTAGCCTACAATGGAGAAGGAAGCTCATGACTTCATCCAAAAATGTTTGTGATTCCAATATCACGGGAACCTCATCCATGCACCAGCTTAGGAGGTCCAACTGATTATAACACCTTGTCCCTTTTCAAAATGGTGGCTCGATCTCATTAGAAAAATCACACCTACCTCATCTAATGGACACAAGTTCATTATCACTACCACAAAATACTTGACAAAGTGGGTAGAAGCCATCCCCATCACCTATATTATAGGGAAGCAGATCTCCAAATTCATCCTGAACTACCTCATTTTCCATTACAGTGTCCCACAAGCCCTTATCTCAAATAATGGGATACCTTTCAAAAACTAGGATGTTGATGAGTTATGCCAAAAATTCAATATCCAACATTGCTTCTCCACCCCATATTATCCCCAAGATAATGAAAAAATTGATGCTATGAATTAAACCATTTTGAATATTGATGCCAATCAGGGAAGGTCCTTACTAAAAACAACACAATTTCAACCAATACATCAACACATCAAGTCACCAATCCTTCAAATTGTCACTATCTCAGCAAGTCTACACAATTCCTTGTAGTACTGTAATTTGGGTAAATCAGGTAAAACTTATTGAAGAGGTCCTCTCTAATGAAGACAAACACAAAATAAAAGACCCATTAGGGCTTCCAACAACATACCACAACCTCTCAACTAGTTACTTTTGAAGAATCTCACAAAATTAGGCCAACTACGCAAACCTAGACCTCAAATTAAGTCTATTTTACAAAGTAACATGTCTCAAAACTCCTTACCAACATCTATAACCACTTGGGAAGCAATAAAAAGGTATCCAAACCCCAAATTCCACAATATCTTCTTTGAGGTATTGCCTCTAACATGCCTAACCCTAAAACCCTTGATTTTATGCTTTCTTAAGAGTGTTTGTTGAAAAACCCTATTCCAGTCCTTCTCACACCTAGCCACTACTCCAAACACCTTAAAATATACTTTCACATACTAAAAATATTGACAAAAAGTGCTTCCCCAACCAATTTCATGCATTACCATTCAAAAACCACATAATTTCACGAAGAAAACACACTTTTCATCATTGGGGCATCATGCCCAACTCTTTATTTGACCTCCCCTACACAAAATAACATCCCACACACCTATACCTATTATATTATACCCATTTCACTAAGATATCACATTCATAGAAGGTGGAATGGGGTAAATTTCATATTTTACTCACCAAAACCCTACAAATAGGGTATTCATAGGAAAAAATAGTAAAAATCTCCTAACATAAAATTCAATGAAACTTCTCCATACTTAAAGGAATTAAATGTGTATTCACCCTTTTACAAGTACCAAATCAAACCCTGGAAAGATAGGGCTTGCATGGGCCATACAAATCTCTGAAATATCATCATACAAAAGGAAAACTCAAAAAATTAAGGGAAATCTATATTTTATTGATTCAGAACTTCTACAAACTTCACACTCAACCTCCACAACAATTATAAAAAACTATTTATAATTATTAACTTCTAAAACTACCATCTCAACCACCTAAAATTCCTTTTAAAATAACATGACCATTGGACTTCAAATTTTGTTTTTACAACTTTTGCAAATTTTGCATTTTTCCACAAATGATGACTTTTCACTATTTTTGCACTTTTAGCAATCTAGACCTTCTAACCATCTAATTACCATATAATATGGCCTATTACAACATGAAATGATCTGCATGACCTCATTTAGTGCATATTACCCCAAAATCATAAAGCCTACTCATTATCAACTTTTTTGACAAAATTTTCTCAAAGGTGCTCTTGCACCATACACCTCAACTTTGAATTTTTCCAAGTCTCTTGGAAAGGATGTTGAAAATTGTTCACCACTGTACCTTTCATGCCTTTGATCATCTTGAAATATTTCAATAGGTTCACCTTGCCTTTGTTTCTCATTGTGCTTGACATGCCTATCCTGATCTTCACCCGAATCATGCTCCAATTGTACACACTGTCTTGTGGGGTGTTCTTCAACTTTTACATCACCAAACCCTGATGTTATGGCATATTTCACATTTGTACCCAATATCTTATCAACTATCATCACTTCCATCTGTATGCCATGCTTAGATCCTTGTCCAATTCTCTTCTTAAATTCATTCTTTTTTGTATCAAACATGCAATTTTATGTACCATCACTCTTAGGTACCTTTGTCAGACCTACAACCATCTTTTCCACTGTTCCATCAACCTCACAAACCTTTGTTCCAAAATAATTTGAATTCCTCTTCACTTTCCTCATTATCAAAGGGTACATAACTATCCCAACTAGTATTAATTAACGCTTTTCTTTCCTTTCCTCGAGCATTCCATTCTTACACTACACTATACCAGACCAAGACATAATTCCATCTTTTCTCTTCCACATGGAAGCATTATTCCTCACAACTGACTACATATTTTCTTTATTTCTCCTATCTATTGTCCCAAATTTTTCATGCCTTGAAATGGCTACTAACCCTACACTCTTATCTTCCTCAACATTTACAAACTCTTCCTTCCAATCATTATGATCTCACCTTGATCTTTAGTTTCTTTATTCAATGGAGTTAAAGTGAATTTTCTCCTATATTTCCCAATTGTATAAGTGTTCTATCTCCCATCATACATTGTTGACCTATCAAATTTCCATGGCCTTCCTAGTAACACATGGAAACAACTCATATGAAAAACATCGCAAACAAACTTATCTCTATAACTACCAATTTGGAACTCAATTGAAGCTTGTTCACTTACCACAATTGTATAATTATCACTTACCCAAGACACTTTGTAAGGATTTTCTCTAGGTACTCTTTCCAATTTCAACTTGAAAACCATTTCACTAGATACCATGTTGTTGGTGCATGCTGAATCTACTATCACCTTACATACCTTGTTTTTGCATATGCAAGCTATCCAGAATAAGGATCTTCTCTAAATCAACTCCTTCTCCTTGGTAGTCTTCAAGAGTTGTCTCTTCATCATCAAAAAATCTCCAACTTCAGGAGGACAACTATTGAAATTTGAACTTCAACCTCATCCACCTAGAAAATTTGTGCTCTTCTCTCACTTTTCCTTTCTCCTCCACTAGATGTAGAACCAAATTTCTCAGGGAATTTTTAAGAAGGATGGCCAAAATCATTGCAATTGTAGCACCTACCAGCAAAGATGTTTGAATTTATTTCACCACCAAATCTTCCCTTTGTGCCTCTAAAACCACCTCTAAAATCTGCAACTTGTTCTTTCTTTTTGTTCACATCCTCTTGGCTCTCACTTGCTTGTCTTGGAGTAGAGAAATATCCTCTTCCTCTAATTTTCTTCTCTTGTCTTTTTTTTACATTTTATTCCACCTTTAGTTCCATTTGATAACATTCTTCAACACTCCTTGGATTTGTGAAATCCAATTCATCCTATATGTTCAATCTCAAACTACCCAAGTACCTAGAAATTTCCTCATCCTCATTCTCATTATGGTTATATCTCATACTTAACTTATAGAATTCATTAGTGTATGCTTTTAAATCAATATTTTTTTCCCTTAAAATTTGTAACATCTTAAACATCTAAATAGAATAATTAGAAGGAAGAAAATTACCTTTCATCTTGGCTACCGTCTTGTCCCATGCTACAATGTTGGATTTACCTTGCTTCCTTCTCTTTGACTGTAGATAATCCCACCACAAAAGTGCATGACCTTTGAGTTTTTTCTTGGAAATCTTGACTCTTTGTTCTTCAGGAATATCTTCACACTCGAAGTAGTTGTTCAAAGAAGCTATCCAATCTAGAAAATCTTCTTCATTTAGATTCCCACCAAAATTTTGAACATCAATCTTCACCTTATGCTGGTCACTCTTGATTTCCTTTAACAATTTTTCCATTCTTTGATCTTCTATATCAATTTCTTCCTACATATCTTCAAATTCTTCATCCTCATCATCTGAATCACTACTTTCAACTTGTATACGCATAAAAATGGCCATGTCTATAATCCTGGCAATTAATTAAATATTTATTATTTAGTTAATTTTCTAAAGTTCTCTACATATGATTAAATTTAATTAATTTAATTATATTGTTCATTCATCTTATTCTTCTTCCATAATTAAATAAATTTGTTTTATTTAATTATTTTCATATGTCCACTTAATTAATTAAATAAATACATTTTATTTATTTAATTTAATTATCATTTGTTTGAATTTAAATTAAATCTTTTGATTTAATTAAATTTAAATATTTCTCTTTCTTCTATTTTAATATTCTTCTTCTAATTAATTAAATGTTTCATTTAATTAATTTCATAAAAGTGATTGAATTAAATAAAATTTTATTTAATTAAAAATATCTTATACTTTCTTTCTAAATCACAATTTGGTATTTTATTTGATTGTGGAATCTTCTCATATCATAATTAAATATTTTATTCAATTATGAAATATTCTGCTTTTTTCAATAAAACATGATTAAAGCTCTTTTCTTATCACCACCTTTCTTCTGCTTTTAAAAGCTTAATTAAATATTTTATTTAATTAAGAAAAGCTGAATGTCCTCCACAAATAAATAATTGAATTTTTAAATTCATTTATTTATCAGCTTTAAATCTTTCTTTTATTCTTATCTTCTTATCTTTTTCCTCTTTCATAAAAATAGAAAAATCTTGTTTTTAGGTTTCTTCTATCTTCTCTTCAATTTCATCTTTCTTCAACCATTCGATCTGCCAAGAATTATCACAACCGTCAATCAAGACAGCCAATCAAAATCATTCAAAAAACTCTATAAATACCTGTGTGAATCCAAGCATTGATAATAGGCAATTAAGTAGAGTTCATGCACTTAGTTCATTTAGCATTTTAATCTCATAGCATCATCTTTATTTCAAGTTTAATAATTCAAATCACCATCATAGCTTAATCTTGCATCTATATCATAGCAGAAATCTCATTCTTTAGGAAGACAGTTTGTTGAGCCTAGCCTACGATCTGAGAACACAAAGCTGGAATCGACAAAAACACTAAACATAGAGGACAATAGGACGAAAATGGAAGTAGAATAGAGTTTGCACTTCTTTACTCCTTTTATATTCCGTTTTATTAAATGTCTTATTGGTGTGTTTGAACAGTTAATTTTAATTCATTTACACATCTGATTTTCATACACACATTAAATGGCACCCACCGTGGGGCCTATGCCCCTATTTTAGACTTCTTTCTTACAGGTTTTTCTTGCAGGTTTGCTCACAGGATTTTTGGCATTCGGCAGCGCATCGAGAAAGATTCGAATTTTTTTATTTTTGCAGGTATTTTGGCGCATTTGAAGACTGTTTTGGCGCATCTGGGCATTTCTGCGGCGCATCCGGGAAACAAAGTAGCGCATCCGTCATTTTCTGCAGCGCATATAGGAATTTATTTAGCGCATATAGGAAATAAGATAGCGCATTTTTATATGTTTCAGAAAATCTTAAAAAAAAAATTTGCATTTAGAATAGCACATCTAGGTTCTGTTTTCGCGCATCTGGTTAACAGAGTGGCGCATTTGTATTTTGTTTTAGCACATTTAAGTAACAGAGTTGCGCATCTGGTCCCTTTTTCTGCGCATCTGGGGGACAGAGCTTCACATCTGAATTGTAACCGAGATTCTGAGTCTGACGCCTTCCGTAGACATAATTTCTTTCATTTCTTTTTGCTGGGTTTTAAAATGAATCAATCTAGGGTAGCCACCACACCTTTATCATGCAGTTAAAAAGAACCCCATGTCTGTTGTGAAGCAAAATCTTCACTTAGAGTAAATCACTTTTGATTTTGGTGCACATAAAATGAACTTGTTTACTCTTGTTGACTGTGCTTGAAAGTGGTAGGTGATTATGCTCTCACCCTGTGCAAACTAGGTGATCATAAAACCACACCCACTTTTCCCTGTGTAACCTTGACTCAATAATTGAAGTATCCTCTCCCCTTGCACACTTGTGCGATCCTAGGTGCAAGAGAAACAGTTATTGACTCTAGAAATTGGGCCTACCTTAAGGGAAAAAGTACTCACCTTAAGGGACGACTCAAAACGGCAACGGAGCTAAGGCCAAGCTACCCCCGATCGATATATAAATGTAAATCTTAAGGGAAAACCTAAGGTTGCTTGTGCAGATGTGTCATATGGACGGAGTTGTACTCCCTTAAACCCTATTGAGCTTAACCTCTTCAGGCTGGAGTGCCACCTTAATGGTGATTAATCTCTTGCCCCATGTATAGCCACTCGAACGGGGGTCCTGAACTAAAAACCATTATTTAGAAAGCCAAAAACCTTCTATCTGCTAGTCCAGCACCGGTCGATGTGAAGCCTTCCACACTTTCACAGTCAATAGTAGAGGTGATCAACTAGCCATTGGAGTTTCATGGGGGTTGGAAGCTTGGTTGGCCTAAAAAGAGAGTGCACTATAAGGGGGAGCCCATGCAGCCAAGCTTCTGGATTCACACACTACTGATATGCGGTTGGGGAAACCCACGTGGAGTCTAGCGGATATTGTCCTGGCCTAACCTAGGTTGTGCTTGTCTTATTCTGTGCTTGGTTACAAATCAACTTAAATCAGACTGTTTGCTGTGCTTTCAAAACATTAATTCAGATAAAGGATCATCCAAGAACGAACATGATAAATTTCAGCTAAAAATTGGTCAAAACTATCCTTAGAAAAACTGTTTTAGCGCATCTAGGAAAAACTGCAGCACATTTAAACTCTGTTCTGGTGCATCTGTATTCTGTTTCAGCGCATTCAGGGTATTCTACTATGCATCTGTGCTCTGTTTCTATGCATCTAAGGTATTCTGCAGCGCATTTAACTCTTTCTCCAGTGCATTTACCTTTTTCTGCAGCGCATTTAGAAAATAGAATAGCGCTTTTAGGATTCTGCAAAATTTGTACACAGACCCGAATCTCTGAGATTTTACTCCCATGTTGAGAAAGTGGAAATCAACCAAGTTCACCAAGAAATCAGTTTTCAATAGGATCAAGAAGCCCAAAAAAAACTTAAGTTACGAAAAGACTTTAGATCGCAGAGGATTCCTGTATAAGAGTCGAGACGTCTTGCTCCATTATTGCACATTTCTCCATAGATACCAAGACTACATTAGGGGATTCACCGACGATTACGCTGTAGAACCTTTGGCTACCCAAGCTTATTATGAAAGATTAGCATTGTCTCAACGTCACAATCTTAATCAACCTCTTGAGTTTGAGAATATACCACAACCTTCAATTGAATATTCAGTGCGTCCTAATCAAATCCTTCAGTAAATTTTGATCATATCTGAAGATTTCTTACATATGCCTATTTTTACAAGATCTCAACACAAGCTAGGAGAAACATCTCAACAAGAAACTTCCACACACAACATTCAAGAAGAAGGTGAACGGGATAGTCCTCTTTTTAGTGTGAGTCGCAATCCCCTTTTCAGTGACAACAATATGGCTGATAGAGAAGAAAATTCGTCGCTTAAGAACAAAAACATGAACAAAACTCTCGTAGATAGTGATGATGAACAAGAGGAAGAACTTAGAGAGGCAGAACAGAATCCCAAGTTTCTTAAAATCCTTGAATAGATTATACAACGTGACAAAGAGAAGTACTTTCTTTTCTTAGCAGATCAAGGAGCTAAATTGCCTAAAGACTTTGATACTGAGAAATTAAAAACCACAGAAGAAGAGCCATCCCTATCTAAATTTGCCTCAGAAAAAGAGTTTAGAGAAATGCAGGGAACAATCAAAGAATTACGAGGGGGAACCACAACCAAGAAATACACTTTGGATGACATATGTCCTTATCCTTTTGATAGAAGTCTCAACATGATTCCATTTCCTAAACACTGTGAAATTCCCAAATTTGATCATTATAATGGGAAATCAGACCCAATTGACCATGTTAGAGACTTTCGAAACATGACATTGGAGTTCGCCCACGAGGATACCTATTTACTCCGATTATTTCCTTGAAGCCTTGGAGTCAATTCTATGGAATGGTTATCTAAAATTACACCTCCTGTTTGAACATTTGAGGAATTGATCAATTTGTTCATAACACAATACTCCTACAACATTCAACACAAAATCACCATGATTGATCTTTGCAAAGTTGCGCAAAAACTTGGGGAATCTTTCACTACGTTTCTTCAAAGATGGAGGAGAATGTTCGCTAGGTACCCCCGTCCTGTCCCTGAAAAGGAGAAAATGGTTACTTTCATCAATAGTCTCAATTCAGAAATGAGCTATCATTTAAATTTACATTGTCCACCTTCCTTTGAGAAATTGATTGAGGATGCCATCACCATCGAAAGTGCTTTGGTTAAAAGAGGGACAATAAAACTTGATAGGGACAATCCTAGCTCATCTAACCATTACAACAATCAAGAAAAGTCTAAATTTTGGACCCGCAACAAGAACATTGTAAATGATGGTGTTGTAGATGCAAATCATATCACTACTAGGCCATTTGTTCTGAGCACCCCAAACACTACTCATAATAATAATGTCAATTCAGTCGTGAATCTAGGAAACAATCATCCCCCTTCAACGAACAACAATCAGGGGACTGGCAGTAACCAAAACTACTAGGGAAACAACAACAACAACACTCTAGGGAATACCTCAAACACGAAACCACAACGATTTCCATTCTTCTCCAATAGAAGAACTTTCACTCCACTAGGACAATCCTTAGAATCTGCTTTCAAAGAGGTTATGGAAAATAATGTCCTTATGTTACCACCACAGCGCAATTATGAACCTAGTGTAAAACCTCCATCATGGAATGAGACCTATTTTTGTGACTACCATAGGTGCAGAGGTCATCATACAAACAACTGTCAAGGTTTGAAACATGCTATTCAAGATCTCGTTGACAAGGGCATTATCACAGTAGAAGGACAAAGAAATCCAATGAAGATCACCAAGCATTTCGCAATCCTCTACCAAATTATCAAAAGGGAGAGTCTTCTGATAAAAAAGTGAATCAAATTGATGACAATGTAATTCGTCACCTCTATACAGATGATGAGCGAGTCAACGTTATAAAAATCAAGGAGAAAGTAGACAATGGACAAGTGAATGTCACAACGAGAGCCCAAGCAAAAGTTATCTTAAAGGGTACCTCTTCAAAATCCACTGAGACCTTCTCTCAACATCAATATGACTTAGTTAACCAACTTCAAAAAACTCTGGCTCAAATCTCCATTTTTGAACTCCTGAAGATTTCCCCTGTACACAAGGATATTTTAGAAAAAGCCCTTTTTGAGACAACTGTATCCACGGATTTGGATGTAAACCAGTTTCAAACGATGGTAGGACATTTTTCCTCACCTACGTGTCTCTCATTTTCAGACAAAGATGATGTTTCCATGACTTATCCCCACAATTCATCTTTATACTTAGAGGTCATGATCCGTAAGTTCCGTGTTAAACGTGTTCTAATAGATGGAGGGGCTGGTCTAAATATATGTACCTTGAAGGTAGTTCAAGCATTAGGATTTGCAGAAGACTCCATTGATCCTAGAAGGAAGATTACTATAAAAGCCTATGATGATGAGGAGAGAACGTCCAAAGGTCTAATCATGCTACCAATCAAAGTGGGACCTGTTATCGAAAATACCTTTTGTCAAGTTTTAGATGGAGATCTTGCATACAATATCCTATTGGGTCATCCTTGGATCCATGAAATGCAAGCTGTTCCATCCACTTACCATCAATGTCTTAAGTTTCCATATGACGGACAGGAAATCACTATACCAGCTGATAATTCAAACACCCAAACTTGTGCTAATGTCAAAACTCATCAGGATACTTTCGTTCCAAATAATTGAGAAGCACTTGCTAATACTTCTCCTAAGCATGAGACACAAATCAGTCAATTAGCCAAAAGCTTTGACAAGAAACTGCAGTTCAAGGAAAGTGGAGTTGGGGAATATTCCCTTTGTCTTGCTAATCTACCTACATCTCCTAGATCACATGGAAAACCTTCTATTACACAACAACAGATATCAGCAGCATCAACATCAGCACAAATACAAACAGAGCCCACTACCAAGTTCAATGGACAATTTATCAAAGAAAAGTTTCCCATGGGAGATCCTGAGGATACAGCGATTCTAGATTGGCTTTATAAGGATGAAGAAGAAGCAGTTCTAAATGTCACCTTACCAACAGATCAATATGGGAAAGGATATTCCATCATGCAAAAGATGGGATATGACAATGGTCCTCTTGGAAAAAGAAAAGAAGGTGTAGTTGAGCCTATCCATCTCCCAGGGCTTGCTGCATATGATAAAACTGGAATAGGCTATGATACTAGCCAATCTAAACAATCACAAGGTAATGTTTTTACACTACAAGAAGGTTCTGATAAGAAAGAGACATGTTTGGCATCAATCCAAATTTCATAGAAAATAATTCTGATACCGATTCTGCTGAATATGAATGGGATACCATTCACAATGATGAATTTTGGAGGGACAAAGAGGTAGATGTCATACACAAGTATACACCCACTTTAATCAAAGGAGAAGGTTCAGGATCCCAACCACAAGAATCTGAACCACAACACAACTATGAGTCTAGTGATACTGAGTCGGATTTTAACGAACAAGACTATCAGGAGAATAGTACCATCATTGACCTACCTCATACCTCGGATCCTACCAATAACTTTGTCTTGACCCTAACATCACTGATTTTACACGACCAGATGACATCCTACCATTAATCCATCCTGATCTCATTGACTGGGATCTAACCGAACCTGTTGACATACCTATTTTTCCAAATGACGAAGCTATCATAAACTTCCTTTCCACCGACGATGTAAATGATTGTTCCACTAGCGATTTTTGGTATCAAGTCTTTAACCAGGAGAGTGTCAAGTCTCCTAGCTGCAAAAATGAAAATAAAGAAAAGTGATCTAGTGGTGAAAACCAAAATATGGCAGTACTAGATCAAGCAAAAGATAAAATAAAGAGTGTATCAGATGGTGAAACCCTTTTTAAGGCACCAGCTGATGGGACTCTTGACACTCTCCCAGAGCACTATCATGAGCGATCGCCCATCTTGATCGAACCTACTAAGGAAATCAATATTGCAACTAAGATAATCCAAGGATTTTACAGCTAGCTGAATCAATGACAGATAAAGAAATCCCAGAATTCATGAACTTTCTCAAAGAAAATCAAGTTAATTTTGCTTGGTCATATGCAGACATGCCGGGCCTTGATCCTGATCTCATTATGCATCACTTATCTATCAAACCAGGAGTTAAACCAGTAAAACAAAAGCTCAGAAAGATGAATCCTCATGTAGCACTACTGGTTAAAGAAGAACTCAAGAAGCTCCTAGATGCAGGTTTTATAAGACCAATTGCCTATGCAGAATGGATCTCCAACATTGTACAGTAGCAAAACCAGACAAACGTGTAAGAGTATGCACTGATTTCAGAGATCTTAACAAAGCTTGCCCAAAGGATGACTTTCCGCTCTGAGCATCGACACTATAGTTGAATTGACAGTGGGCCATGCCATGTACTCATTATGGATGGTTTCTTTGGTTACAACCAAATCAAGATTGCACCAGAAGACCAAGAGAAAACAGCTTTCACTTGCCCGTGGGGAACATATTGTTGGAATGTCATGCCTTTCGGCTTAAAGAATGCTGGAGCTACTTATCAAAGAGCTATGACTACGATCTTTCATGACATGATGCACACATTCATGGAGGATTATGTAGATGACATATTGGAAAAATCACACACCAGAGAAGGACACTTGGAAATACTATCTAAAATATTCACCAGATTGGAGAAATTCAAAGTTCGCCTAAATCCTAAGAAATGTGTTTTTGGAGTCACATCCGAAAAGCTGCTAGGATATATTGTTTCAGAAAAAGGAATTGAAGTAGATCCTGCAAAAGTTCAGGCAATCATGCAGATGCCTCCTCCAAAGAACATCAGTCAATTGAGGTCATTACAAGGGTGACTACAGTCCATCAAAAGATTCATTGCACAATTGGCTGACAAAAGTCTACCATTCACACATCTCCTACATAAAAATGTTCCTTTTAGATGGGATGACAAATGTGAAATGACATTTCAACAAATCAAGTAGTACCTGATGAACCCACCAGTTCTCGTTCCACCAAATCTGGACAAACCATTGATCCTGTACATTGCTACAACCGAGACATCCTTGGGAGCATTATTAGCGCAGGAAGACCATGAAGGGAAAGAACATGCAATCTATTACATTAGCAGAACACTAACAAGTCATGAGCTTAACTACACTTTCATTGAGAAGGCTTGTTTAGCAGTAGTCTTTGCTTCACAGAAATTCTGACATTACATGCTAACTCATACAATCAATCTGGTTTCAAAAATTGATCCACTCAGATACCTACTAAGTAAAACATCACTAACAGGAAGGTTAGCAAAATGGGTCATGATTTTGAGTGAGTTTGACATCCACTATGTTGATCGCAAAGCAATCAAAGGACAAGTTATTGCGGATCAACTAGCAGATGCTCCTCTACAAACAAAGCACCCCTTACACATTGAGTTTCTAGATGTTGATGTTTTCACAGCAGACTCTAAGCAGCTATGGTCCTTATACTTTGATGGTTCTTTTACTCAACATGGATCGGGGGTAGGCATTCTCTTCGTCACCCCTCAAGGGCATACTATTCCTCGGTCATATAGGCTAATGTTTCCATGCACCAATAACATAGCCGAATACGAAGCACTAATCACTGGACTAAAAACAACATTGGAATGGAGGATTACCGAGCTACAAGTTTATGGTGACTCACAACTAGTTATTAATCAAATCAATAATGACTATCAGACTAAAGATGACAAGTTGTTGCCATACAAGAAGATGATTGATGACTTCAAAAAGTACTTTGTGGACATTCAGTTCACACAAATTCCAAGGATTGATAATAAAGCGGCTGATGCTATGGCTACGATCACCTCATTGATACAACTTCCAGAAAAATAGACTCGCTATGAATTTCTAGTGGAACAATTATTTACACCTGCCTATGACACACCTGAAAGCCAAATTATCTGCCACTTGGTAGGATCTGATTCACCTTGGTATGGTAAGATTTATGCCTACCTAAAAGACAATACTTTTCCACCTGACTTATCCCGCAACCAAAAGCGTAACTTTATCCGCAATCCTCTCGATATACCCTCATCACTGATACCCTTTATCGTCGTGGTCTTGATGGTACTTTACTTCAATGTATTGAATGTGACGAATCTGACAAAGCTTTACAAGAAGTTCATGGGGGCATTTGTGGTACTCATTCAAGTGGACTAACCTTATCCAAGAAATTGATTAGAATGGGATACTATTGGCCTACAATGGAAAGGGAATCATTCACTTTTGTTAAAACATGTTCAAAATGTCAGATTCATGGGAATCTTATTCATGCTCCTGCGCAAGAATTTCATTCATTTACACCCACCTGGCCATTCTCTCAATGGGGGTTAGATCTAGTGGGAAAAATTCATCCTTTTTCTTCAAATGGGCATAAGTTCATTATCACAGCGACAGAATATTTCACTAAGTGGATTGAGGCAGTACCTCTCTCTAAAGTCACTGGAAAATAAATCTCATCCTTCATACTCAACTACATTATTTGTCGATATGGTATTCCTAATGCCATTATTACAGATAATGGTCGACCGTTCAAAAATCAGGATGTTGATGAACTTTGTGAAAGATTCCATATTCAGCACAGATATTCCACACCTTACTATCCTCAAGGGAATGGCCAAGCTGAGGCCTCCAACAAGACTATCCTAAAAATCTTGAAGAAGACTGTCAATGACTCAGGGAAGGATTGGCATGTTCAACTCAATCCCGCCTTGTGGGCTTACAGAACTAGTGTCCGAATGCCGACAGGAGCAACGCCTTTTGCCCTCGTCTATGGAGCAGAAGCCATATTGCCTTTAGAGGTAGAAATACCTTCTTTAAGAGTATCACTGAAAGGTCTCATAATAGATGAGGAATACAGAGCTTCCCGACTACAAGAGTTAGAACTTCTAGATGAAAAGCGACAAAGAGCAGCTGACCATTTGAAGGCATACCAGTAGATGATGTCTCGCAGCTATAATCACAAGGTAAAGCCACGTACCTTCCAGGTGGGGGATCTAGTTCTGAAAGAGAACCCACAAAATCAACAAGACCGAGAAAAGAAAGGAAAATTTGAACCAAATTGGCTAGGCCCTTACGTGGTTATTGCAGTCTACGGCTCAGGAGCATACAAGTTATCAATGCCAGAAGGAGACCTGTTTGATGAACCCATCAACAGTATACATCTTAAGAAGTACTATGTTTAAGTCAGAAAAAGTCCTGAAGAAATCCAAAAACAGCAGAAAAAGTCCTGAAGAAATCCAAAAACAGCAGAAAAAGAAATCCCTGAAGTCCAAAGAAATCCAAAAACAGCAGAAAAAGTCCTGAAAAAATCCAAAAAAAAATTAGAAAAGTCCTGAAAAAATCCAAAAACAACAGAAAAAGTCCTGAAGAAATCCAAAAACAGCAGAAAAGGTCCTGAAGAAATACAAAAAAATCAAAACAATGTCATAGGGTGAAAACCTGGCAAACAGGCAGTCTATTGACAGAAAAATACAAAAAAATAAAAAAGAAATAAAAAAAATGCAATAAATACGGATAGTGAAAATTTGGCAAACAGACGCGATCTGTACCTCTTCATTTATTAGTTCCTATTTTGCACTTCGTCTTTTTAAAGCTTCCCTTTTTCCGCATCTTTTTTTCCGCATCTTAGGGTCATTAATCGTATCATCCTGCCGCCATCTGCCTAGAGGGTTAAAACGTCTTACCATGGCTTGATCATTTGTACATATTCCTTTCCTCAAGTTGTGTCAATAAACAGGGCAAAAACTCAACTGGGGGCACTTAACTTTTAGAGCATACCAAAACTGCTAGACCATGACATAGAAATATGAGCATGCAAACAAACAACAAACTCATGCAACCACTTTATTCGATCATGAAACACTTTTCAGCGAGATGTCATATCCTTGTCTATTGGATGATCCAAAAATCTGAATAATGCATGAAATAACAGTATTATATGTTTGACCAAAAGTTGTTTGATTTTCGATATCATTACTCTGGAGCACACTCAATGATGTACTGAACTAGAGTGGCAAGGAATGAGAATGATTTTTCTTTGTCTGTTGTCTGGAGGTTAACAATCAATCTGATGCAAATATGTCATAGGACATGATCACCAATGCAATATCATCGATGACAATTCCACATTTGCATCAGAACGGTGGTTAATCTTTGTCTGTTTATGCAAGAAATGCTCAGGTCATCTCGGTTCAATTATACCTCAATGCTTGTGTTCGCTTGCTATATCAAAATTCATGAAAGTTGTACTCTGGTCATCATTGGCGCTAATTTTCCCCTCTGATGCTTGTACATACTTCCAACATTTTAAATGTTCTATGATGATTCAAGAAGGCTTGAAGTAGGCTCAACAAACTGATTAGTTTCATGTAGTTGCATATTTATTAGATCATTGTATATATTTGCATATTGGATTCACATCGGTGTTTTGAAAGACTGAAGGATTGCATCAATGGTTGTCATACAATTTTGAACTTTTGTGGAGGACATTTGGACATTTGACTCATTGCATCCATTCATTATTATCATTTATCATCTTTATCCTTATTATCATCATTCTCATTCATTGCACTCATTCATCTATCATTTCATTCTCGTTTTTCATTATCGTTCATCATTCATCATTTTATCATTCATTTATCCTTTATCTTTTCACTTCGTCATCATTATTTATCATTCGTTACATCATTCATTTATTATTTCATTCCTTTATCATTATCATTTCATTGTCATCATTATCCTCATCATTTTATCCTATCATTTATTCATTTTACCATGTCATCATTATTTTTACCATGATCATTTTATCAATTTCATAGCATTTATTATTCATTCCATCACTATCATTTACCATTTTTGTTATCATTACCACTTTCCGTTAACATTTAATCATTTTATCATTATAATCTCGTATCATATCATTATCCTCTTTTTCGTTATCATTTCATTCATTTTTCATTTGTCATTTCATCATTCCTTTATCATTTATCATTTCATAATTCATTTATCATTTCATTATTCAATTATCATTTATCATTTCATTATTCATTTATCATTTATCATTTCATCATTCATTTATCATTTATCATTTCATCATTCATTTCATCATTCATTCATCATTCATCATTTTATCATTCATTTATCATTTTATCATCATTGCATTATCATCATATTACCATTTTACATATCATTTATCTTTTCATCATTATTCATACCACATTCATTATCTACCATATCACAATGCATTTCATACATGGAAAATTCAAACATAAATTAACATCTCACATATATACATACATCATCACAAAATCATTGCATACACATCATAATCACTAGTTCATCCTGCATCATAATGATTAGTCCGCACAAATAATAAAAGCATATCAAAATCCATCTCATATTATAAATGCATATAAATAACATCCATATCATATCACAAATGCATATACATAACATCATCAGAAACATCGCCGCTGCATATCATCGCTCATCAAAATAATATAAATGTCCAAATGTCCAATGAAGCTAACAAGGTTAGAACATCATACATAAGACATGATCAAAACTCAATATACATAATACATCAGCCCCAAATGGCTAACTGGTGGATGCCCCTAAAGGAGCTGGTCCGGAAGGAGGTGGCTTGCCACTCGTACCTGCATCAGGATCCCGTCGAGGCCCTATAACCTCTCTGCCATGTGTCGATGTCCGGGATCGGGTCCTCGTCCTGTTGTGAGATCTGGGAAATGGCTCTCGCCGCTCAGGAGGGCATAACTCCTCGTAGCGAACTCTGTAATACTCTGCCTCTCTGGCTGCCTCAAATCCCTCTGCAATGGCCTCTCATAAGGAGGTACTCTCTATGGTACCCATCAGCCTCTGTGCCACACCCTTGGCCTCCAGTGCTCGTCGTCTAAGGGCATCCCTCTCCGCTATCAATTGTGACACCTGGGAGTCCGGGGCAGGTACTTGTGCCTATGCCTGTGCCTGTGTCTGGGCCTGTGCAAGCTGTATCTGTAACTTCACTATCATGCTCTGAGCCTACACTAACTAACTCTGAAGCTGTGCATGCTACCCCTAAAAGGTCTGCACCTGACCCTGTAATACATCTATCTATGCCTGTTGGGACGAGGATGTCACCCTAATCACTATCTGAGGCCTAGCACTGGATCTGGACCGCCGAGGAACCTGTACTCTGCCTAGGCTGTCTAGTCTCTACTGCCTCTGCTCATCCCCGTCATCTCCATCATCTCCGTCATCTGAGCTATCCTCCTCCTCCCCATCTCCACTCTCCTTGCTCTCCTCTCCCTCCTCCTCTCCTCCACCCATAGCCTGCTCCCCACCAACCACACCTCCCTGTATCCCTGCTCCTGGCTGTGGTGCTACTCTAATCGCCCGTGCCTCATCTGGCACTATGAACCATGGAAATGGATGTGTGTGAAAGTACTGGGCATAGTCATCTGTCATCCCGACATCCAATACCTCTGGCCTGTCCACCCATACCTCAGGCTGTAATGCGGTGAACTCGGTATACGATGCCTGGTATGGAATGCATGGCCCCCATCCTACATCCCCCTTATGCCGCCCATAATGAGCAACGCCCTGGGGCATCCCCTGCGTGAAACTAAACTATCTCAGAACCCGTAGTGCCAGAAACCTCTCAATAATAAAGGGCATCTGCCCTATCAGGTATTATGGTCTGCACACAAATGACATCTCTAGGTGATCAGTCGCCCATGCCTCGCAGTCTGTGTAGGGCCTCCATATCACCGCATCCACATCATCCAAAACTCGCCGCCAGTACTCTACCTTGCCCAGCCTCTGCTGGACAACTGCGCCAGAATAAGCATACACATACGGCCTCCCTACTGGTCTCGCCCTAGTACAAAGTGGTCTCGTGACAGCAATGTGCTCCGACGCCCAGATCTGCAACAATGTAACTCCACTCGCCAGGCTGGTGGATCCTTTGTACACAATCCGATGTAGATCATGGTACATGTCCGCTAGGACACAGCTACCCCAGGAAAATCTCTGTGGCTGAGTGATCATCCACTCCAACATCCTCCCCCAACCCACGGCGAATCCCTTGGACCGATGGACCGGTCCAAGAAAACCTCTAATAAATGCTGCCAACACCGCAACCAGAGCCGGATATCTACTGAAATCATCCCAGTCTATCCAGTAACCATATATACCGGGATCACCACATATCCACTGCAACGCCTCGGTCCCACCAATCTCCTTGTGGTCATAAACCATAAGGGCACCAACAACTGGAATCCCCAGAATCCGATACACATCCTCTGGCGTCACACTCATCTCACCCGTCGGCTGGTGGAAGGTGTTATGCTCAGAATGCCATCTCTCGGCCAAGGCCTTCAACAGTCCCCTGTTGGCCCGAATGCCTCACGGCATGGCCAACAACGGTCCCAATCAGCTCTCCTATCCGCTCCCAACATAGTGGGAACTGCTCTCTGATTTGGAGGCTTTTGAAAGCCTCCTATTTTGTTCAACCATCACAACAAATACATCAAATCAGACTCATATCACATGATTTATCTAGTCACCATAGCATATTCAATGAACCATATCCAGTGCTACATCAATCTAATCAGCATGTCAAATCAATCTACTCTGTCATCATTTACTATTTGTTTTTCTTTTCAGGAAAGCAAATTTATCAACACACATATCATTTTCAATTTGTATTTCAATCATGAATGCAAATTTTTATCTCCATTTTTACTATTTGTTTTCTATTGCAGAAAGCAAATTTATCCAACATCTACTCTTTGTTTTTCAATCGCGAGAAGCAAGGTTATTAAAATCAAATCACTCAATCAATCATTTTACTGTTCGACATCTACTCTTTGTTTTTCAATTGCGGAAAGCAAAGTTATCAGTTCTCTATCAGATTTTCTATCCTATCAACATGCTGGTCCTACAATTTATCTATCTATTGACTAAGGAAGCAATTTTAATCATCATTTTTCATCACATAGGCATTCTGGGTAAATTTTCCTAAAAGTGCAATTTTGTCGCCCATATGCGCTAAAGTTTTTCTCAATTGCGCTACACTATTTCCTAGATGCGCTAAAACCCAGTATGCGCTACTCTGTCTCCCGTATGCGCTACTTTAACTACTCGTTGCACAACTCTAGCATTTTTTGACCAAACCCTAAATGCGCAGTTCTGTGCCCTATATGCACTAAAACACCTACCTAGTCGATTTCGCCCTAAATGCGCAACTCTATCTATCAGATGCACTAAAAGATCAGTTTTTAATCTATTCCTAGATGCGCTATGGAATTTCCTAGATGCGCTAAAAGAATTGTCGAATGCGCTATAACTATTCCTAAATGCGCTAAAACGTTCAAATTTTTTTTTATCCGACTTAAAACCAATTCAAATTCGATCTAAAAAGTCAAATTTGACAACATAGAGGGTTCGAATCACTCACTGGTGGTCCATACGCCGCTGGTCTCTGATATCATCACGCTCGCTCGAACCTATGTCTGTGCAGGAGGATCACCATCTCGCCAAGTCACTCTCAGAGCTCGAATTTTACTGTAGCAGCAGGGTGAAAATGACACTTCATTTTACCCCTTTTACCTTATAAGGGTCTTTTTAGGGTGGGCATTAATGGCATTTTCCATTTTTTATCCTCTTTTTCACTGGGGCATCAACCACATCATCTATCGGGAGCTAAATCACTGTTTCCCTATCACTATCAACTTCTTTTTCCATGATTTACCTCCCGAGGGGGCATCATCAATATCAAAAATTAGAAACATATCAGGGGCAAAAAAAAATTTATTTTCTTTGAAGCAATGTGTTCTACACATCACTTCAAAGAGGGGCAAAATGTATACGCATAAAAATGGTCATGTCTATAATCCTGACAATTAATTAAATATTTATTATTTAGTTAATTTTCTAAAGTCCTCTACATATGATTAAATTTAATTAATTTAATTATATTGTTCATTCATCTTATTCTTCTTCCATAATTAAATAAATTTGTTTTATTTAATTATTTTCATATGTCCACTTAATTAATTAAATAAATACATTTTATTTATTTAATTTAATTATCATTTATTTGAATTTAAATTAAATCTTTTGATTTAATTAAATTTAAATATTTCTCTTTCTTCTATTTTAATATTCTTCTTCAAATTAATTAAATGTTTCATTTAATTAATTTCATAAAAGTGATTTAATTAAATAAAATTTTATTTAATTAAAAATATCTTATACTTTCTTTCTAAATCACAATTAGGTATTTTATTTGATTGTGGAATCTTCTCATATCATAATTAAATATTTTATTTAATTATGAAATATTCTGCTTTTTTCAATAAAACATGATTAAAGCTCTTTTCTTATCACCACCTTTCTTCTGCTTTTAAGAGCTTAATTAAATATTTTATTTAATTAAGAAAAGCTGAATGTCCTCCACAAATAAATAATTGAATTTTTAAATTTATTTATTTATCAATTTTAAATCTTTCTTTTATTCTTATCTTCTTATCTTTTTCCTCTTTCATAAAAATAGAAAAATCTTGTTTTTAGGTTTCTTCTATCTTCTCTTCAATTTCATCTTTCTTCAACCATTCGATCTGCCAGGAATTATCACAACCGTCAATCAAGACAGCCAATCAAAATCATTCGAAAAACTCTATAAATACCTGTGTGAATCCAAGCATTGATAATAGGCAATTAAGTAGAGTTCATGCACTTAGTTCATTTAGCATTTTAATCTCATAGCATCATCTTTATTTCAAGTTTAGTAATTCAAATCACCATCATAGCTTAATCTTGTATCTACATCATAGTAGAAATCTCATTCTTTAGGAAGACAGTTTGTTGAGCCTAGGCTATGATCTGAGAACACAAAGCTGGAATCGACAAAAACACTAAAGATAGAGGACAATAGGATGACAATGGAAGCAAAATAGAGTTTGCACTTCTTTACTCCTTTTATATTCTATTTTATTAAATGTCTTATTAGTGTGTTTGAACAGTTAATTTTAATTCATTTACACACTTAATTTTCATACACACACAACTTATTCTCTCCTCTCTCTTGTTTCCAAGGCTACCAACATTTCCTTCAGTTCTCTAATCTCATTTTCCTTCACTATACTGAACCTTCAAATCATTCATCTCATTTTCCACATTCTTTCATTTAGGAGGCATCTTCTCAATTTTTCCTTTCCACCTTCCACCCTTTCTTCTACAAACTGCAATCTTCTTCCCCAAATATTTAGTACGTTTTCTCTAATATGAAATAATTCCAATCAGGGGAGGTCCTTACTACAAGCAACACAATTTAAAACAATACAACAACTCATCAAGTCACCAATCCTTCAAATTCTCACTATCTCATGAAGTCTACATAATTCCTCATAATACTGCAATTTGGGTAAATCAGGTACAAATTTTTGAAGAGGTCCTCTCAGATGAAGACTAGCACAAAATCAAAGGCCCATCAATGCTTCCAACAACATGCCACAACCTCTCAATTTTTTGATTTCAAACAATCTCACAAAATTAGGCCAACTATGCAGACCTAAACCTCAAATTGGGTATATTTTAGAAAGTAACATGTGTGAAAACTCCTTACCAACATCTAGAACCACTTGGGAAGTATTCAACAGGTATCCATACCCAAAATTTCACAATCTCTTCTTTGAGGTATGGCCTTCAACATGCTTAACCTTGAAACCCTTGATTTTATGCTTTGTTAAGAGGGTTTGTTAAAAAAACCTATTCCAGTCCTTCTCACAACTTGCAAATACTCCAAAAACCTTCAACTAGAACTAAAAATACTCAAACAATTGAAAAAAAGTTCTTCCCCAACCAATTTCATGCATTACCATTAAAAAACCACACAATTTCATGAAGAAAACACACTTTTCATCATTAGGTCATCATGCCCAACTCTTTATTTGACTGCCTTTGCACAAAATAACCTCCCACACACCTATACCTACTATATTCTACCCATTTCACTAAGATACAACATTTAAAGAAGGTGGAATGGAGTAAATTTCATATTTAATTCAGCAAAGCCCTACAAATAGGGTATTCACAGGAAAAAATAGTAATAATATTCTAACTTACACAAAATTCAATAAAACTTCTCCAAAATTGAAGGAATTAAATGTGGATTCACCCTTTTACAAGTTCCAAATCAAACCATGGCAAGATAGGGCCTATACAGGCTATACAAATCTTTGAAATATCACTGTACAAAAGGAAAACTAAAAAATTCAAAGGAAATCTATATTTTATTGATTCAAAACTTCTACAAACTTCATAATCAACCTCCACAATGAGTCTACAATCTTATTTATACTTATTCCCTTCTAAAACTACTATCTCATCTATAGAAGTTGTCAAAACCAACTTCAGAGTCCAAGAACACCTGCATGCAAAGGGATACCTGTCATAGGGAAAAGAATGGAGAAAAAAGCAAGAGGGTTTTGAAGCTCTAAAATATGAGAGATATATTATCAGAACAATTGAATCAAATATTTACAAAGATCAATCCTTAAAAGGAGATTAAGAAAAACATAAAAAGAAACCCTAATAGGTATACATTTAATAATTAATATAGTTATTAAATGTCACAATATGCATCTAAAGTGAAATCTTAAGAGAGGAATACAGGTAACTTAATTAATATAATTAAGTTAAAACCTTTACTCTAACGCCCCCCCTTAAGATGATAAAAAGTGTAGCTACAAACATGTGCAAGAAAGCAAAGATAACTACAATGCATGAAAGTAAAAATGGGTCCCAACAACTAGGCTTGATCAAGTACTCGAATACAACCAAATCTCTATAAAGTGGAGTAAATAAGAAAACCCAGTGGGAAAAAAATCCTCTCCAAAAAGATATAAAGAAAAATGCTGAAAAAAATGAAGGCATCACTGAGACCCCCCAAGGAAAACTTCCTTCACCCCAAGCATGGAGTGCAATTGAAGATAGCGCATAAATGCCAAAGGTTTAGTGAAGATGTCTACAACCTTCTCCTCTATAGGAATGTAATCCAAGATGAGAGAACCCTCCTGAATCAACTACCTGATGAAGTGCATGTGGATTTCAATGTGCTTAGTCCGTTGATGCTCCACTGGGTTGCGAGAAATGTGAATGGGACTCTAATTGTCACACCAAATAATAGTGGGACTATCTAGAGGAAACCCAAACTCTGTCATCAATTGTCAAAGCCATAAAACCTTTTGACTAGCTAATATTGTTGCTTGGTACTCAGCCTCTATAGATGATAATGCAATAGCAGACTACTTCTTGCAAGACCATGTGATAGGACCAAAACCAAGCCAAAAAAAAATCCAGAAGTTGACTTTTGATCATTGACATCACCAGCCCAATCTGAGTCAGTGAAGCCAATGATGTGAGGGGATCCTGAAGTGTAATGAATGCCATAATGAGTGGTGCCCCAAATGTACCTCAAAATACATTTGGATGCTTTCCAATGGTTCTCATGAGGACTATGGGAGAACCGAGAGACAAGTTCAATCACAAAGGAAAGATCAAGACGAGAATGTGTTAGGTACAACAAACTGCCAACCAACTGCCTGTATAAAGTGGGATCCATTGAAGGAGTTGAACAAGTGGAAGACAAAACAACACCTGACTAAAATGGAGTGGGGGCAGGCTTGAAATCAAGTATGCCAAATCTCTGAAGCATATCAAGAGAATAATTCTCCTAAAATATGAAAATCCCATCCGAAGACTAAATAACCTGTAGACCCAGAAAGAAGTGTAGAAGACCAAGATTTGTCATCTCAAATTGATCCATCAAATCTCTCTGAACACTCTAAATCATGGAGGATGAGCTACTTGTAAGAATGAGATCATCTACATATAGCATAAGATTCAAAAGATCACCCTCCTGGTTTTGAATATACACTATGTGATTGGAATGATAGCATGTGAAGTGAGAGGAAAGTAAGAAAGAGTCCATCTTCTCATACCAAGCCAATGGGGCTTGTTTGAGACCATACAATGAACGATGAAGTATGCAAACCAAAGAAGTGCCCTACACAAATCCCTAAGGCTACTCCATATAGATCCCCTCATGTAGGTCTCCATGCAAGAAGGTACTCTTCACATCCATCTGAAACACTATCCATCCCTGTGAAGCTGCAAGTGAAAGTACAAGGCATATAGAGTTCATCTTAGTGACAGGAGCAAAGGTCTCAAAGTAGTCAATCCCCTCTACCTGTGAAAACCCCTTCACAACAAGACGTGCCTTATACTTATCAATAGAACTATCTGCAGCATACTTGGTATGGTACACCTACTTGCACCGAACATACTTTCTTCCCTTAGGAAGAGGACAAAGATTCAAAGTATAATTATTCATCAAAGAAGAATACTCCTCATCGATGGCCCTATCCCACTCAAGGTGACCTATTGCCTCTAAAAACTTCTGAGGATCATCCAAAATGGCATGACTCAAAAGACTAGAACTAGATGCCTGAGCACGAGTACGACGAGTATCTGAAGGATCACTTGCTAAAGAGCTAGCCGCATCACCGGTAACATGGGCCCACCTAGGAAAATGTAGAGCAACTGGTGGTGGTGGAGATGGTGGATCATCATCTACATCATCCTTAAGAGGTAAGTAATCCTCAAGAGATGAAGAGGGAGGAGTAGGTAGTGAGGGAGAAACTGGTGATGGAGAATCCATTTGAGGATAACACTCATAAAACTAGACATCTCGTCAAAACAAGACCTCTCTAGAATTAGGATCAAACAAATTGTACACCTTAACATCCTCATAGTAGCCACCAAATATGAGTGGTCGACTCTTCCTCTCCATGGCTTTCTGTTGAGCATCAGGAATAAATGCCCAAGCCTCACTACCAAAAACTCAAAAATGTAGAAACATCAAGCTTGACATGGGGTCTAAGCCTCCTGAAGAGTCATATGTCACAATGCCTTATGAGGCATCCGATTCTAAATATAATTGGCACAATTGATTGCCTCAGCCCAAAATGAAGAACTCATAGCTCAAGACTGTATCATAAAATTTTCCATCTCCTGTAAGGTTCTGTTCTTTTGCTTAGTGACACCATTTTACTGAGGGGTGTAAGGTATTGTAAACTAATGTTGTAAACCATGCTCAATGCAAAAATCTCTAAAAGCCTGATTAACATACTGCCCCCCATTATCTAGGTGTATCCTCTTGATAGAAAGTCCAGATTGCTTCTCCACAAAAGTCTTAAAGGTCCTAAATGAGTCAAAGACATCAGAATTGTACTTAAGAAAGTACACCCATGTACGTCTAGAGAAGTTATCAATAAAAGTGAGCACATAGCGGGCCCCTAAAAAAGGAGTCGGAAAGGACATACGATCATTGTGTACCAACTCTAGGGGGTGCCATAGCACGTGTGGCTCAACCCTTAGGAAAAGGATCTCGATGATGTATTCCAAGAGCACAACCTCAACATACACCATCAGTACAAGAAATATGTGGAAGCCCAATCACAAGCCTTTGAGTACTCATCTATTGTAGATATCTATAATTGGCATGGCCAAAAGGCTCATGCCAAAGCCTGCTGACTGAATCTACATGTGGTATAAGAGAGGAACCAACAGTGTCTAAACTCTCAAAGCCATCAAATCTGTATAAGCAAGATGCAAAATCCACACTCTCAGTAGGCACAACCAAGTCAAGATCATGAAGGTCTTGAATAACCGCATCATGTGGTGAGAACTCAACTGTCTTACCAGAACCAGAGTGGAAAATTTGATAAACAGATAGAAGGTTTGTCAAAATTTTAGGAACCAAAAGCACATCCTGAAGACAACCACCATCCAATGAAATAATATCGAAACCCTGAACTAAAATTTGTGCTGAGTCACCAATTGCAATATGTCTACTGGCTACATGGGCAAGAGTGGTGAACAAGTCCTGTGTGTGTTTCATATGGTGAGAAGCACCAGAATCTAGAATCCAAGTGGATCCTGAGGACAATGCTCATGCAGAAAGAGCATGACCTTTCCCTATGGGTTGTGAAGGAGGATGAGGTGAGGTGATATTATGCTACTGCATGGCTTCCTCTAAAGCCTCTAATCGTTTCCAACACCTAGAAACTGGATGTCCTCCCTTGCAACAAAAACTACAAGGATCACTAGATTTCTTCTTAGTCTTGGAGGAAGACTCACCAAAATTTAATTATTTTCCCTGTTTAGAATTGAACTGTGGTTTTGAATTAGTTTTAGGAGGTGGCTTGGAGGAAGTCTCATTGCCTACTAAGTCTATCTTGGGCTTCATTTTCTGCTTCTTTTTCCCTTTAGATGACTGAGCTACCAATGCTTGGTTCTTAGATCCTATGAGAGCATCGAACTGTGATATCTTGGCCTGCTCTTGTGTCAATCAATCACAAAACACCTCAAAAGTAGGCATGGTAAAGTAGTTTCCCAATGCATCCATGGTGGAATAAAATGTGGAAGAGAAGATCTAAAAAGTACCTCGAAGCTTAGAAAGAATTAGATAAATACACTCCTCATATGTTTTTTTCTTACCACAACCCTGTAGAAGAGATCTCTGTTGTTTGAATTTCATCAAAAAGTCCTCAATAGTGGGAAAGGAATTAGGTACAAGGGAAGTCAACTATTCCTCAATCTGGATGGCATGGAACTGATTGATGGTACCAAATAAATCACTGAACTTGGTCGACATTTCAAGAGGACTGTTACACCCATCAAGATGAAACAACAAGTTGTCTGAAACATGTGAGGAAATCAACCCCATAGCCTCATCTATCTTATTTCTATGTTGCATAACCTCAAATGGTCATGTCAAAACTGGTTGAACTGTGTCTAAATAGGACCACAACCCCTTTGATCTAAGAAGACATGTCATGAATGCCTTCCAAGTGTGATAGTTATGAGGTGTGAGAAGTTCAACAATTATTTTCTGCCATGTTTGGAAAGGTTTAATGAATGTTTAATGTGAAGAGTTTCTGGTTTTTTGAAGTAAATGACAGAAAGCAAGAAAAAAACTCCTCCCATAATGCAAGAAACCAAACCCCAATAGATATTTTTCAGCAAAAAAGCTAGAAAAAGAAAAATATGTTTCAGACAATTCTGTATGTACCTGGTGAATTTTTTGATGAAATAAACTACAGATCTAGATAGAGCGCATGAAGAGATTTCTGATGCCTATTCATTTTAAAAAAATTGAGCAAAAATGAGAAAGTTATGCCCCCTAGAGTCCAAAACAAACATCTAACTTTGACTGCAAAAAAATGCAACCAAACTAGAAAATTTTGAAAAAATTCCTACACCACCAGGACAAGCTCAAAGCTAGCTTTCCAATGCCTATTTTTGTTCGAAAATCTGAGTAAAATGCCCAAGATATGCCCATTTTACTGAAAGTTAGTTTAAAAGGGCACATGCAATGGTCTTGAAGCCCTTAGGGGCTAAAAATATTTGGCTCCTGGTCATGTGGATGACCAGAGGGCTACAGATGGGTGCCTGGGTGGAGCCCCTAGTCACTAATAGGACTGGTAGCTGGGGTGTAGTGAGCCACCGGAGTTGGGCGCTGGCAGCGCTCGGGCAGTACTCGGGTGGACTGTTGGTGTCTAGCTAGTGGCCGGCGATTGAGCCTGTGCCTATAGTCGCTGGGTGGCACTGCTGGCTAGAGTGGTTAGTGGGTGCTCAGTGGCTGGCAGGAGGTGGCAAAAAATTTAATTGGCTAAGTAAAAAATTAAATTAAAAAACCTTTGTTTTTTTAATTTTAATTTTATTTTTATGAAATTTGACCTCGTAGATCGTGCCCTAAGGCTGTGCAACCTTGGAGCCAAATTTTTTTTGCTTCCATAATCAATTGTGGCCAAATCAGTCAAGCTTTATATGAAAATATAGGTTTTTAGGCATTGCAAATCCAATGGTGAGGTCCGTTTAGGCCCAAAATGAACCCAAAGAACAATGTAGGCCAGATCCATACAAAAATCAACCTGAAAACTTCTGAAAGCTTGATCAAACCTTTGTAGCTCCAAAAAATTCAAAACAAGTATAGGTTGCAGTAGGCCCACACTTTGATAGCTTGTAGAAGTTGTCAAAACCAACTTCAGAGTCCAAGAACACCTGCATGCAAAGGGATACCTATCACGGGGAAGAGAATGGAGAAAACAACAAGAGGGTTTTGAAGCTCTGAAATATGAGAGATATATTATCAGAACAATCGAATGAAATATTTACAAAGATCAATCCTTAAAAGGAGATCAAGCAAAACCTAAATAGAAACCCTAATAGGTAGACACTTAATAATTAATATAATTATTAAATGTCACAATATGCATCTAAAGTGAAATCTTAAGAGAGGAATAAAGGTAACTTAATTAATATAATTAAGTTAAAACCTTTACTCTAACATCAACAACTTAAATTTCCTTTTAAAATAACATGACTGCTGGACTTCAAATTTTGTCTTTACAACTTTTGCAAATTTTGCATTTTCCCCACAAATGACAACTTTTCACTATTTTTGCACTTTTAGCAAATCTAGACCTTCTAACCATATAATATGACCTATTAAAAAATTAAATGGTCTCCATGACCTTATTTACTACATATTACCCCAAAATTATAAAGCCTACTCATTATCAACTTTGTTTGACAAAATTTTCTGAAAGGTGCTTGTGCACCAAAAATCCTAAAGAAAACAACACTTAAGGTGGTTGTGACTGGCACCTACAACTAAATACTACCTTATGGGACTACCAAACAATTATCCACATTCTTATAGGTGCAACACCCTTCTCCTTGATCTATGGATCAAAAGCCATCTTTCTCATTGAGATTGAGCTTCCATCCTTGAGAATATCACGGCAAAATCTTATTATTGATTAGGAATATTGAGTGGCATGGTTGAACAATATGGAACTACTAGACGAGTGGCACATGGATTATTTGAACCATCTATAGGTATACCAAAACCACCTGAAAAGAAGCTATAATAGGAAAATCAATATTCGATCATTTCAAGTCGAAGAGCTCATGTTGAAAGAAAATTAGAAAAATGTACCAAATCTAGATAGCAATGGAAAATTTGAACCAAATTGGTTGGTACCCTTTGTTGTCACTACAAATTATAAATTAGGAGCATATTAGCTATCCACACCAAAAGAGGATTCTCTATAGGATCCCATCAAACAACTTGTCTCCCTTTTGGAAGAAACAAAACCAAATAGAAATGTAGTGATGCTTCCCATTCTGGATAGGAATTGAAGGAAGGAAGGATGAATATGGTTGATGATGATGTCTTTGAAAAATAGTCATGAGTCTTTATTGCCATTGAAGATGAAGATGCCACAATAAAATGATCAGGTACATCCCTAATCAAATCAAAAGGTGACAAACCAAGATAATGCAAAAAATGATGTTGAAAAAGATCCAAAGACTACAATGCAATGATACTTCCATTGAAGGAATATATGGATACTAGATTGCCACCCCATAATTAAGTTTCCTCAAAAAAACTGAGAGAATATTGAAGCCAATCCAATGGTAGATGTTGAAGAAACTATAAGTCCATAATAAAATGAGAGGAATAAGTTTCAAATAGGAAATCTCGGAAGAGAAAACAAGTGCCTCCAAGGTAGTCTCAAGATCCGTAATCAAGGTCTAGACAATGAAATGTGGAGACTCAAGAAAACTATCCAAGGTAGAATCTGAATAGAGGAGAAATATCCCCTCAAGAATGTCCTCCAAGCCTATAGAAGTAGCAAAGTCTATAATAGCTGAAACAAAGCCATCCTGTCATTCCAAGTCTAGAAAACTAAATGTGTCTCAATGAATAGGAATGATGGAAGCCTCAATCAATGAATTTCAATAAGGAATCATTGAATTTGAAGGTACATCAATTGTATTTGATGGAGAAGAAGCATCTGTAAAACCCTTGACATCTGAAGATTCAAGGCATTCCAAATCTCTTAGCTCTTGAATAGCAATATCATCATGGGGTATCTAATCTGAAGAATGAAGAGGCATATGAAATTATGAATCATAATAATCAAGGAATAGTAGAGTATCAGGATCTCCATATAGCTCCCAAATCTTAGTCCAAATAATATGAGGATAGTCACAATGATCAATAGCATTCAAAACATCACCATCAACTTGCATTGCAATAATATTTAAGACAATATATCTACTACAACTCCAAGAAAATTCTTGAATACCTTGAATTGGATGAGGAACTATACCATATAGATGTGGCAATAATTCAAGTGATTGGAGATTTTTTATTATGTCATATCTCCATTTTTTATAGTTTCCCTTGTGCAACATAACCATCGAAGGATAATATGCACACCCTGTTGGGATTGTAAAAATCTAATGTTTTTACATATGTTTTCACTCATAATTTTCCAGATTTTCTCTTAACATATGCATATTTCACCCTTTTTTTCCATATTGTCCCATTGAATCCATTGGGTCATGCATATTTTTCCATTCTGGTTCATAACGACATAGATCTCCCATTGTCTCCTCGACCCACTATGTTTTTCTGCTAATATCTTATGTTTCAGTTGTATTAGCATGACAGCATTTGGGTCTCTCCGATCTATTTTTCTTGTAGCAAATGTTTGTTTCCTATCAGCAAGATGTTTCTATTGTTTCGGCGATCGTGGTGGCCTCTATCGGCATTTGTCATGGCAGTCGGGCTAGCATCTTGCCGAATTCTGGGTGTCTCGGTGATAGGTGCACTGTGGGTCTCTTCAGCATATGCTATGGCTTTTGGGGTGGTGTCTTACCGAATATCACTTGTTTCCCCGACTTTGCATTTTGGTGGTTCATCGGTATATGTTGGATACCTTCGGTATAGTGTCACGACGAGGTGAATTTGTCTCATTGAGGGAGCACAAATGGTTTTCTTCCAAATGACTTTCAGTGCACCTATCTGCTAGCGTTATAAGGTATTAGCGAGTGACCTTCGGTCTCACCGACCTTACGTTTGGACTTCCTCACAGTGGCCATTTCGACAAGACTTGGGTGACTTCGGTGATGGGCCATAGTGATGTATGGATTGTCTCACCAACAAAATGTTATGTTTCATTCATATGGCTTTCGATGTAATATCTGCTTTCTCTTGGTGATGGACGATGTTTGGTGTGCTCCAGTATAACAACGTTATTTACAAGACGTCTCGCTGATGATTGAAAGGTATGGTGACATTCATGATGGGCACTTGTCGGCGAAAGAATCTTCAGGTCACCCTGACATGAGATTATGTGGGAGGCTCTCGGCGAAGCTCGGAATGATCTGTGTAACCTCTCCCCGACAATGCATTGTCTTAGCGAAGGTGGCTAGGAGTTGGTTTTCAGAATAAGTGTTGCCTTGTTATGACAACTGTGAAACAATAGTGAATGCCTTTCGGCCTGGCATTTTGATCTCGGTATATGGTCTCCCTGATACCTATATGTTATAGCGAAGTAGAGTGGGAACAAAGGAATACTATGTGGCTTCGGTATGAATAATGGGTTGTTGTAGTGACGTATTGGAGGTAAAGTGCATTTTGATAAAACATTATGTTATCTCTAGGACACTTTCTCGACAACAAGCAGTCTTGGTGAAAGCAAGTGCACAGGGATGAAGCATTTGAATTTCCTTCGGCAGGACATTATGCTTTGTCTTGTCGACTGTCACTAATAACAAGCATAAATAAACTACATGGCTGACATGTTTGATGCTTGCTGACCATTAATTGCCAGCTCAATTGGAGCCCGATTCTTATGCTTGGCCGACGTGAGATCTCATTTTAATTTTTTATTCAAATGCTTGTATATAAGCATTTTGTATTTTGTAGGGGAGGAGTTATCAGTATTTTTTATGGTAGGAAAATTGCATGGATACATAACAGTGAATTTGTCAATTTAGAGGCTCTGATGCATGTTTTAAACATGGAGGTACTTATGCATGTCAATTGATGTTGCTGCATCTGTCTAGTATCAGCTATCTATTGAATTAAATAAAAGGATTGTTGAGTTGTCTCCAAAATGGATTTTTTCTGATCGTTTAAATTGATATAACAAGTTTGTATTCGATTTATCAATGCACATTTGTTGTTCTTGTGTGATTGATTGATTGGTTCTTTCAAGTAAAGACTAAATCCTTTTGATTAATCACAGTGATCAGAGAGATTCAATTGGATTTTTTAAGTAGAACTTAGTAATCATATTCTTGCATGTTTACACAAGTTGTAAACACAGTATATGCCAGATAATTTGAATTTTCTTAGAGAAGTGTTGCTCATTTTGATTTCATTTGACTCTGCATACCCAACAAAGCATTGGTCTCTACATTTTATCATTTTGAATTTATTTATTTTCCTTATATCCTTTAAAGTTGAGCATTTTAGAATTTAGACTAGAGTATTGTTACCATTTTCAAGTTGGATTTCATCTATTCACTCCTATCTGCCATTGTGAACAAATTGTTGTAAGAGGATTAATTGCAAATTAAGTCTGCATTATTCAAAGAGGTACAACCACCTAGGTTTTGTAGCACCTAAAGAGTAGAAGGTTGAGTCTTCTTGACCTTGTCTATTACCCTAAAGCATATCAAGAGATTGGCAGCCTCTTAGGGCATTCAGCCTGCATTTTTGAGAGCTAACAAATTGGTGACTCCACTGGGGAACAATCAAAATCAAGGCCTTAATCATAGAGTTAGAAATTTTGAATAGACTCCGCTGGGAACAAGAAATATTGAACATTTTTCTCATTTTTGATTAAAGTGAGTGGCAACTCTGACAAAAAAATTTTGCAGTTATTCATCATGAATGGAATTTGGTCTCAGTACAGGGGAGGTCATTCTGGAGCTCTTGCTGATAACAATAAGTGGACCCACAAGAATGACAATGTAGACAAAGGAAAAGGGAAATGTGAGGACATGCATCTGATAGGAAAAGATAAAGAATCAAAAGTCCATTGTGAAACATATGATCGCTATGATACCTGGAAGGATAATTCAAGTGTAGAACTATGTACCCCTGAGGAGAAAATAAATCCATTTTATAATCCTTAGCAAATGACTGAGTTTGAAGCTCAGAAACGGGTTGAGTATAGAGCTGAACAAGAGGCTGGATAGATCAGAATTCAGCATGAATATGATCAAAAGATGCAGGGTAATCACCAAACTCCTAAAGGAAACCATGAGCTCTCAATTTATAATGAAGTAAAAGCACAGTTGGAACTACAAGAGAAAAAGATAAAGGAGCTGGAGGCTAAATTATAGAAAGTTCAGATTGCTGATTAGACGGCTCGTGGCCCAAAGTATGTTCCACCTCACAAGCAGGGTGATCATGGCACAGGGTCCTCCAATCAGCAAAGTGCTCCTCACAATCAAATAGGGAATCACCACAAACAACCAAATCGTCCACCTCACATTCCTACATAGTATATAGGTATGTATCCACCTCCTAGTCAAAATTATAATACATAGTACGATAATCACATGCCTCAGTATTAGCATCCGCCTATTCCTCCCCCTCACTAGCATGCAACCATGATCAGATAGTTTGATTTAGCTAGTTTTCAGTTGTATCCTTACCCCATGGATGGCAGTTAGAGGAATATGGTGCCTAAATTTATAGTGAGTAATGCAATCACAACTAAAGAACATTTAAGGAGTTTTAATATTTTCATTCAGGACATAGATATCCCTTATGAAGATTTACACATGAAGTTGTTCATGATGTCACTTCTTGAAGATGCTAGGGATTGGTTCAACGGCCTGCCAGCATTCTCAATTAATTCTCTCCAAGCATTTCAAGACAAACTCTTAGAGCAATATGGGAATCAAAATGCTCCAGATGTAGCTCTTCATGAATTAATGAGAATTTAGAAAAATCAGAATGATTCAATTTATTATTTCAATCTAAAATTCAACAAGCTGCATACTAAAGTTCCTCCTAGATCAAGGTTGTCAGATTCTGTTGCTTTGAGTGTTTATTTAAATGCTTTTGATCCCAAGATAGGGTATGAACTGAGAAGTAGATCTCTAAGAGATTTGGCTGAAGCACAAAAGATTGCATTGACAATTGAAAATAATAGGAAGGCTATTGGTATAACTAATAAAAGAGACAACCCGAGGCCTCCTCAGCAAAATAATTATCAGTATAGACAAGAGAATACCTACAAAAATGAGAATAAGTGTGAAAGACCAAGGCTGCATGATATGCCTTACAATATAGACTGGAAAGATGGGAAACCTATGGCAACCAGGCCAAGAAACAAAGAGACTCATGATCCACTGGGTAAGAAAGGAACTTACATGGTAAGTAATAATTATTTTTGTGAAGTTTGTAATTAGCCACATTCTCTAGACTATTGTGTTGTAGCTCAAAGGATGCAAGAAGAAGGAATGCTGAGGGAAAATAATGGAGAAGATCACACTGTATATTTAACTTCAAATGTTTTTCACCATGTCGAGGAAAGAAACTCATCTTCAGAGGATGAAGGCTATGAATATGATGTCTCCATTCAAAAGTATAATGTCCATATGGCTGAACAACATATTTTTTATGATTTTGATGAAGATTACACAGAGCCACATCCTGTTGTAGTGCCTGATCAATGTAATGTGAGGAGACTTACTAAGGATGAAATAGAAAGGATCACCGTTGCTACAGTTGAGAAAGCGAAAAGTCAATACTGGTTGAGAAACAAAAAAGTAAATGAGAAAGATGGAGTTCTTGGGGGAATTTTTATAAAAGATCAAAAGGCAGCACATGAAAATGTAAAGAGGCCAGAAAACAAGTAGCATGATAAAATTGAACAAAAACCAGGCCAAAAGGAGGAAGTAAATGTATTAAATAAAGAAATATAGATGCCTGACCAGTCTAGTAAAATAGAAAAAGAAGAAAACAAAAGAGAAGCGCTAGAATTAAAGAGGACAGTCAAGGTGGAGAGTTCCTCTTTTGATTTCACTCAGGCATTGTCCCAGGTAAAAATGTTTGTTCCACTACTTGAAATGATGAAAATTAAAGAATATAGGGATACTGTTGTTCAATTGATAACGAATGGAGAACATGTGAATGCTGAAAATAAAACAACTGTTAAAGCAGTCAGTAGGTAGGAGAAAGTAAATAATTCTGAAGTCTACTTGAGTGATATATTATCAACTCCACCCCAGGTTGATCCCTTCTTTACTATGTTGCTTATTAGTAATAAATTGTTAAGAAATTGCATGATAGATTCTGATGCTGCAATAAACATCATGCCTGTTGGAGTCATGAAACAATTTAGTTTGTGAGTTGATATCACTGGAGGCAAGTGTTATGCAATGGATAACAGACTTGTTCCTATGGTTGGTATTATGAAAGATGTTGAAGTCAAATTGGCTACTTATCCACAAGTGGCTTATAATATAGATATAACAGTTATTGATACTCCTTAATTTGTGATGCTTTTGTAAGGCAGTGGACTGCAGCTGTAGGTGGAAATGTTCAATTTGATTTATCTTATGCTACAATACTAGTGAATAGCTAGGAAGTCAAATTGTACAGGGAGCCAAGAATGAGCCAGCTTGTTGAATGTGTACCACAGGATCAAATTAATTATTTTTGTGATGTTGATCTAGGGAGTTTTAAAGTAGAACCAGGTTAGCCAGAATTAATTAATAGTGATCCAATTGAACATGTTGCACAAAATTGCAATGGTGTATAGAAGATATACTTTGATGGGGCATGCAGTCAAGAAGGTAATGGAGCTGGGATTGTATTTGTTTCACCTAGAGGTATTACTTTTGAATATTCTTTTCTATTAGCATTTGAATGTACAAAAAATGTGGCAGAGTATGAAGCTTTATTGATAGGCTTGAACATAGCTGTGAAACACAAGATGAAGTTGCTAGCTATTTTGGGTGATTCTGAGTTGGTTGTTTCACAAATTAAATCAAAATATGCAGCAAAGCACAAAAGATTAAAATGGTATAGGAATGTTGAATGGGATACCATTGAATTATTTGATGCATTTTCAATTGAGTGGATTGACAGATCAAAGAACATAATGGCTGATTTCTTAGCCAATGTGGCATTGAAGAGAGATGATATCACATTGGCTGGGGTATCATAGATAGAGTTTAAGACAAGGCCTGCTGTTCTTGATAACATTTATAACTGGAAAGTTTTCAATGATGATATTGACCTTTTGAAATTCCTAAATTGTACAGATCAGTATCAAGCCCAGGAGATTCATTTCAACGCCTTTGTTGAGGAAGGAAGATGTTGAAGAAATTAACTTAGGGACTGAAATAGCACCAAGAAAGGTATACATTGGGAAGAAAATAAGCCCAACAATTAGAAGAATGTTGATTGAGTTGTTGAGAAAGTACAAGCATGTGTTTTCCTGGCCATATGAAGATCTAAAAGCATACAGAGAAGATTTATTTTAGCATGAAATACCATTGAAGCCAGACGCTAAGCGTTTTAGACAAAAGAAAAGGCCCATAAATCCAACATTGGATCCTAAGATGCAGGAAGAATTGACAAAGCTCAAAGATGGAGGAATTATCAAACCAATTAGACATTCAACGTGGGTTTCAAACCTCATTCCTGTGAGAAAGAAGAATGGTGATATCAGATTATGTGTGGACTTTAGAAATTTGAACGTGGCATCTCTCAAGGATAATTATCCTCTACCCAACATGGAAGCAATATTATATAAGGTGACAGGGTGTGAGCTGTTGTCCATGATGGATGGGTTTTCTAGATACAATCAGGTCAAATTCAAGGAATCTGAGCAATACAAGACAACATTCACTACTCCTTGGGGAACATATGTATACATAAGAATGTCATTTGGTCTCACTAATGCTGGAGCTACTTTTGAAAGAGCCATGGATGTGGAATTTGCTGATTTGATTAATGTTATCGTGGTGGTGTACCAAGATGATTTGACTACTTATTCAAAGAAGGCTGAAGATCATGTGCAACATCTTGAAAAGGTATTTATTAAAGCTCTTGAATATGGTATTAGTTTGAATCCAAAGAAATGTCATTTTGCAGTTATAGAGGGTAAGCTCTTGGGGCATATTGTTTCAAAAGAAGGAATTAGAATAGATCCCGAGAGGGTTGAAGCTATTGATAAGATTCCTATTCCCAAAACTGTTAAGGCAATTTAGTCATTCTTTGGAAAAATTAATTTTGTTAGAAGATTTGTTTCTAATTTTGCTGAGATCATCAAGCCCATATCTAAAATGATGAAGAAAGGACAAAAAATGGACTAGACTGTTGAAGCTTTAGATTCTTTCATGTCTATTAAAAAGGCTATCAAAGAGGCTCATGTTCTTAAGTCTCTAGATTTTACAAAGCTCTTTCAGATTTTTTCGTTTGCCTCAATGCATACTATTGTTGTTGTTATGTTACAAAAGAATGAGGATGGTTATGAATAGCCTATGTCTTTCTTTAGTAAATCATTGCAGGGGTCTGAATTAAAGTATGACATAATGGAAAAGTAGGCATTTGCACTAGTAAAGGCTATTAAAGCATTCAAACCATATCTGGTTGGAGCCAAGGTGATTTCTTATGTCCCTCATGCAACTGTCAAAGACATTTTAACACAATCTGAAGTTATAGGAAAAAGATGTAGATGGATCAACAAGATTCAAGAATTTGACATGGAAATAGAGATCACTAAGTTGGTAAGAGGCCAAGGCTTGGCTAGGCTAATGACTGAAACTAATATTGAGGTAAATCAGATTTGCAATGTTGAAGAAGGGGATGTAGTTGCAAGCATTGAACACACTCCATGGTATACTGATCTTATGCACTATCTTAAATATATGAAGTGTCCAGATGGATTAAGTGACAGCCAAAGGAGAACCTTGAAGTTGCAAGCATCCAAATATGTCTTTATGGATGGCGATCTATTTTGGAAAAATAGGGATGGCATATTGTTGTTATGTTTGGATGAGTCACAGGCTAAGCATGTTTTGAAGGAAATGCATGAAGGAGTTTGTGGAGGTCATTATTTAGCAAAGACAACTGCACACAAAATTCTTAGGGCTGGGTATTATTGGCCAAAGGTTTTTAATGATTCCTTTACACGTGAGAAAATGTGATACTTGCCAAAAGTTTTCTGGAAAATTGAAGTATCAAGGTGCTTTGCCACTTTGACCTCTACAGGCTAGTGCCTCTTTTCATCAATGGGGAATTGATTTCATTGGAGAGATATAGGAGAGGTCAAGTGGAATAAATAGGTGGATACTAGTTGCCACTGATTATTTTACAAAATGGGTAGAGGCAATCCGAACCAAGTAGGCTACAAGTAAAGTTGTAGCAAATTTCTTGATGGACAACATTATCACCAGATTTGGTACACCATTAAGGATAATCACAGATAATGGGATGTGCTTCAGGTCAGATGAATTCAAAAGCTTTTGTGATAAGTATGGAATTACTATTTCTTATGTAGCTCCTTATCATCCACAAGCCAATGGTCAAACAGAGTCCAGCAATAAGAGTCTCTTGATTATAAAGAGGATACTGGGACAGAACAAGAAGGCTTGGGATTCAAAGTTAAAACTAGCTGTGTGGGCTGATAAGATCACTGTGAAAAAGGCAATTGGAAAATCTCCATTTGAATTAGTGTATGGAGCATAGGCTAGGATGCCTCTATAGAATTTGTTACCAGTCTACAAGTTTATCTTACAATAAGATTTGGAAGTTCTTGAACCCATGGAAGACAAAATGGAGCACCTTGTTGAACTTGATGAAGTAAGGAGGGAGGCCCAAAATCAAAACATGAAGTTATAGGCACATATGAAGTATCTATTTGACAAGAAGGCAACGAATAGAAAATTTGAAGAAAATGATTTGGTATTGATGTGGAATGCAAGGTGTCAGGAGAAAGGAAAGCATGGTAAATTTGAAGCTCTTTGGTTGGGGCCTTTTGTTGTTACTGGTAAGAAGGGTGAAGACTCATATTTTTCTATTGTTTCGGCAATCGTGGTGGCCTCTATCGACATTTTTCATGGCGGTCAGGCTAGTGTCTTGCCGAATTCTGGGTGTCTTGGTGACAGGTGCACTGTGGGTCTCTTCGGCATATGTTATGGATTTTGGGGTGGTGTCTTACCGAATATCACTTGTTTCCCTAACTTTTCATTTTGGTGGTTCATCAATATATGTTGGATACCTTCGGTATAGTGTCATGGCGAGGTGAGTTTGTCTCACTAAGGGAGCACAAACGGTTTTCTTCCAAATGACTTTCGGTACACCTATCTACTGGCGTTGTAAGGTCTTGGCAAGTGACCTTCGGTCTCGCCGACCTTACATTTGGACTTCCTCACAGTGGCCATTTCGATGAGACTTGGGTGACTTCGGTGATGGGTCATAGCGATGTATGGATTGTCTCACCAATAGAACATTATGTTTCATTCATATGGCTTTCAATGTAATATCTGCTTTCTCTTGGTGACAGACGATGTTCAGTGTGCTCCGGTATAACAACTTTATTTAGAAGACATCTCGCTGATGATTGAAATTTATGGTGACATTCATGATGGGAACTTGTTGGCAAAAGAATCTTTAGGTCACACTGACATGAGATTATGTGGGAGGCTCTTGGTGAAGCTTGGAATGATCTGTATAACCTCTCCCCGACAATGCATTGTCTTAGCGAAGGTGGATGGGAGTTGGTTTTTGGAATAAGTGTTGCCTTGTCACGGTGACTGTGAAACAATAGTGAATGCCTTTCAGCCTGGCATTTTGATCTTAGTATATGGTCTCCCCGATACCTATATGTTATAGCAAAGTAGAGTGGGAACAAAGGAATACTATGTGCTTTGGTATGACTAACGGGTTGTTGCAGTGATGTATTGGAGGTAAACTGCATTTTGATAAAACATTCTGTTATCTCTAGGACATCTTCCCGACAGCAAGTAGTCTTGGCGAAAGCAAGTGCACGGGGATGAAGCACTTGAATTTCCTTCAACAGGACATTATGCTTTGTCTTGTCGACTATCACTAATAACAAGCAAAAATAAACTGCTATGGCCGACATGTTTGATGCTTGCTGACAGTTAATTACTAGCTTGATTGGAGCCCGATTCTTATGCTTGGCCGACATGAGATCTCATTTTAATTTTTTATTCAAATGCTTGTATATATATAAGCATTTTGCATTTTTTAGGGGAGGAGTTATCAGTATTTTTTATGGTAGGAAAATTGTATGGATACATAACAGTGAATTTGTCAATTTAGAGGCTCTAATGCATGTTTTAAACATGGAGGTACTTATGAATGTCAATTGATGTTGCTGCATCTATCTGGTATTAGTTATTTGTTGAATTAAATAAAAGGATTGCTGAGTTGTCTCCAAAATGGATTTTTTTTTATCGTTTAAATTGATATAACAAGTTTGTATTTGATTTATCAGTGCACATTTGTTGTTCTTATGTGATTGATTGATTGGTTCTTTCAAGTAAAGACTAAATCCTTTTGATTAATCACAGTGATCAAAGATATTCAATTGGATTTTTTAAGTAGAACTTAGTAATCATATTCTTGCATGTTTACACAAGTTGTAAACACAGTATATGCCAGATAATTTGAATTTTCTTAGAGAAGTGTTGCTCATTTTGATTTCATTTGACTCTGCATACCCAACAAAGCACTAGTCTCTGCATTTTATCATTTTGAATTTATTCATTTTCCTTATATCCTTTAAATTTGAGCATTTTAGAATTTAGACTAGAGTACTGTTACCATTTTCAAGTTGGATTTCATATTTTCACTCCTATCTGCCATTATGAACAAATTGTTGTAAGAGGATTAATTGCAAATTAAGTTTGCATTATTTAGAGAGGTACACCCGCCCAAGTTTTACAACACCTAAAGAGTAGAAGGTTGAGTCTTCTTGACCTTGTCTATTACCCTAAAGTGTATCAAGAGATTGGTAGCCTCTTGAGGCATTCAACCTGCATTTTTGAGAGCTAACACACCCCATAATGTACTATGAAATTTCTCTAAGATGACAAAGACAATGAACTTCAATATCATATAGAAACTTCCAACTATTGTAATGCAACTAAAATAATGTCCCTCAATTCAAGAAACCCTTCTTCAATATTTAGGATATCCAAGCAATTATGAAAAATCTCAAAATGGAAAAAAATCAATACAAATCACCTGGGGTTGACTTTGAATGAAATGAAAGGACTAATAAAAAATGCTCTGTAATACCTTCCTGATGTTGTTGGAATCACCAAATTTTGACAATCTGATGAGAAGATATTGACTTTTGAGTCCAAATTAGGGTTTTGACTTTGGCTGACTATATTTTTCTGACAAAAAAATTATGCAAAAAGGATTCACCACTAGATAGTGCTTTGAATCACCTTTCCAATGGTATCTCATTTGCCAATTTTTAATATCCTAGTGAGAAATTATTCCCCTTGGAAAACATAACTATCCTATGAGGGCTTGCAGGCTAAATAGGTGCAAAAAATAAGCACCTAGGCTAAAAAAATTCAGCACTTATTCTACGATGTGACCATAGGAAATATAGTGGCAAAAAAAGAACTCCCTCTTGGATTGGTGGCAGAGTGAAGCAACCTAGGCAAAGTTGGGTTATATGGGTGGTGTCACTTGATGCTTGGCGGAGCCCTTAGACAATAAAAAAATTGGTAGTGGGGGCTTAGGATGATTAATAGTGGGAGTTGAGTGCACGAGCAAGCAAGGAAAGTGATCGTTTGTTGGGGAGGAATCAACACTGGTGAGCATGTGTGGGCCTGACATGATAGTGACGATGGGCATGATGGCAGTACCTTCCCCCTACACAAATAAATGTGCTGACAAATCCAAAAAGCTTTTTATAAAATTTGAAATTTTGAGTGGGCCGACCAATCGATATATTAAGATTTTTTAATATTGTAAATATTGTAATTAAAAAATCAAAAAACCATTTTTGCAAAATACTGACCATACAAAATATATTATGTAGAATTTCAATCTTGAATAAAATGCTGATGGAGGAAAATAATCCCTTATGAATGTGTTGACATGGTATTTTAATTACAGTCACCCGATGATTAAAAATCAAACCGCTATGTATATAGTCACTCCAAAAAGAATTTTTTTTTGCCAAAAAAAAGCCCAAATTATTTTTAAAGAAAAATGGCCTGCAACTAATTTTTTTTTGCCATGGAAGACAATTGTGAGGGATTATTTTTTACTGCAAATTTTATGGATCATACTATCTGATTTTGCAAACCCTTAAAATACCTCTGATGGTTCCTGATTGATTTCTCCAATTTTGATGAATGAATAGTAGATAATAGGGTTTTTAGGCCTTCTGAATACAATGGCTTGTTCCGATTGGACTCAATATACTCTAGATATAATCTTGGTCCTCGGGTGGAGTCATGTAGCTTACATTAAAACCTTCAAGCCTGAAATAAATCCCTTTATCCCAACTTTCTTGATCCTAAGATGACTCTTCAATGGAAAATCTTTGATACCATGTAAAAATAATAGATGTACAATGTCCCTAAGAAGCTACATCCTTCAAGAGGACCTTTTCCAAGAAGAAATTCACCCACATAGAAAGTATTGCAACTTAGACATGCAAATTGAGATTGATATTGATCTAGAATATTTACAAATGTACAAGACCCTTCCTTATATAGGAAAGCATGAGATACAATAATAATTATGATGTTATCATGTGTCATGATCTAACATGTGACAACATGTAAAACCTAACTAACTAGCTAGGGAATGATGAACTGATTTAGATAAGCTCTAGATGATATTCTAGAAGGAATCTTATCTCCTAAATACATGGAAAGGGGGAGGACCCCATTATTAATGAATTTACTAATAATGAAACCTAATACTTAATTAATTAAATAAAAATCCTAAGTTAAACTTATGCTAGTGTAATTAAATAATAATTATACCCGCAAAAATCTCCTAAAATCTACTAGGAAAATATTGCAAAGGGGAAGCCTTCAACACAATGGAAATCTCTGGGTGAAATTACACCAACAGACTCTTGGAACCACTTCCCTTGAGCCTTTCTCCTCCATCATTTATCAGCCTTAAAAAACTATCTTCATAGGCTTATCAAACCTGAAGAGAAAGCAAAAAAAAATTAGAAAATAACAAAGTGAATGATGCAAGAATGAATCCAAATTCATGTTTTATTTGAAAATATTCAATTTCCACTTTGGGATCCCCAAATTCATGAACAATAGAAGAGAATAATCTTGCATGCAAATATTTGTAACTCCTTTTTTCCACATTTCCATTACCTCCTAATATTTTCTTCCAAAATTTATAACTTGTCCAAGACTATTTTCTACCACAAGATTCCTTCTTGAAATTCTAATATTATCTTCCCAAAACCCACACCAACGTGGGTAAATTAAAAAACTTGAAACAATATTTAATATTTATCATTAAATTGGATTTTTCCCAATCAATTTGAAATTTAAACATTTTTTAGTCTATTCAAAAGTATTGACTTACTATTTTTGGGTACTCAACTTACTAAAAATAATAATTTTCTATTTTTAGAAAATTCAAAAAAGGGACCTGACAATTTACGTATTGTTACTTGATTTTTAGCTTTTAGCTAAAATCAGGTAACTTAGTGTTTATTCTTTTTTGTTTTCATTTAAACATTAAAAGATACATTATATTCAACAAAGTTCATCAATATGCATGAAAGAGATTGTCAAAAAATAGATTGCATTTTATTCTAGTTTTGTAATTACAAACAAATAAGAAAGAGAACCAATATGTATTGAAAATGTGATCTTTATTGATAATCATGAGCATATAAATGTCCCTCCCAATCCAAGGGACTAGCTATCCTAATGCTAGTAAAGAAGAGATCATGCACATATGGATAACAAAACAAATTGCAAATAACATGAAAAGGGACTTGTCATTTCCTAGTGGAATGATGAATCCTAGCATTGACTTGGCCTCACATCATCTCGATCCTTTCGGTTGCTCGGTTGCTCTGCTTCTGTTTGACACCCTCCTTGCTGCTCCTAGGTTTCCTGCATCTGAAAAAATTGTGTTGTTAGAGAAATGAAAGATCCTTGATGAGAATTATATTCAAAACATCCATAAATGTGTAATCTAATGTCTACAAACATTAAAATAGCAACATGCCATAAGTGTCCCTAAAAACAAGAAAGGAGTGATCAAACACACCAATGATATTCTTTGTTTATCTAATTGTTTGTTCCTTGTGCAATTTTAGGACAAGTCTTGTTACTATTCTGATTTAGCTAATTACAACATGTGAGGTAAATGTGGCTCCCACGAGGGTAGAGCTCAACATGCTTCTGTCTAATTTTTTAAGAGGGATAGGTAATTGAGAAAATTGATCAAATCAATGATAGATATGTTATTAATGCATTAAATAAATATGGAATCACACTAGTTGATCAACTTTCATTATCAAAAGATGCAACACATAATGTGAGTTGTCAAGAAATTCATACTTCATCTTTTCATAATGAATCAATCAATAGGATGCCATCATGTCAAAATGAAGGTACATTTTGCTAGATATGTCCTTCAACCTTCTTAAGTGGATCCAAGATACATTTTAATAAAAGTAAATGATTTTAGAGATGCATCAATTTGAATTATAGATGTATCAAGTTCATTTATGCATCGCTTAAAATAAAAAAGGAGAAATCAAGGCATGCCTGAAACCATCATGGGACAACAAGAAGGAGCATTTCAAGACACTATCAAACTCATCTCACCTCAATCCCATTGGACAACCACACATCATATAGGATGGCGAGCTTTTAGGTCACCAACATAGGTGACATGTGTATACCTACTAGGATTAAAGTGAGGAGATGACATTTGTTTGTTGCACATAGTCAGAAGGATTGGAATGTTGTGAAAATAAGGTTACAAAATTTTGGGGAAGCAAGCAATTATTGGGAGAAATAATGAAGATTGGGGAAGTCCTAAAGGAGAATACATGCTACATCTCATAGAGGGACAACAAAAATGATCTACATTAAAAGTAAAACAAGAACAAATGATCATTCACTCAAAGGAAGTATGAGACAACCACTTCATGCTACAGGATTGCAAGGTCGAAAAGAAAAGGTATTTTAGAATGTAATGAACCACATGGAAGAAAATCACTCATAATAGGACAATGCACTTCATTGAAGGTTAAAACAATGGTGTTAAAATGATAGAGAAAACATGCATTGGAAGCATAGTGATTAAAAATACAGTCACTAACACAGAGAAGACTAGTAAATCTGTACAAGGAACAAAGTGCTTTCTTTTGAAATCATAATAATCACTCATTGGTATTTGAATAAATAGAGCATCTACAATACAATGTAGTTATAGGCATGATTGAACAAATGACAGTGTTCCTAGGATAATGACATAGAATACTATCATGCATAGCCCTCATGTAAAGAGCTAGAAAGGGGTAGTCATACACAGTGACAAAAGTAAAATGGTAATCTATAAACACCAACAACACCAATGTATAAATAGTGACCATGACATATTATAGCAGGGTAATGTGTGTAAAAGAATCAATGAGCTTGTAAAGAGGCATGTGATATTCAAGAATGAGATAGTGAAAATAAATCGTAGGAAAGAATTATTGTATGCTTCTACAAAAGTAGGTAAGTATTCTTTGCTCATAGTATAATTGAATATTAAATGGACTCCATAGTGTAATTGCAATTCCATAACCAAATGTAGGGGCATTTCTTATGGAAGAAATGCATGACATTCCATGAGGTACATTGCATTGAAGTTTCCCATAACAACCATAAAAGGTGTTTTGAAAGACAGGAAGATGTCAATGACAATGATATATCATAGAAAATAATATGGTGTTAAAAGTGTTGAGTAAGAAATAGAGAAAGTTCCTTTCAATTTGTTGTATGATAGTCATGGATCATAGATATTACAAATGAGACACAACACAAGCATGAGTACAGTCATGAGAGGACTGATATAAAAGTAAACTTCTCAATGGGATCATGACATGAGAAATACAATCATTAAAATTATGAGCCATGAATCATTTATACCAAGCCAAGTCTTATGTAACATTAAAAAGTTTTCTGAAGACAATAGATTACCATTGTATGGAATGCAATGGAATATAATGAATTTGGAAATAAAATTGTCAAATTAATATGGGTTTCCATATTTATTTTTTATAGTTCCAAGAAAGGCTTGTTATTGGGTGAATATCATTAGATTCAATTGGCTCAAAGAAATTGGTGGTGGACTTAGGTGAAGATTGTCTCTCAAAAATTGGTCATGTTCTCTCATAGCAGAGATACCAAGGATACAAAGGGTATTGATTTCAACAAAAATACACAAGTGAAAAAGTGTAGTCAACAAACACCAACGGGGTTGAATGTACCATTCCTAGAGATGATGGATCATTAGCATCATATGCCAACTTTAAGTTACAACATGATAATGCACGAGGACCAATGAAGGGAGAGTGGTGACAATCAAAAAACAAGTAGTTATTGTTTTGAGAGGGTTGGATTCAAGTAAGTCACAACTAAGTGTAGGGGAATCATTTGATGTGGGGAAATCAATAGTCTCTCAGCTGACAATTAGGTTTGTAGAAGCTATGGAAGAACAGGGGCAGTCCTGGAGGAAATATTTTATGACATATGACTAGCTAATTGAGGGTAGCCATTATATTTAGATAGTCATCAAAAGGGATATTAAACAATGAAGGAATTGAAAAATGTGAAGATTATTTGAATTATGCTCATACTATGCAATGATATTGAATCCTTTTTGGAAAACCATTCTTTCTTCACAAGGCCATTTTTTCTTTTGAGCAGTTGAATGAGATCTCATTCATGTTTTTATCTTGTGCAATCTTAGCATAGTGACAGTGTTATGACATAATAACAAAGCAAGAGAAAAGCTTGATGAGTTCACCTCATGTTGAGCAATGCTAGTGAAAGAAAATTGTTTCAAATGTTGATGTAACTCTTGAGAGGGATATGAACAACAATAAAGCATAAATAACAATGGTTTTCATGATTGTGGATGCAATACAAGGAAATTATAGGATTGTCATAACAAGCGTACAAGACCAAGTAATTAGTGAGATACAAATTCATGAAGTGCTATCATTTTTTTGTGTGAGTGTGGTGTACTGGCAATGAATAGAATGACTTTTTTGAAGATAGAATGGTGCATTTGTAGAGTTTGGACTAAACCTTGGGGTTTGTTTGAACAAGAGTTCTACATGATAGAAAAAATATGTAGGTGTCATATTTTCTCAGGAAAATACATGGAAACACCTAGATTCAACCACGAGGGGTTTTTAAACCCATAAAGTAGAAAAGACTTTCAATGTAGTGCCCTCTGTTTCGGTCGTCGTTGATGTTAAGTAAGTTGTTGTTGGTAATGTCATGATGATGTGGTGATTTTATTATTTAATTTAATTTTAAGGTTATGAGGTAACACTAATAATATGTTTGGATATGATTAATAAAATTAATTTAATTATAAGGTTACTTGTTTCATTTGGAATTAAATAAAGAATTAGATTCAATGATAAACGTCAATTTAATTATCGTTGGGAGTTAGTTATTTAAAATAATCAGATTTAATCAGGAAGGGTAATTATCATTTAATGATTAAATTTGATTAATAAATTTAAAAGTGATAAAATATTAGAAAGGATTAAATATTAAAATTTTACTTAAGTTTGAATGAAGGTAAAAACGAGAAAAGCCAGTAAAAGTTGGTACCTAATTATAATTGATAAGTTACTAATGTTATTATGGTAAGCAATGTGACGAAATAAAATAAAATATTATTAATGTTTAAAATGAATTAAATAAATCAAAATTGAATATCATAATTAAGTAAATAAATGATTCTGGAGGTAATGAATAATAGTGCAATAAACAAAATTCAATGACTTCCTTATTATTATACTTCGTATGCAATAAAAATAAGATTTTATTATTACTTCTGTGTGAAATAAAAAATAAGCACACAAAGAAATATTATTTCAATTGGAAGATTCTATTATGGGAAGGTGAAAAGACATTCGGTTGGGAATTCGTTCTGGATTGGGAACGGACCAAGAAAGTAAATAAGGGTAGTGGTTGGCATTCAATGAGAACGATTGGAAGTTGAACGGTTTCTCGTTGGGAGTGGAAAAAGACTCCGTGAAACAAATTATTAAATGAGAATTATTCTGGAGAAAAGGGGATTGGCGGGTTCGAAGGGTTGCTCCTTCTGTCATGGATTGTTCGGCTCAGGGTTTTCGTTCCAGACAACATTGATTTACAACGCCAATTGAAATTTCCTGTCAATGCTCTCTGGAAAAGAGTACAATTTTCTTTCCCCTCTCTATATTTTTGATATGTTGTGTGCGAATTGTAAATCATCCTGAAGATTCAAATTGCATGTGGTGCTAGGGTTTTGATTTAAGTTTTTATGATATGGTTTTCAACTTATAATCATATGCAGTGGTTTCAATCTATATTCATATTTTATGTGAATGATTATAAAGAGTTAGTTACGTATAGCAGTGCGGAAGTTTGCATCTTTTGCATTAGATTATTTGATAAAATTTTCAGTTATAGTTGTAGATATCCTTCTGTTATGGCAACGACGGTACTTTAGGGTGCTTGAGTCAAATAAACTCCCCAGTTCTTTTGGAATCTCTCTCTGAAATATAGAATGTTGTAGAGGCTTAAATAATACTCTTGGCTGTCATGATTAAATAAATTTTAAATTTGAACATGTGTTTGTAAAAAAAAAGAGAATTTTAAATCTCTGTGTGTGATTGTTGAAAAATAAATTTTAAATCTTTGTGTGCATTGTTAAAGGGGTTTCCATGATTGAAATCTATTTGTATTCTGGGTAAATTTTACATTTCATATTCTTAAGCGATTTAATGAAAATTCATCTATTTTATTATTGATGAACCTCTAGTTCTTTATAGATTTATAGATGTGAGATTAGGATTAAAGATCCATTAAAATGTTGATTTAAATTATAATATTTTAAATCTATTGTGATTGTTTATATATATATATATACATATTATATTCTGTTTGTAAAAAAATAGATATTGTTATACTGGTAAACTGTTTCCTATGACTCTATTCAAACAGTGGGTTTCTCCAAATTCCAGTTTTCTATTTGCTGTCCAAAAATCTCAAATACCCAGATTATAGTTTTGGCGTTATGCTTAAAATATGAGGCTGCTGTCAAGCTGCTCCCTTATGGTTGCGTTTTGCTGATAATAAATATAATTTATAAAGAGTTAAATTAAATTTTGGTGTGCTAGTATGATAGGTTTTGAGATAAATAGAGAAATAATAAAGATGTTAAGGGTTTATTATAATAATAAGCTGCATTTTGTTAGTTATTAAACTTAGTGGTTAAAATAAATTGATTATTAGGGAAGTAATACTTGGAGGGAAATGATTTATTTATATTAGAAGAATTGAATAAATAAAATATAAAATCAATCATAAGTAAAATATTGTTATTTCTTAATCAATCTATTGAAAGAGTTGATCCAATGAACGAATATGCTTGTCTTTGGCTATGGAGTCTTTTATAAATATTTGATAGTTAGAATGTTGAATTTTCCTTGTAATTAATTCTTGTAGATATGGGAGAAATAGAAGGATAGTGATATATTTTGAATATTGGATAAAGTAGGAGTACTTGAATTAATTTTTCTTAAGAGAAAAGCTGCTCATTTTAAAAGACTTACCTTGAATATGAAAATCAGTAAGCATTTTGTTGACATTTAGTCAACTTGAATTTTTTCTTCTATTTAATTTTAATAATCCTCTTCAAAAGAATTTAGAATGAAATGTTGTTTTGAATTGAGAGTAGCTAGAAGGATATCTAGGCTTGGCATTCATACACAATCTTACTTAGGATTGGAATGTGTCTTAACATTAGTAAAAACAATAGGTAAGTGAAAGCTCTTAATTCTTGTGTTTATTATAAAATAAATTAATAAGATTTATTTTAAACAATTAGGTTGTGTGTCCTGTGTTAAATTAGATGATTTTGGTTTAGTAGTTGTCCCATAGACTATTTTGCTTGTGTAGAAATTTTAACATTGTGATTGTTTTATGGAGGGAAGTTATTTTGTTGGGAAAAAGAATAGAAATTTGAGGATGGCCTGTTTAATCATTCTATCTGATATAGTCAAGATGAAAATCTGTTATACGAACATTGTCACTAGGAACAAGATTGGAGTAAATATATATATATAAATATAATAATAATTTTTTTTTTAAAACAACATTTAGGTTTAGAAGAGTTAATTAATCTAATAGATAAAATAAATAAATAAAATGAAGGGTAGTTTCATTGATTTAGATTAGTAAAGGGAATGCAGAAACAATGTATTTTGTGGTTGAATAACTGGAAAAGGTAGGTTGCAATTGATAGAATAGAATTGTTGACCGAGTTCCTTTTTAGTGTCTTGAGTTTAGTAAGAAATGATAATACTAGTAATAAAATATTGGTAAATTTATTTGTTGAATAGGTAAATGTTGCTAACAAGTTATAGGATGTTAAATTAGATGATTATGGAAAATAATGAAATTAGAAATATTAAGTTATTAAGTGATTAGCAAATTGTCTCAGAAGATCAAGAAATTTAGGATATTATTACTACCACAATTATTATGGATTATTCTTTGTTAATTTTTAGGTGAATATTGTTATTTTATAACCTTTAGAGTAGAATGGTAAGATTAGCGTGTAAGCTAAATAACTAGGAAATTGTATTAAGATTGTCTCAAATATTATTATTCGAGGGAAATAATCTTTTGATTTAATTATGAGATTAATGAGAAGGAATATGCCTTGAGATAATTTCATTATGTGATTTTAGAGTTCCCTTATTTATTTTAAATTAATTCTTTTTGAACAAATGGATAAATTGTCTTTGATTGGTCATTGATCATTTAAGGGTAATTTGGTGTATCCTATTTGTGGTACCCTCTTTGGAATTGCTTGGCTTTGGAAGTATTTTCATTCCATTGGGTTCATGTCGTTTTATAAGTGATTTGACATACTCTTTCATTATGATTTTTCTTGAGTTGGCATGAGTTGGGGATCTTCTTTAAGTTAAATTGTGTTGATATTCGTGTAACCTTACATGATGAACTCTTGGTTTGTTTTGAGTTGAGGGGTTCTTATTAATTGATTTTGTAGTGGACTGTATTGGAAACTAATGTAATGTTTGGTTGTGATAAGTTTATGCTTCTCATTGAATGCAGTCTTCCCACTTTTATTATTTTGGTGAAACATTTAATTACTTTGTTGTCATGTTTGTTGATTTTTTATCAAAGGTTATTTGTTTACCATTTATACGGGTATCTTGTGAGGAGAAAATAGAGGTTTCCCTTGGATTCCCGATTTAGTTTGTATTGAAGTTATTGGTGTTGTTGAATGGAGTTGTTGATCTTATTTTGATGTATTCACACATTATTTGGAAATAGTTCTTGTGGCCTCGCAATTATTGTTGTCAGTTCTTTGATGGGGAAACCCTAGTGTAACTTTATGAGAATCTTCCAGAGGTTTATTTTACTATTGGTTAATGTTCCTCCTTTTATGTGCCCTTGTTGTGGCAAGTGTTTTGGTTTCATGATTTTGAAAGGGTTGTACGGGATTTGTTCGAGACTTTGTGAGACTCTGATGTTGTACTTGTTAGCGAGATGGGTAATGCCTCGCATGCTTCTCTGTTGTGATATAATGTTCTTGTTATGTTGTACAACCCTTGGATTTTGGTTTTTATGTTTTGAGTGTCTAGAGAGAGTGGCTCTAAGTGGGTGGTCAGTGCACAAAGGGGCACCAGGATAGCCCTCGTTAGAGTGAATTTAATAAGTGATAATTTAAATAATTAACTAGGGGATGGGTAAAATCACATTAAAAAGATAATTGATGCCTCATCTGCCTTTTAGTGCTACCACAGACTAAAGGGGATTGAGAAGGCCGTGGTTGGCAAGATCGTTGCCTTGTCTTCACGAAAGGTTAATGGTTTCACATGAGCAACCCTATGGAGCGGTTCCTTGAGATAGGTAGCCTGGATAACCATAGATGGAGGCGATTCCTATGTGCTTGGTTGCCTGGATAATCCGTCAGAAGATGGAGGCGGTACCTTGCAATAGGTAGCCTGGAGAATCCATGTTAAGCCATGCGATGACACTCTCCTCTAACACTCCTTATTATGTTGCTTCTTTGGAAATCCTCTGGAAGTGGTTCTTTGTCTTGCTTTGATGAAACATAGTTGTTTGAAATGATTTATGGTTTTACCCTATTTTATCTCTGGTGTACTTTGTGGTCTTGTATGATCTCATTGATATTTGACTTATGACCTTGTACTCTTATGGTACTGTGATATGATGTTATTGTATGGTTAAATTGCAACTTGGAAATGTATTATGTTTATTAATTCAGTTTGATTTGGAAGTGTCTCATGATCACCCTTTGGTTACTTGTTTATGATGAGATTTATGACTCTTGGAGGTGGTTGATTATGTCATTGTAATCCCTGAGTATTATGATACTGTTGTATGTTGTTGAGTCTTGTGGTTCCATGCTTGGATGTTCTTGGTTGAGGTCTCTTTCTTGTTAGCTCCTAGCACGGGGGGTGGGTCTTCAGACTCACGTGGTCGGGTGGTACATGCTAAGCACCCCATTGGGTCCCCAGTCGAGGATCAAGAGGTGTGGTTTGGTGTTGTTGCAGCGACTCCAGAGTTGTATTTGTCTTGGAGCCAGTTATGATTCTTTATATTCATCTGTCTATTTGTATCATGGTATCTTGTGTATGGTTTCCATTTATGTTTGGGAACACTTTTGTATTATTGTACTTCTTAAACATTGTACTGTAATGTAATGTTAAATCTTGTGAGGATATTGGCCATGGTAGTGGTTATTTAATGTGTTAAGTTAATCATGCATATGTTGTATTATGTACACAAATGGTTCTTATCAATGATTTATCATGAATGTGTTATATTGTTAATGTTTAATTTGTTATGGATTATATTTTTGGATTTTATTCTTTATTGCTGTTGTATGGATCTAAGTTGCATAATGACTCTTCGTGTACCCCAAGGGATGTATGTGTTAATGGATCTATTTAATTGAAATTCATGTTATGACTTAATGTGTATTACATGTATGTTATGTTTATTTAAAAAAAAAAAAAAAATTGTGCTGTAATTATTGTGTTATTGTCCTTTGGGGTTCGCACGGCGAGGCGTTACATTCAACCTTGTGCAAATTACAAGTTTTTCTTAGGAAAATGAAGATGTGAAACTAAAAATGCAAAAAATAGAGGAATGTGCAAAGAAACTAGTCAATCTTTCATGGCCATGGCCAAAGAGTCATTCTTTCTTCACCAAATCACAAGAACCCATTTGGGTTTGAGATGGAAATGCAAATACAGAGATAAAAGATAGATATTTAATGAAAATTAGGCTACACAAAATGCCATTGTCAAAAACCAGGAGTTCTTCTACAGTCAACAAATCAATTTTCCTTCTGAAATTCAAAAACCCATCCGGGTTGGTGCGGGAATTGCAAATACAGAGGAACATTTAAAAGCTATCATGGAGTTTTAAAAACAAACAAAAGTATGAAGAAACCTTGTTTCATCCTTCATGACTGCAACCAAAAATAGAAGAATTCTTCATGAAACAATGAACCCACTTGGGGGTTTCACAATTTAACTTCATGAAGAAGAAAATAAACATTTTTTTTCTTTATTTTCAAGTTGGAAGCTCGAAATGAGCTCTATTTTGCTAAGAAATCAAAAGAGAATGGATCGATTAAAAGCTTACTTTAGCTTTTCCTCATTTTCCTTTATTTATGCAAAGATTTTGTCAGTTAAATCAAGCTTCTCTTTGAGCTTCAGGGAACCCTCATGGAAGTTGTGAGAAGCATGGAATATCCACAGAAAATAAATGAACCAATAAAATAATCAGGAAAATGCATTTAGTCGTGGACTTTACTCATGAAATAGCTTTCAAAAGATAAAGAAAAAGCCATATTTTTTCAAAAGAATCAATTACCTCTATGTTTCCAGATGGAATATGTAAAAACCCAGTCAAAAAAATGTTTTCCAATGATGCCCTCAGATACCCATGGTGACAACAAAACATTCCAGAGAGGGCTCAATGCAAATGATGGGTTTCCTTTTGTTTTTTCATCTTTTGTTTAGGGTTTGAACCCTTTCGAGGCTGATGGGAATTTTTTCCCTTGATTTTAAAAAATGAAACAAATATTAATGTGTTAAGTGGGCTGATGGTGAGTCTTAGGACTTAGGAAAATTTTCCTTTGTTGAAAACTTATGCCTTGTTTTAAAAAAGATTCTAAGTCCTCCAAATTTGAAACGTGTGATGCCTTTAACATGTGACATGCCTTCAAAATGTTCCTTCCAAAGATTGTGGAGCTCACACAGGCCGAACCATTGGCCCTTTTTGCATACATTTGAAAATTTAAGATGTTGACTAAGTTAAGTTGGTAAAATCACTTTGTCAATATAGCTTCAAAATGTAGGGTGTGATTTTGGCTCAAATGTTTTTCAAACAGTTCAAGTGATGGTAAGTATATCATTATATTTTTAATTTTTATTTCAAAGTGTAAGAACATCATTTAAGTGATTTTCAAATCAGTTTAATGATATTCATATGCAAATGTAAATGTAATACAAGGATGGTGGTGGGTCCTTTTTGCATTTGTCATTAAAATGTAAAGTAATTTGATTAAGTGATGTAATATGAACCACTTAACCAAATTATTATTTAAATGCAAAATAGAGTCTTGTGTTTTCAAAAAACAAATGTGGCATGGGTCAAGGTTGTGGGAGATAAAATTATGACTAGAAGACATGAGGAGAGTGTGTGAGTTGAGCCTTTGACTATTTTGGAGAGAAATGACAATTTTGGAGGCTATTTTTGTCACACCTTCAGTGTGACCTTGGACTTAGCTTGACCTTTCTATATTTGGAGAACCTTTTGGAGGGGTTTTGGAAGCTTCTATTTTGGATTTTGTGCTTCATACAACCACAACCTTCTAGATGGACATGTGTTAGGGGAGTTGGTTATTTTTTGATTAAGTTACTTCAATCTTTGTTATTGGAGTTAGTTCTTTCTTTCCAACAGAGTGATAACTTGGTTTTGTGAGTTATCTTTTTCAGTAGGAATATTATTGTAATTCAGATGGACTTGTGATAAAGTGAGTAATATTAATAGAACATTTACCTTCTTATTTCATGTTTTATGGGGTGTTGTTAGTGATTGATCAGATTGTTTGTGAAATTCACCTTTCCTTGCAATCTTGTCTCATGTTTAAGCATCTATTTAGTAAAAAATGCATTGTTACAGGTTATAAGTTGTGTTAGTTAATTCAAGTGATGTTAGTTGTGAGATTTTGTTTTCCTTCTAAGATTCTTGTTTAGAAACCTCCTTATAAATTACTTATGTGAAATGCATGTGAAAGTGAGTTGTGTGAACAAGGTTTTATGACATTGTTTTGAATGTGATAGGCTGTTATCAGATCTTAATCAGTTTTGGTGTATCACCCTTAGCAGTTTAAGTTAATGTTCATTTTTATGCATATTTTACCCTTTTACTCAGAAATAATTAGTTAGGTGACATCAAAAGGGGAGCCAACCCATAATCTAGAGGTCTGCATTCAAATAGGACACCCACAACTTGAAAGCAGTCCCATGTTACATCCAAACTTGCTAAGTTCTTTCATAGCTTGGCATAAGGGGTGCAGATTTGGATCACTAACATGTATATGTATATATATGTATATGAGTATGTATGTATGTATGTATGTGTTTATATGTTTGTATGTATATATTTATATAAATATATTTACATATATATATACATATATATATGTAAATAAATATATTTACATATATATACATCCATACATATATATATGTAAATATATTTATATGTGTTGGGAAAATGTGTCTCAACCTTGCCTTTGAAAAAGGTTTATTGTTGATAAGTAAGCATGGGGGATACCCCCCTGTGAGGTTCAGGGGGCTCATCCCCTTGGAATGGGGTCTAAGGGTCATGCACGCTAGTGGGGGTTTGGGAGTAGTGCCCTTGAAAGCGACATTTTATGTATCTTTAATTTATAAATTTGGAGAGTTCATCTTCAAGTCTCATATATGGTGGTAGATTATTTTTTGGCTTGTCTTGCTCTAGAAGGTAACCCTATTTTATGAGGGGATTGTATCATTATTATGCATTATGATAGATTCTAAGAGTTTTATAGTGGTGTTCCCTCTAGATCTCTGGTTGGTGTTACTCCCATAAGAAGCTTTCTTTGCAAGTGCGTTGTAATCTTTGTGATTTCAGAATAATATATTGGGTGGCTTTTGGAGTGTGGGGTTTTTCTCTAGTAAGGGTTTTCCCCATGAAAATAATTGTCTTGTAGTATGCATGATATTTATGTTTATTTTTGTTTAAGTTTTTGTAACTATTGTAAAGATCCATAAAATTTTGGATTACCCTCCTCTCAATATTAGTGTAGGAAGTTGTTCCACTACCTTAACTTACTTACAAGTGGTATTAGAGCTCAATCACCTTTGGTTTTTGTTGTGGGCTGTTGGGTTTTTTGAACTAATCCATTTTTTATTGAGAGCTTGTAAAAAAAATACTTTGTGATATTGTTGGAGGAATTTTTAGATGACAAGTTCATCAAAGAGAATAGAGGTGAAGAATTTTTCTAAAAATAATCTTGAGATGTGGAAGCTATAGATGGATTATTTGTTGATAGATTGAGATCTATGAGATTCTATTGATGAAAATTGTTTAAGGCCCATAGATCCTACTTTGGATAATCAATGTTATGTTATGGAACATAAATACAAGGGGCTAATCAGATTGTGCTTGACAAAATTTTCTTTAATCAATTTCCATGACGCTGCATATACATAAAAACTATGGAATAAACTTTATGAGATGTATCATGCCAAATATTTAGTGAACAAGATTTTCCTAAGGAAGAAATTATATTCCTTGATAATGGAAGAGGGTGGATAAATTACACACCACCTAGAAGCATTCAATATTTTGGTGGCTCAATTGGCATCAGTTGGTGTGAAAATGGATTAGGAGGAGAAATGGTAGATCTTGTCTTGTTATTTGCATAATTCATGATATTTAGTTGTAATGGCTATTGGGAGTACTTCTATTATATTGAAGTTTGAATATGTGGGAGATTCTCTCCTTTCTAAAGAAATGATGAGGAAGGTATCCATGAGAGCCAAGGAGGCCCTAAATATTTACGGAATAACTAAGGAAAAAGGTAAGCAGAATGAGAAGTGCATGACAAATCCAAATATAAGAGGAGATCTAAATATATTGGAAAGTCCAAAGTTATTTGTTGGAATTAGTAAGCCAAAACATATTCATAAGGACTACAAAGAATAAAAGAAGAAGAAGAAAAATAGATTTTATTTTGAATATGACTTCCATATTTGGCTACTCATGTAGGTAATGATGCATGGTTAATTGAATCAAGTGCGTATTTTTATATGATCTCTAATAGAGATTGATTTTCTAAATATGAATAATTTGATGGAGCTAATTTGTAATTGGGTGATAATTCTCATATAAATATTATTGGGTGTGGTAAAGTTGGAATTAGGTTTCTCGATGGTAGAATAAAAAGGATTAATGGTGCATTGCATATCTCTAATTTTTTTCATCTGTGAGAAAACTAATAAATGTGAGTGTGTAGGTTGTCTTTTATAATGCAAGATACAAGATTGTTAGAGGTGCTATGGTGATTGCTAGAGGTATCATATTTGACACATTGTATAAATCTTGATGCATCCATCATTGAATGTAATATCTCTCCTGTGAAAATAGAATATGTGGTGACTTAGTTGGAAGAGGTGAGGGTTTCATCATCAGTAGATGGTCATGGTTTAATTGGGTACCCAAGGGTGCTCTTTCTTATAAATCAAAGTTACCTAAAGAGAAGACTATGTTATGCCACTATAGACTTGGAAACATTGGAGAAAAGGGTCTAAGGACCTTGAAAAATAAAACCCTTGTTGAAGGGTTGATTGATTGTAATCTTGATTTTGATTTTTTGTGAGCATTGCATTTATGGAAAATAAAACCATGTTTAGTTTTACTCAAGTTCTCATAAATCTTGTGGTGTATTGGATCTTATTCATTTTGATGTGTTTGGTCCTATAGATATTATTTCAATTGGAAAATCCAAATATTATGTTTCATTTATTGATGATTATAGTAAAAGTACATGGGTATAATTTCTAAATAGTAAATCTAATGATTTTAGTTGTTTTAAATAATTTAAAGCAATGATTAATTTGCAAACTTGAAAGAAAATAAAATGTTTGAGGATTGATAATGGTGGTTAATTTGTCTCTAATTATTTTGATAGATTCTTTAAGGATTGTTACATTTTGAGATAAAAGAAAAATCCATATTCTCCACAATAGAATGGAGATGTAGAAAGAATGAACAAAAGATTTATGAAGAAGGCTAGGAGTATGCTGCGTAGTGCTAGTCTAGAACAAAGGCTTTGGGATGAAGCTATTACCATTGATTTTTATTTGATTAACAAGCCTCCTACATCACCTCTTGTTGGTAAGATGCCCATAGAGGCATGACCAAGTAACATGCCTTAATTAAGACATCTTAGAGTTTTCTATTGCAAGGCATAGACACATGTGCCAAAGGATAAGTGAACAAAGTTGGAGGGGTGAAATCACAATATTTTGTCTCACTTTTTTTCCAAGATGGACATTTACATCAATAATTTTAACTAAATCTTCATATTTTTAGACCTATAGCAGCTAAAGCATTAAGAATTTGAAGAAGATGCAAACTAGTGATCTATACCAATTTGAGTGTAGATTCTAAATATATATTTTTAATTTTTTTTTTGAAATAAATCACAAATATTTCATCATCTCTTTTAATAACTAGTTTTAAACAAAAAAAAAAATTCAGAAAGTAATGTTTGCATCGTACAACATAACTTTTTTTCTATAAAGGAAAAAATTATAATTTTTGGGTATGTACAGGTTCATGATGGGCCAAAAAGTGGCGATATGATGGGTATGTGTAGGGTATGTGGCTGATGACTTTGTTTTTACCCAAAATTGATAAAATGAAAAGGGTTTTTAAAAGAGATTCTCATCTTTCCACCAATATAAATTATGCTTTAATTTTAATTTAATAAATTATTATTATTCATTTTGTATTTGAATTACAGCTAAAGTCTTGAATGATAGGTTAATTGAAAGACATCTATAGCTTTCAAATGGTATCACATTTTTTGAATATGAAACATGTGTCACATTCTATGCTTCACATACTATAATATTAAAAAAAAAAAAATTCATGAAGTTTTGGCCAAGTTAAGGCGGTCATACATATGATTTTTTATATTTTTTAAAAGTTGCAATAAAAATTCATAATTAATTGTTTACTTGGAAAAAATTAAAAAATATGCATCACATCAAGACATGAGTCCCCTACTTATATCTAAAATTTTATAAAAAAATATTATCATTTTATTGTGGTTAGGGTGGTTAGACAGACACCTACTTATTTTTTCCCTGAAAGTTAAGTACTACTGCATTGAAATTTTAAATTTTTGCCAAATAATTTTTTTTTCAAATAAACCTAGTAGTTTAGAAACTACATTCATTTTTTTATAGATTCTATTCTTACATATTTTTGAAATAATATAGGTAACTTATTCAAAATTTTATGTCAAGTTGCATGACTCTGATTTTTCTAAATTTTTTGCCACTTAAGGGCCTATTTTTTCCATGATGATCCTGCACATACCCTTTTGGAATATAGATTCTCAACATCAATATCTAGGGTAAGGATATTATTTCATAATATTTTATTACATATATTATTTTTAATTAATTTTTGAAGTCATTGTAACTATAATTTAGAAATGCATGTGTGTCATACAACCTAACTTATTGTGCATTTATCAAAATCCAAATTTTCTTTTTTTATTGAAACAAGGACATCAATACCTAGGGAAATGGTATTTTTTGAATTTTTTTACAATGGTTTACTATTTTTCCACCTCTGTAGAATGAAGAGTTTGATGGTTGAAGAAAAAACTATGTTTAGTAAAAATTTAAACTTAAATACAAGATAAAATGAAAACATATCAAAACTATACTTGTTGGAAAGCTCGTTTCAAGGGCTACAATCTTGTAAAATATTATTTCCAAATGACACTATTTAATCCGTCAAAAGGTAAACTAAACATGTTTTTTTCCAACATTTTGATAGGTGCGAAGAAGACTCCATTATGGGTATAATTTAATACTAGAGGGGTTCTATCCAAATGGGTTTGATCTAAGGTGGTCTTATATATCTCTCTTCAACATAAAACCTTTAAATGGAACCTCTCAAGGATAAAATCATTAGTTTTTCTAAAAAAAGTGATTCCAAGAAAAAAATAGCATGTCCCAAAAGAGACACACTATTGTGGCAGAACTCGGAGAATAAGGCTATGAAATGTATCCTCATTGAATATAGTTATGGTGTGAAAGGATAAAAGATTTGGGATATTGTTGCACATAAGGTATTATATAGTATAAAATTTATATTTAGATAAACTAAGACTTCTTTTGTTACATTGCATCTACAACAAATTGAACAAAAAGATGTGATTCAACTTCCTTGAATTCTTGAAAAAGTTGAATAAAGGACCTTGGATAGACAAGAAGCTAAGTAGATCTCATCTAGCTTTGAATTTTTTAAAAATGAGGAAGAAACTCCAACTCAACTTGTTCTAATGTTTGGAAGGAATAACCAAAAACCTAAAAGGTATTCACCTAGTGATTGGAGATATATTTTTTCTTTGAATAGTAACATAGATGAACCTATATCTATAGAAGAGGAATTAGGTATGAATAATGCAAAATCTTAGAATGTTGCTATGGATGAAGAAACGAAAACTTTGAAAAATAATTATACATGGGATCTAGTACTATTTCCTAAAGGAAAAAAGTGTGGTGGTTGCAAATGGGTATTCAAGAAAAATATTGGTTTAGATGAAGTTATTGAGAATTATAAAGAAAGGTTGGTTGCAAATGGTTACTCAAAAGTTAAAGGTGTTGATTATGGTGAGATATTTACTCCTATTGTAAAAATGCCATCCATTAAGTTTTAGCTTTCTATTTCCATTGCTAATGATTTATAGGTTGAGAGATTAGATGTAAAAATGTTGTTCCTTCATGGTCACTTGTGTGAGGATATTTATATGACAAAGCTAAGCACTATGAGGTGAAAGGTAAAAGTAATTTTATTTAAAAACTAAAGAAATATTTTTTATAGCCTAAAACGAAGTCCTAGAATCTGGTACCAAAGATTTGATATATATGTGTTGTGTTTGGGATTTGGGTATTCTAAATCATATCATTGTGTTTATTATAAAAGAAATGGTGATTGTATCCTATTTATTCTACTATATGTTGATATGTTATTTATTGGTAAAAGGAAATGAATGATTTTAGAACTAAATTAAACTTGTAGCTAAACTTGAAATGAATGATCTTGGTGTAGCTAAGAAAATACTTAGGATGTAAATTAGAAGAGATAGAGTGAACATAAATCTATGGCTTGGCTAGAGTAAGTATGTCAATTTAGTTTTACAAATGTTTAACATGCAATATTCTAGACCATTATGTGTTTATTTTTTAGTTGGAATGAATTTATTCATTTTAGATTGTCTAAAATCCCTGTTGAAGATGAAAGACATGAGAAAAGTTCCCTACTAGAGTGAAGTTGAAAGTTTGAGTTATGTTATGATTTGTACTAAACTAGACATTTCCAAAGAAGTAGGAGTTATTTGTAGATATATTTCTAATCCTAGTAGAGTTCATTGGAATGTAGTTAAAATACTCTTCAAATATTTGTGGGGTACCTTAGAGTATTCCATGTATTATCATGGTAATCTAATAAGAGAAGAAATTTCCCTTGATATGCATGGTTATGTGGATTCTAATTGGGTAGGTGATGTTGATAACCAATGATCCACTAGTTCTTATTGTTTACTTTATTTGGTGATGCAATTAGCTAGATGAGTAAGCAAGAAGTTCTGGTTGCTTTGTCCACTATTGAAGTTGATTATATGACAACTACACATGCTTGTAAATAATCCATTTGGATCAAGAGACTGTGTTCATATATTGGAATAAAACAAGGTGCAATGATAGTTTATTGTGATAACCAGAGTGCGATTTTCCAACCTAAGAACCCAACATTTCATGCTAGGAGCAAGCAAATTGATGTATAGTATCATTTTTTTAGAGATATGGTAAAAGATGGTAGGGTGAAGTTTGTTAAGGTAGAGACTTTGATAAATGTTGTTGATTCTTTAAGTAAGCATATGAGCACAAAGAAATTCAAATGGTGTTTTGAGTCTATTGGCATTTCAGCCCCTATAAATTAAGAGGTTATGTTTATACTCCTTCTCATTGCTCTTGCAATTCATTAAGCAAGAGCAAGATTTGTTAGAAATATGTGTCTCAACCTTGAAATTAAAAAAGGTTTACTATTGATAAGTAATTGTGGGGGGTGTAGGGGGTACACCTCTTGCAAGGTCTGGGGGATCATTCCATGATGTAATACAGGGAGGTAATCAATTAAATTTTAGAGTACCAAGAGGATCCAATCACTTTTCTTACCCCAAAACTCAATCTTTGCTTGTATTCAGAATCTCACCTACTATCTCTAGTAGGTCAACAGACCTAGTTTATTAGCCACAACTTTCAACTTTTCTTAACAAAATACCCAACCACCAACCTTTTCAAGCACCCATTTGTGCATTCTTTGACATGTCTTAAAACCCCATATGACTCTTTTTGACCAACATCTCCAAACAGTTGCTTCACCGCTATCCAACAATGCCAATTATGCCACTTTTACAAAGGAACCCTATTGAAAACTCTTCCTAAATGCCAAAAATAATTTGTGAAGCATTAACCAATCAACAAAATCACCAATTTCACAACTTATTTTTAGAGACACACTTCCCAAGACACCTAACCCTCATTTTTGGCATTTTAAATGGGGTTTTATTGGAAAACTATATACTATACGTTACCTTACCTTACCACCACTTAAAACAACCTTAATTATGTTTTCACATTCTTAAAAGTTCATTCTCCAACCTCTGTCATCACTATTTCACCAAACCCTAGTTCAAAACCTCCATTTTCAAGCAAAATTTACACAAATACATTTAGGACAACAACTCAAAATTCCTTTAGTGATCTTCCCTACTCCAAAAGACTATGAACACAACTAATCCATTCCCTTATGATCCATTCAACTGAGTTACAGAAGAAAAAAGTGGATGGAATGGCTTAAAATGTCATTTTACACACTCAAACCCTTAAAATAGGGTATACAAACCCACCTTCAGAAAATTGCCTCAAAGATGCTTTAACCTTGATGAAAATTCTTCAAAATAGAACCTTATTTAAGCTACTTCTATCCTCAAATTATTTATCTACAAATTTTTATCAATATTTAATTGTACGGGATGTACACAGACTGAAACAGTAAAAACACACATAAAATAACATTAAAATTGAGATAATTGATTGATTTCTCCTTCAAAATCTTCAGGAGAGAAATATAATGAGGTTTATCATATATTTAAAATTTTCCCTCAAAAAACTAACTGAGTCAACTACCTCAAATGACCATTGGAAACAAATGACCGTTGGCATTCCATATATTTCCTTTTACACTTTTACAACTTTACACATGACAACTTTTTACAAAATTGCAAAATAAGACAATATAGACTCATTTACCCCTCAAGATTATTTAAACCTTTAAAATGGTCTATATGGACCTTATTTAGTAAAAAAAATACTCTAAACCCCTAAAAGCTCAACCTAAGACCTTATTTGCATAGAATGTCTTTGGTGCCCCTACACCATACACCCTGCCCTGAAATTTTTCCCAATACCTTGGAAACACCCAAAACCATGATATCTCTACTCCTTTAGTGCTCTCTAACCTTGTTATTCATATAGTGACTCTTTCCCATGAGTCCAAAATTGCAAACTTGCACTATCTCTATGCTTGTATTGATTCCTTTCTTGATGTTGTTGTCTTCCATTGAATGGTGATTGTCCAACTATCCTTCAACTTGGAAATGTTGTCAAATCTGCCAACTTACCTATGCCATCCATACCATATGTTTTCTTCTTCCTTGCCTTTTTTTCATGCTCAATCTCAGTCACATACCCTTGCAAAGCACCCTTATGGACTTCACCTATTTCCTTCATCTTTAACTGTAGACTCTTTGCCCCAAATGCCATTGTGTCCTCAGTTTTACAATTCTCTGTTTTGACAACCTATGACTTCCTACTGACCTCTTTTGTTCTCAATGAACATATTACTGTCCCTATTATAATTTCATCTTGTTTTTCTACCTCATCATGCTTCCTCACAAGTAATTCACCCTTGTTCTTCTCTGTCTCAGTCTTGGTCATCAATTTACCAACTCTTTTCCTTCCTTATATCATAGTACCACCTTCCAAAATCACTATCCTCTCATCTACAACCTTTTCACTAGTTGCACACACCATGTTTCTCTCTTCCTCAAACCTTATAGGCTCCTTCTTGAAAAAAATGATTATCTTTTTTTCCTTTCCTTTTGCTTCATCCTTCTCCTACAATGGGGCTAATAAAAAAGAACTTCCATCCTTATCAATGGTATATGTATTTTCCCTTCCATCATATAATGAAAACCTGCCAAATTTCCATGGCCTTCCAAGAAGTAGATGGAAACAATCCATGGGTAAAATGTCACAAAGTACCTTATCCCTATACCCACCACTTTGAAACTCAACATATGCTTGCTTATTTACCAAAAGTGACTGATTATCATTTAACCAAGATTCCCTATAAGGTGATTCATGAGGAATTATTTCTAGTTTCAGGTTTTCTACCATTTCTATAGACACCATATTATCATTCAAACTTGAATCTATCACAGTTTTGCATACCTTACCTCTACATTTGCATGTTTTCTTGAACAAGCTCCTTCTTTGAGTCATCTCCTCTTCCTTGGATGTCTTCAAGAGTGTTCTTCTCAACATCAATGATTATCCTACCTATGAGCAACAACATAACTTGGAGAGTTGACACTTTCACCTTCATCTTCTTGCACAATTTGGATTCTCTTTTCACCCCTCCTTTCACCTCCACTTGATGTAGAACCAAAATTTTTAGAGAACTTGTAGGATGGATGGCCAAACTTATTGCAATTATGGCATATACTTAAAAATTTATTTTAACTTCTTCCACCACCAAATATGCCTCTTGAACCTCTAAAACCACCTCTGAAATTTACATCTTGTTCTCTTTTATTTTCCTCTTCTTGGCTCTCACTTGTTTGTCTTGAAGTACAAAAAGATCCTCTTCCTCTTGAAGTGATGCCTCTTCCTCTAACTGTCTTTTCTTGTCTTCTTTTCACTTTTTCTTCTACCTTTAGAGCCATCTGATAACATTCTTCAACACTCCTTGGATTTTTCAAAGCTAGTTCATCCTAAATATTCAATCGCAAACCACCCAAGTACCTAGCAATATTTTCATCCTTGTTCTCATTATGGTTAGATCTCATACTTATAGAATTATTCAGTGTACATTTTTACATCCATTTATTTTTTCCTTAAACTTTGAAGCTTCCTAAACATCTAAATAGCATAATCAGAAGGGATAAATTTACCTTTCACCTTAGCTACCATCTTGTCCCAAGAAACAATCTTGGATTCTTATCTCTTTCTTCTCTCAGACTGCTCATAGTCCCACCATAAAAGTGCATGAACTTTTAGTTTTTTCTTTACAATTTTGACTCTTTGTTCTTTAGGAATGTCTTCACACTCAAAGTAGTTATCAAAATATTCTATCCAATCTAATAACTCTTCTTCCTTTAGATTCCCACTATAATTTGAAACATAAATCTTTACCTTATGCTTGTAACTCTTAATTGTCCTTAATAATTTTACCATTCTTTGATCATCAAGATCTAGTTCTTCATCCACATCTTGAAACTCTTCTTCCTCTTCTTCATCAGAATCACTGTCTTCACTCAGGTTCACTTCTCTTCTCTTGCTTGTTTCTAGTGTTTCCAATATTTCCTTTAACTATCTTATCTCCCTAGTCTTTTTATCCTTTAATTCACTCATTTTCTTAGCCATATTTTTCCCCTTTGGAGGAATTTTGACACTTTGTCTTTTCAACTTCCAAGTTTCCTTTCTTCAATCAACAACCTTCCACTCTCAAGAGATCTAATCCTTGTGATTTTATACCAATTGATGCAATATAGGGAGGAAATAAATTCACTTTCACAATACCAGGAGATTCCAATCACTTTTATTACCCAAAAACTCAATCTTTTCTTTTATCCAACATCTCACCTAGTCTCTCTAGTAGGTCAGCAGACCTAGTTTCTTAACCACAACTTTCAACTTTTCTTAACTGTGTTGTATAAAAATGGCCCCCATTTTCACGGCCTTTTAGGTCTTGTTTAATGGTGTTGGAACTATGTTGTTATGATTATATGTTCTACAATGGCTTGAACATGCTTATTTAGGTACTAAAATTCAAAGAACGACATCTTGTGAAGGTGTTGTGAAGTGCTATAAGGCATTTCTACATTCTTCTAAACTCTCTTTGATGAAATTTACCTAAAAACCATTTCATCATTATTTAAGTCCTATTTTTAAGTGTTGTAAAGTCTTGTAACAATATTTTATGCTTTTCTAGGCATAACTTCACTATTTATCCCTTTCCTATGATTTATTTGGTCCCTTTATTCCCTTATAAGCTTTAATTAAGTGTTTTTTTTAATGTTATCTTGAAAAATAACATTAAATACAATATTTTTCCTAACACTTGTTTTTAGGTCCTAGGTGGGACCCATTTGCAATGGGTGGCAAATGAGTCACCCTTGGCCCCAAATTCAAAATATTTTAAATTTTCTTTTAGGATTTTATTCAAAATCACTTGATTTTGACATGCAATGAGGTATGAATGGATACTAAGGCACAAGAATTATATAAATAATTTTTTTCCACCTCATTCTACAATCCACCAACATTCACATATCATATTGAAGCAATCTCAAGCATTCAAGCATTTTACATCAATAATTCAAGAACTATTTAAGCACTTTGAAGTAGCCATTGACATTACTTCAAACTTGCATCATCAAGGGTTTGGTAAGTTGATATCACTTTCATGCTATTAGTTTATCTTTCTCTTTCATTTCATTATCTTTTCAAGGGTTTAATTACCAAAAGTGGGGTTTGACTAAGGAAAACCCCTATTCACTAACCCTTAATCATTTTCCTCCTATTACATGTTTGTTTGCAGAATTTTGTGTGTAGATTTTATAGGTTATTAGGTTTTGAAGATTGATTTCCAAGTCAACTTAAGTCAATTTCAAGCTTGGAAAGAGTTATTTGTCCATCTTCTGCAAAACTTACTTTGACAACCCGACAAGCCGAAATTTCCAGATCTGCTATTGCAGAGTTGTCTCCTAATTTTTTAGAAATTTGGGAGAGAATTGATTCACCACCTATAGAGAATGAGTCCCACCTTAGGACTGAAAAACTCAATTTTGTGAGATTTTAGATCCTGATAGATAGAAACTAGCTCCTGACACTTTTTCACCAGGAGGATTGATTCGCCACCCTGGGCGAATGAGTCCCATTGTAAAAAAATAGTGATCTTAACTAGCATCTAGGACATTCCTTTTTTTTCATCATACTTTTCCCAAGTGCACTTTGATTTGACCCATCTCTTTCAGTTGTACACATTTCATTCATTTTCTTCATTGTTTGCATATCACACTATGTTTTCAAACAAGGTATAAATCTCACTTTGGCATTCATTTTCAATCATTTAGATTAGAAAATTGCATTTAGTCAAGTTAATTTACATAAAAAAACATTGCATACATCCTAATTTGAATGAATCATTAGAATTTTTGGCCCTATCTCTCTCCTTTTAGGTGAAAAACCCTAGAAGTGCAAGAGTAGTCCATAAGGTCCCAAAAATTTACTATTCATTTTAGTGAACCCAAATTTTGAACACTTCATATTTCTGATTGCATTCACATATTTCATCCTAGTTTCCATTTGCATTAGCATTCAATTAGGATATTGATTTGTTATTGCATTCTAAGGCTTTTCATCTTGCATTAGTGAACTTCATTTAGCTTTCATTTTTGCATTACATCTCATTGAAACAAGTCAAAATCTACATTTTGCATCTATAATTGCATTATGTAAACCATTTAAATCATCTTTAAATTTTTGGAAAACTCTAAAAAACCTCAAACTGGGACTCATTCACCACCCAGGGTAAATCAGTCCATCTACAGTTTCTAGACAACATTTCTAGATTTTTTGGGGGGTTTGTTTGCATTTCTATTTTCTATAATTGGATCTCTATTATAGTTAGAAGAAACTTTGTTATTTTCATTTTAGATCTCTTATATTAGCTTGCATTTTTATTCACCCACCCTTTGTGGTACTTGTATGAGTGTTTGGTGCCCCGTTGATAATACTTTAGTGAGAAGAAGTTCTAGACTCATGGCATCCCACACTAGCACTTTTGTTGTGGACCTTGGGATCTCACGAGCTCCTACTCCTAGTATGGAAAATGGTGCATTAGTCCCTGACAATACCACTTCCATGCCATCACCTTTCCATCCAATGAATGTTGACAACTGAAATAATTCCCTCCCACAAGAAAAGGTCATTAATATTCATGAGGACTTTGCACATTTACAACAAGACTTGTCACTTAAAAACATTTCCACCACTACCATACCTTCCATTGAGAATATTCATCATTTAATTGAAAGTGATGATGGCTTGCAAGTGATGAAGAAAATTTATGAGATTTATAATAAATATACCTCTTCAAATACCCAATCCACAAACATTCCTATAGACCAAGGAGCACCTCAAGTTCCTCCCCCTTCAACCATAGCATCCATACCAACTTATACCAATCCACAAGTCCATATAACTATGCATCAAGCTACTTCTTTCCCAATTTCAACTAGCATTCCTGCTTCTTTTGTGGCAGCACAAGTCCCTTCCACCACTTTCACACCCCTTAGCATTCCTTTCATTTTCCCTTCTACCTCAACCTGCATACCCCAATCCCCTTCTTACACAACTCCTTACCACTATTTCATCTATGCAACATCAACTTTCCACCATTAGTCAATTTCAAAGTACTCCAACCAAATATCATGTCCACAACAGTCCCTTATCCTAAGAAATCTTATTTACCCTAATGTCACAAAGGATAGAAATGCCTCGGTTTGAGAAATACAGAGGACAAGGAGATCCTATCAACCATGTTAATGCTTATACAACTTTGTGTAGTGACTTTGTCCTTGACAATAAACTTTTAGAAAAACTTTTTCCAAGGACCTTGAAAGATACTACACTAGAATGGTTTTCAAACTTTCCCAATCATTCCATCCATTCATTCAATGAATTGGTGGATGCTTTCATTAGTCACTTCCAAGTGCACATGACACCTAAAAAGACAATGAAAAACCTTATGAGATGTAGACAAAACAAAGATGAAAAAGTGACAGATTTCATCTCACATTACCAATCCTTATATGCTCAAATTTATGTCAAGATTCCAGATGGACATCTGCAAAAGATGTTTATTGAAAACTTGCAAACCAACCTTTATGATAAATTCACCATGATGAAATTCCCTTCATTCATGAATTTATGTACAACCTTATGTGAGTACCAAAATTTAGTTTCAAGTCATGATTCAAAATCCAGTTCTACCTGAGTTGAAAAAACTGAACACACCAATCAAAACCAAAATAACACACAAATTTTTTTCAAACCTAATAGAGACTTTTTACAGTTTAATTTGCCTCCTCAACCACAATTTCCACCAACCCAACAAATTAAAAATTCAATGGTTGATGTTAATTCAATCGTGCCTTATCATTATGGGGATATGAAGAGACAATTCACTCCTTTACCTGATACTCTCCATAATAAGATGAAATAATTAATTCAAAAACACATGCTCATTTTTCTGCCTATTAGAGCACTTGATCCAAACCAACTATTACCACCCAATTTCAAGCCTAATGCTTATTGTCACTTTCATCACCAAAATGGACATGACACTAAACATTGAAAGCATCTAAAACATTTAGTTCAAGGCCTCATTGAGTTAGGCCAATTGTCCATTGAGGTCGTTAATTATCAAGGCAATAAGTCTGTTGCACCCCCTAACCAAAATTTACAAATTTTCACCAATCCTATGCCTAAACATGCTACCTCATTTTTCAAGGCTAGTGAACCCTTAAAAATTGATGTAATGATTATTGATACAAATAGTGAACAACATGATACAACTCCTACTAATACCCAAGTTAGTTCTATGGATAACCTTGTGGCTATGATAGACGTTATCCCTTGTAAGGGACAAACCACTAAATCACTTGATATTACTTTTTTTGTTAAATACATACTACAAAAGCTTCTTGATGATCCTCTCTACATAGTTGGCCGAATCTATGACAATCCCACTAATGGGATATTAATAGATCCCACTTGTGGTGAGAATTTGATCACATAAGAGTTTTTGGTATTACATGAACTATATCAAGATGATTATTATAAACCCACTGCATGGATTAAGAAACATAATGGCTTTTTATGCCCTACGATATGATCGATCATGCTACCCTTACAAATATTACCTAAGAATTTGGATGTAACATTTTCAATTGTTCCACAATCTAACCTATTCCGTTTGCGAGTAGGCCTCCCTTGGCTTCACTCAATGAAAGCGGTCCCCTCAGTTGTTCATAAGTATTTGAAGTTTCCACATGACAATGAGATAGTCACCATACAACATAGTGGATTTAATCCTTTATCTTCCAAATGTAACTTCTCATTAGAATACTTTTCTCCTGATCCCATGGAACCTATCACACCTCACAAGGACTTCTTTTTCATAGCTTATCAAAAGTTTTAAACAAAAAATATAGCTGAATTATCTCTTCGTAACACATCCCCATCCACTTCCACACATCCTATCCCATCCACCTTCCACACATCCTATCATAGATGAAACCATGCTTCAACCTAATTCTAACATTGAGAAAATCATCAAACCTCCTATACAACCACCCCTCAACATTTCCCCACCATCGTTTAAATGACCAAGGGAACATGAAACAAATCCTGCTCAGCCTCCTCGCCTTAAACAAGTGTATAAAGCCAAAGAGAAAGTGGTTGATCCATCCTCTTTGGTTTCTTCTATTCTTCCCCCTTTAGAAGAAAAAGAACATATGATGACTAAATTTTCTCTTACACCTCCACAAATCCAAAACAAAATTAAACAGAACTATAGTGCTAGGGAACGTAGGTGTCATCATTGTCTCCTTGTTTGCCAATCTTGCATAGAGGAAGATAAAGAAAATCAACCTTCACCTTTGACATAAGTAATAGATGACCACCCTCCTCTTGAATTTCCACACAATAGTCCAGTGAAACCTTCACAACAAATTGAATTAATCAAACAACCTCTACTTTTAATCCATCCATCTTTAGAAATCACCCTTCATCCTCTTGTTGTCATTAATCTTGATGATGATGATGATGATGATGATGATGATGTGATGATAGCAACAATAGATGAAGAAGTGCATAATGATTGAAATTTTTTATTTTCATCTACAATGAGCTTAAATGATACATCCTCTCCACCAAGTGAAGAACCTAGTCCAACTCCTGGTTTGATTCTTGCAATTATTCCTTTGGATAATCAACCACTCTCACATTACACTGAACATGATTGGGAGGCCGATGACCTATTAGATGGTTTACTTGTATTCACCTAACTAGCCTTTTTAATTTTCTCTTTTTAATTTTCCTTTTCGTATGTGTATCATGTTCCCCCTATCATTTATTTGATGTTCCTTCTCTTTGTACACTTCTTCTATTTGTATCTCTATTCTTCTCTTTGTTGTGCATTTTTTTTTTCACTTTTGTTTTATGTTTTCCTTGTGGGGATGACACAAAGCATAGAGATGACCTATGTCTCATCCATGTTGAGCCAAAACATCCTTGTCTTTTTCTCTTTTGTTTTGTGTTCTCCTTTTGGGGATGACACAAAGCGTAGATACACCCTATGTCTCTTCCATGTTGACCAAAACGATCCTTGTCTTTTTCAATTTTTGTTTTGTGTTTTCCTTCTGGGGATGACACAAGGTATTGATACCAAAATTTCTCATTCATGTTGACCCAAAATATTTTTTATTTTTGTTCATTTCGCTTGTGTTTTCCTTTTGGGGATGATGTAAATCATGGAGACTGCAATGTATCTTCCACGATGACCCAAAACATTACTTTTTTTTTGCTCTCTTTCTATCATTCTTCTAGTTCTATGTACTTTGGGGAATGATGATAGTTTCGTTTTGTTTCATAAAAACATTGCGGCAACAAACATACTGACCCAAAATCCATAGATCCCTCGTGTGTTTAGTGTGCTTTCTTTTCTGGGGGGCAACTGCCTTTCTTTTTTTTTCATTTTACCTTGACATGACATAGCTTAACTTCGAAATATATGACTTGGAATAGGGCTTTCTAAGTTGGCTCTCATGTCTTGTTTTCTTTCTTCTTTTTCTTCCCTTTGATACTTTAAATTAATTTCTCATAGAATGATGTGTAGGAATTCCTTTAAAGTGGGTGGCATACATTACCATTAATTCATTTACATTCTTGGTTCCTAGTGTAGCCTTGTCATTTACGTGATGTGTTTATCACTTTGTGGATGACATTGGGTGTGATGTCCTTTATAAGTGTTATTTTTCTTAGCATATTACATTCCTCTTGGTGGCTTGATGAGATGCAATGCATCCCCTAAGATGTGAATATACTATTCTTTAATTGGTTCTCTCTTGGAGACATTAGACACAATGTTCTCTAAGTGATTGACCTTGCATAAGCTGGACAAGACTCCTTTGAACATATTTTCACATTTTACATTTTACAACTTTAAATTTTTTGCATTTTTACATTTTGCATTCTTTTTTCCACCTTGCATAACATAGCTTGCATGACTGTGGTACACTTTATTTTTTTTCATGAGAATTTTTCCTTATGACACCTTGTAAAAGTTATCAGGTGGTATAAATTTAGCATGGTTGAGCAGGAATCCCACCTAGTGGCATGACTTTTCCCCATAGCCACCTTTGTGTTTGTGAGTGCATACCAACTAGCGTATGTATCTTAATTTTTTGGGATTTCTCACCTGATGAACAACATAATATTTTGTGGCCCCAAAGTGAGTATACAGTTGGGCCTTCTTATCCCATGGATAGCCTAAAGTTTTGTGGCCCTAGAGTGAGCACACATTCTTATTTTCAAACAATCAACCTAGATCTATTTCCACAACTAGTTGGATTGACAATCAAAGCTTCATCAAATTCTTTTCAACACTTGTGTGTTCCTTTGTTCTAATGTTTAGTTTTCCATGGGATCTTCATCCTGGGGGCTTGATCATCCTTCTTGATTGTCGTATTCCATCTTGCTAATGTAAGTGCATGTGAACCCTCCTCTCGATGTTCATGGCTACTTTAGTGTGAGTTTGAAACATGCTTCTGCTCTCACTAAAGTTAGGGCTAAATGTGTTGTAGAAAAATGGTCCCTTGTCATTTTCATGTCCTTATAGGTCTTGTTTCATGTTGTTGGAACTATGTTGCTCTAATTTTATGTTGTAACATGGCTTAAACATGCTTATTTAGGTACTAAAATTCAAAGAACAATGTCTTGTGAAGGTGTTGTAAGACATTTCTACATTTTTCTAGACTCTATTTAATGCAATTTACCTAAAAACCATTTTAATCACTTAACAAGTCCTATTTTGAAGTCTTGTAAAGTCTTGAAACAAGATTTCATGCTTTTCTAGTCATAACTTCACTATTTATCCCTTTCTTATGTTTTATTTGGTGCCTTTATGCCCTTATAAGCTTTAATTAAGTGTATTTTAGAATTTTTCCCAACACTTGTTTTTAGGTCCTAGGTGGGTCCCATTTGCCATGGGTAGAAAATGAGTCCCCCTTGGCTCCAAATTCAAAATATTTTAAATTTCCTTTTAGGATTTTATTCAAAATCACTTGATGTCAGCCTGTGATGAGGTATGAATGGATACTAAGGCACAAGAATTGTATAAATAAGTGTTTTCCACCTCATTCTACAATCCTCCAACATTCACATATCATATTCAAGAAATCTCAAGCATTCAAGCACTATTCATGCACTTTGAAGCAACCATTGACATTACTTCAAACTTGCATCATCAAGGGTTAGGTAAGTTGATAGCACTTTCATGTTGTTAGTTTACCTTTCTCTTTCATTTCATTATCTTTTCAAGGGTTTAATTACCAAAAGTGGGGTTTGACCAAGGCAAACCCCTATTCACCAACCCTTAATCATTTTTCCCTTATTGCATGTTTTTTTGGAGCCTTTTGTGTTTATATTTGATAGGTTATTAGGTGTTGAAGATTGATTTCAAAGTAAACTAGGTGCTTCAAGTCAACTTAAGTCAATTTCAAGCTTGGAGAGAGTTATTTGTTTGTTTTCTACAAAACTAACTTCAACAACCCGAGAAGTAGGTATTTCCATATCTGGTGTTCCAAATTTGTCTCTTAATTTTTCAAAAATTTGGGAGAGGACTGATTTTCCACCTGTGGTGAATGAGTCTCACCTTAGGACTAAAAATATGAATTTTGTCAAATTCTAGATCTCAATAGACAGAAACCAACTCCCAACACTTTTTCACTAAGAGGATGACTGATTCACCACCCTAGGAAAATGAGTCCCATTGTGAAAAATGAGTGATCTTATCTAGCATCCAAGACATTCTAGGTTCATCATACTTTTCCTAGGTGCACTCTGATTTGACCCATCTCTTTCTGTTCTGCACATTTCATTCATTTTCTTCATTGTTTGCATATCATACCATGTTTTCAAACAAGGTATATATCTCACTTTGGAATTCATTTTTAGTCATTTATATTTTTCAATTGAATTTAGTTAAGTTAATTTACATAAAAAAAATTGCATACATCCTAATTTGAATGAATCATTAGCATTTTTGGCCCTATCTCTTTCCTTTTAGGTGAAAAATTCTAGAAGTGCAAGAGTAGTCCATAGGGTCCCAAAAATCTATGGTTAATTAACAAACTCCCCAACCACCAACCTTTTCAAGAACCCATTTTTGCATTCTTTGACATGTCTCAAAACCCCATATGACTCTTTTGGACCAACATCTCCAAACAATTGCTTCACCATTGTCCAACAAGGCTAATTAGGCCACTTTTACAAAGGAACCCTATTGTAAACTCTTCCTCACGGAAAAAACTCAACTGGGAAGAATTAACTAGTCAAAGAAACCACCAATTTCACAAATTATTTTTAGAGACATGCTTCCCAAGACACCTAATCAAGAAACCCTCACTTTTGGCACTTTGCATGGGGTTTTATTGGAAAGCTATATACCAAACCTTACCTTACCTTACCACCACTTTAAACATCCTTAATTGTGTGTATAAATTGCTTCAAATTTCATTCTCAAACCTATGTCATCACTATTTCACCAAACCCTAGTTCAAAACCTCCCTTTTCAAGAAAAATTTACACAAATACATTCAGGACAACAACTCAAAATGCCTTCAATCATATTACCTACTCCAAAAGACCATGCACACACCTAAAAAATGCCCTAATGAGCTATTCCACCGAGTTATAGAAGAAAATAGTGAGTGGAATGGCTTAAAATGTCATTTTACACACTCAAACCCTTAAAAAGGGTATACAGGCCCACCTTCAAAAAATTGCCTCAAACATGCTTTAATCTTGATGAAACTTCTTCAAAATAGAACCTAATTAAGGATACTTCAATCCTCCAATGAATTCTATACAAATTTGTATCAAGATTTAAATATATGAGCCGTACATAGGCTGATGTTAAAGATCCAAGATACTAAGAGGGCAGTAAATCAGTATCTTCTTAAATTTTTGGATCAGATACCATCCAATTATTCTAATGCAAACAATAGAAAAGATAAATAAAAGCATTAACAGAACATGAAATCAGAGAACACAAGAACACCAGGACTTTTATGTGGAAAACCCTAAATTGAAAAAACCATAGTGAGTGTTACCTCACAATATTATATAACTAGTTATAGAATATTACAAAATGGGTGGCTCACTACCAAGACTCACTGTCCAAAAACAAAGGCTCATTGCCTATATAATTACAATGATTGAATGGTTTTCAACCAGAAAATGAACTAACAGAGTACACCTAATAAGTGGAGATTTAGTTCCAAGTAAAGCTTAGTAAACATACTTAACACATTTCATCATGTTCGTACTACTTCACTTCTTCACACAAAATCACACCATCCTTCTTCAAAAAACTATCCATTATATATACCCAATCTTCTTCACAAGAATTAGTTAGGTTGGCCTAATTAGATGCACTTCATATTTACCGAGAATATTATCTATTGGCCTCAAGCTTTGAAAAAGGATAGCCCACACACTTCAACAAGTCAGCATAGACCTAAAATAGGTTGCACATATCTCCACATAACAAAACTATTTTCTTCTTTACACAATTCACCAAATAAGTCGGTCAGGAATAAACTTTAAAAAAAAAAGAAAAAACATTTTGTATGAGTACAAGATACGTGAAAAATCACATGTATGTGTTCCCAACATCTATAATCCATTTTCCAAAACCACAAGCAACAATGCTTACCAGAAAAAAATGCAGATCAAAATACTGAAGTATTTAAGAAAAATACCGATTCAGATATCGGACTAGAATATCAGAGAAAATTTAGTCTTGATCTTGCAATTGCAACTCATATATCATGGTGACATCAATGGAAAACAAAAATTAAAAAATGAGATGTTCTTCTTCATTTTTCCAACAATCACCCCCTTTGTCATTGATGGAAACATGTGCCAAAACCAAAAGGAAATATTTGCAAGGTTTCTATTTATAGTACTTCTCTCCATAACACCGAAACTTCACCACTTCACTCCCCCTTTGACATTAAGGAGAAAGGGTGTCCCAAAAACAACTAAAAAAAATTAAAGCAAAGAAAACAAAGAACCATATGTCAACTAGAAGATGATGAGCCTTGAAGCTCCTTTAGAATACCTTCCCAAACTATTTTTCCTTTTTCCCAGCCTTCCTTTTTTGCAGTCAACATCTTGTTCATAGATCTCAACTCTATGAGAACTTCTTCAACACCATCTAGAGTACTAGGAGTCATATCTATCTTCTCAAGCCTTTTAGTGCATGCCAGAGCCTCTCCAACCAGAGTGTATTCCATTATTACAATATCACTTAGTAGATTGAATTTTCTTATGATTTCTTCTTCTTTTTTTTGCAAGGAAAATAATTTTTCTCTATGTGTAGCAATGGCCTTGCATATTGATTTGTCTTTATCTTTAGATACACTATAAGTACCATAAATAGTAGAAAACTAGGATTCAATGGAGTCCATAACAATATTTATATTTTGAGTGGCATCTAGCCACTTCAAGGAGTAAGAAAGAACAACATCTGGCTAAGATTCACAAACTTTCACAGCTTCCAAACTCCTTTTGACATAGGAATGTGCAAGAGAAAATTTGTCATGCAAGGCCAACAACCTTTTCTCTACCAAGTTTTCTTCTATCTCATCTTTTATTTTCATTAATTTTAGAGGAATACTCCTTGAAAGAGTCTACCAGTAATCTCAAATTTTCAATAGGGGTGAGAGATGTGTCAATGGATGCACCAAGTATAGCTTCCTATAATGTTTTCAGAGCATCTTCTATTAGTTCCATTTCCTTTTGATGTGTCTCAAGAATTTATTTTCTTCTAGATTCTTGCATAACATCACCCAACACAAATTTATGTATAGGAGACATATTATCCACATCAACATATCCTCCAATCAAAGGAATATTCAAAAGTTCTTGGGGAATAATCGGTTGAAATCTAATTTTATTAGATAGTAAACCTATTAATACATCACCATAAAAAGATAGGTCACCATGATGTTTCATTGATTTCAAAATCTTTTTTCTTCATTTTTCCCAGAGGATTCCATATTTTCTTCCTCTCCCTTTTCTTTTTCTTTATCTTCCTCTACTACCTCTTCTTCTTCTTCCTCTTTCTTTACAACCTTTTCAACTTCATTTTCATCTTTATCTTTATCTTTTTTTCATTGTTGATCTCTTCCTCAAGAATTTCTTTTCCTTCTTCTTCATTACCCTGACCATCACCTTCAACATTTCCATTATTTTCTTCCTCATCACCTTGCTCTTTTTTTCCTTTTTCTTCTTTAGTATGCTCTAGAGGAGCATCATTATGCATCTCAGGCTCATCTTCTCCTTCATTTTGCTCAATAACTTCATTACCAATATTAATTTCAACATCAGAATTATCTTAAATATTTTCATTACTTGTTTCTAGAGGATCATTTTCCTCAGCATTTTCAACAACATCATCACCTATTTTGAGCATACCATACTTTTTTGTTGTCTCCTGGATAATTTTAGTTGTTTCCTTCCTCACTTTATTTTTTAGCTTCTTGTTTCTTGTCATCATCATATTTACCCTACCCTTCATTTGAAACATTTTAGCATAGATCGTCTTTAGGGAATCCAAATCATCAAGGGTCAAGGAAGACCCAATCTTGTTATATGTTGCATTTCTAATCTTTTCTTCAAACACAACAACCTCAAATATCCTTTTCATTAGATTATCCCACATTCTTTTAGGAACATCTTTCTTTATGTTATCCCATTTGACTTTTAATACAATGACATTCTCAATAACAACTAAAAGTAGTGTTTTCTTGTCTTATTCTCCGACATCATCATAGTATTCAGTTGTGGGTTGGAGCATGTTCTCAATGTAAACAAAGAATTAAGAGATGTCTCAAGTTTATACCGGGGACCAAAAATTACCAAAATATCTCATTCATCTTTTTGGCCTATAGAGATTTCATTAGCTACCTTGTCCTTTCATTTGGGCTTGGTGTGCACATGTATACCGTACTCATTCCCTTCTTCATCCTTACACAATGACATAATGTGTACTCTTTTAGAACCAACAACATCTATAGATGCACCTTCACTGGAGGGTAAATCTCCTCTTTTTCTCCTTACTAACTTTGCTTCAGGATCTTCTTCTTCATCCTGATCATTAGTAACACTCATATTCTTCTCTCATGTTTCCTTCTCTTTCCTTCCTCTCTTAGCAGGGGTGACTGGAGGAGTTTCCTTTTGCTTCTCAAATCTAGTAGTAGGTCAAGATGAAATAAGACCTTTACCTTTATCAACATTTCTAGGTTCAGTTGTATCTATAGGGGTTGCAAAGGAATTTGCAGAGGCATTTCTGCTAGATCTTCTCATACAAGATGATTTTTCCTCTCTTAGTTCTACCTTAGCCCTTCCAAGGGAAATCTCCTCATTAGTGAAACTAGCATCTTTAAGTTTTTTCTCCACTTTCTTCCTAATATTAGGATTTTTTTGTTCCATATGAATTTCCATAGACTTCTTTGCATATGTCCTAATTCTAGGTTCATTGGGATCCTTTGGATTCTTCAGCAACATCTGCACATAGACTTTAGCTTCTTCTTATCTTATCACATATCCAAGAGCCTGAATCCAAATAGTTTGAGGTTTTACTGCATCAATCATGCATTCATCAATGGGGACATGAAATATGATGTTATGCTTATACTTCTCAAAAAAATTCCTCAGAATTCTTTCCCTTTCTTTCATATTTCTTTTGAATACTGCAAAGAAAGTTGTTAGAGCATCTTCTTGAGCATTCAAGATACCAATACTATACACATGATCAAAGATTTGATGTCCCACCAGTCTGGATGGGTTCTAGAATACATCTTCATCTTTCCCTAGAAGCCTCTTCATGAAGTAAAACAATAAACATATGATCAATGAACCAAATTTAAAGGCATGCTTCTTTTCCTTTTTTTGCTTTATGTTTTCTAACAATTGCAATTGAAGAAGCTTGCAGATATCATAATCCTCAAACATACTCCTCAAACTTAACTCTAATCACCATCCTAGTATCCTCAGTCAACATTACACCATGTGGAATTGAAGAAAATGCATCCATGGGATCATCTTCAAATATTTTTGATGAGTAATTTTTGTAAGAGGGCCTTAGCCTCTCCGATACTTTCATGACTACAGGAGTTTCCATTTTACTGGAAGTGAATTCAAGAAAATTCACCAAAACACAATAGCTCAAGTATTATAAATAACTTGTTCTAGACATAGAACCGTAGCTAGGGTTCCCACAACTCGAACTCCAAATTATCTTTAATAATGCTCCAAAAATTCTCTAATTCTGCAAATTCTTGAGTGAAAAAAATTCCTTGATCATTTTCTTTATAAAATGAAAATTTTTCCTAAATCTCATTTAATGCAGCAAACTCCAAAAAGCTACTAAAAACTCTTTTTTTTACATAGAAAAACCATAACTTGCTCCACAGAGAATGATCTCTTCATATTTTCTATCAGTTCCTTTTCTAGAACCTCTGAAAAATCAATCTTCATCTCTCTTCTTCTTGTCTACCTCTAACACACCATCTATCTATGGGGTTTTTATAATTTTCTGATAAAGCTCCCCCTTTGACCTTGCTAGGTCTTGTTACTGAATAAATCGTTTGTACCAGATGAGGGCACAAACTCATCAGTTGTCTTTGGTTCTTCTTTCTTTCTCAAAATCTTGCTCATCTCTTGCTTAATCTTATCTTGGTCAACCTTCTTCATAGATTCATTCTTTTCTATCTAATTGGTTTTGTTACTCTTCTTGCTTCTATAGACTCTTGAAACATGTCCTAGTTGTAGTTATAGCAGGCAATATTCCTTTTATTAGATTGACTCCTTATTTTGCACTGATTATCTTTATGTCCATACATGTTACAAGTATAGAAATATCCATTGAAATATTGATCCATTCTTCTTGCATTAAACTAATTCATCATCATAGTTCTGCATTCACTTTCCCTATGTCTAAATCTTTTGCATGCAAAATTTTGATCAAAGAAAGGACCAAGGATTTGATTCATCCTACTTCTACATTCAGTTTCCTTATGACCAAATCTATTACATGAAAAAAAGGTACCATTAAAAGAAGGGTACCTTTGTGCATTAGGCCATTTCACCAGAGGTCTCCTAGCAGAGTTTTTTGAATTTTATTTTTGTTTACCTTTATTCAAAGTCTTTTGGTTGTTCATTGTCATAGAGCTCTCACTAGCATCATTTCCTAGACCGCCTTTATCTTTGCTTGATTTTTATCTTGCAATTAATTCATCAAGCATATTCGAGCTAGATTTGAAATTGTTTTCATAGAGTTTCACCTTCTCCATATCCACTTTCAAATTCACATTTCTTGTTCAAGCTTGGTGTAATCTTCAGACTTGATTTGTACCAACTTGTTTAGACACTCTTAAATTATTTTCTTCTCTTCCACTTGAACTTTGAAACCAACAGTATCTTCATTAGTCATCTTCAATTGATTAGTCACTTCCTTATGCTTTCGTATGAATTTTTTAAATTGCTCCTTAAGTTTTCAGACACATTCGTTTGCTTCTTCAGGATTCTCTTTTAGATATATGTTTTCTCTTTCAACTTTATCAAGATCCTCAAGAGCAGTTTGAAGCTCTTCTTGTAATCCATTTCTTCCATCTTCAGAATCTCCCACAAGCTATTAGGCTTAACCAGAGGAACTAGGCCCTGATGCCAATTGCTAAAGATCCAAGATACTGAGATGGGGTTGAATCATTATCTTCTTAAATTTTATAATTAGATACCATCCAATTATTCCAATAAATAAAAGCATTAATAGAACATGATATCAGATAACACAAGAACACAAGAAATTTTACGTGGAAAACCCTAAATGGGAAAAACACAGAGAGTGTTAGCTCACAATATTATATAACTAGTTATAGAATATTACAAAATGGGTGGCTCACTACTAGGACTCACTATCTAGAAATAAAGGATCACTACCTATAGAAATACAATGATTGAATGGCTTTCAGCCAAAAAATGAACTGATAGAGTACACCTAATAAGTTCATATTCAGTTCCAAATCAAGCTTAGTAAACAGACTTAACACATTTCATCATGTCTGTACTACTTCACTTCTTCACACACAACCACACCATCCTTCTTCAAAAAACTGTATGTTATATATATACCCAATATTCTTCACCAACATCAATTAGGTTTTCCTAATTATATGCACTTCATATTTAACAAGAATATTATATGTCAGCCTCAACCTTCGAAAAAGGATAACCCACACACTTCAACATGTTGACATAGACCTAAAATAGGTCACACATATATCTAGAGAACAAAACTATTTTCTTCTTTACACAATTCACCAAAGAAGTCAGCCAGGAATAGAATTCAAACAAAAAAGAAAAAACATTATGTATGAGAATCATATACATGAAAACTTGCATGTACATGGTCCCAAATTTTGTAAACCATTTTCCAAAACCACAAGAAACAATGCTCACCAGAAAACAAATGTGGATCAAAATACTAGAGGATTTCAACAAAACATTAGTTCAGATACTAGACTAGAATATTGGAGAAAATTTAGTCTTGATCTTACAGTTGCAACTCATATAACATGGTGACATAAATGACAAACAAAAATAATAAAATGAGATTTCCTTCATTTTTCCAACCGTTGAAACAATAAAAACACAAAAAAAAAAGTAAAATTGAGATAATTGATTGATTTCTCCTTCAAAATATTCAAGAGAGAATTACAATGAGGTTTCTCATATATTTAAATGTGTTCCCTCTAAAAACTAATTGATTAAACTACCTCAAACAACTATTTGAAAAAAATGACCATTGGCATTCCATATCTTTCCTTTTTACACTTTTGCAACTTTCTACATGATAACTTTTTATAAAATTGGAAAATTAGACAATATAGACTCATTGACCCCTCAAGACAATTTAAACCTTTGAAATGGTCTACATGGACCTTATTTAATGAAAAAAATACTACTCCATCCCCTCAATGAGTGGTATGGGAGGTGTGTGCCCCAGTAGGAGTTCATGGGATTGGCCCCAAAAGCCACTTTTTTATGTATATATTTATTATTATAAATCTGGACCATTTATCATTAGGTCTCAAATTTAATGGTAGATATTTTGTTGGCTAATCTTTCCATAGAAGGAAACCCTATTTCATGAGGGAATTGTATTGTGACTATGTATTGTGATGTATTCAAAGAGTGTAATAGTGGTTGTGTCACCTCTGGATCTCTCGTTGGTGATACTCCTATAAGAATATTGCTCTATAAGTATATTGTAATATTTGTGATTTTTGAATAATATATTGGGGAAATTTTGGAGTGTGGGGTATTTTTCTTGAAAGGGTTTTCCCCATGTAAATCTCTATGTTGTGGTATGCATAATATTTATGTTTATTTCTTTTATTTTTTTGTTTCTATTGTAAAGATCTATAAAGTTTTGCATTACCCTCCTTTCAAGATTAGTATAGGAATTTGTTCCACTACCTTAACTTCCTTACAATATACACATATGCATGCATGCATATATATATACATACACACATCCATACATATCTATGCATATATATATATATATATACATATATGTATATGTATATGTATATTTTTATGTATATATATCTATACATATATGTGTGTGTATATGTATATGTATGATAGATTTAGTAATGATGAAGTCAATGCTTAAAATTTTGATTCTAGTAAATTTGTAGGGAATATTATATACATTAAAGAATGATAGTCATTCATAGTTGTTGATTCACTTCATACATTCCTTATTAGAAAAATTAGCCACAAAACAACATAGCATTCAATTTACAAAATGCAAGGTAGATGGTAACACATGAGAGAGCACAATTAAATATAAACTATTTAAATCAATTAATGAGGTTTGAAATTACTTTTCATGGTTGAGAAATTTTTTTAGACTATAGACCAATAAATTAAAACATAGGTGTTTGTAGCTAGTCAATGCTCCCCTTGGGATTTGTGACATGCACTAACTACTTCCTATGGATTTGTTAACTATGGCAGTTGTATCAGGCATTAACAGATTGATCTTTTGGTGCAATGACAACTATGAGGAAAAAAATTGGTATTAGATCCAAAGGTATCATGTTTGAATCCCTTTGGGTAATGTTGAGGGGGAGATTGTTGGTAGTTGGTCAGCACTCCCCTTGGGATTCGTGACATGCACTAACCATCTACTGTGGATCCATTAACTCTGGTAATTGTATCAGGCATTAATAGGTCGATCTTTTGGTGCAATGACAACTATGGGGCCAGGAAAATTGATTAAAGAAAAAAAGTTAGAATTAACTACTTCTATCATATATACTAGGAGAGAGGAGCCCATATTGGAGTGGGCTAGCTTTGGGGGTCCACATGGACCAACAATTACAAAAATTAGCTGCCACTACATCATAATTCTTATAGTCACCAAAATATTTAATTTAGCCCAAGTAGACACAAAATACCACATCTATGCCTCTTTCTTAATCTATGTTGATATATGCATTCCTAAGCCTCATAGATGATGTAAATTTTGTTTCCAATGTTGTCTAGATGCATATCTTTTGTATAAGATGTTAATGTTGTATAATATTCTTATGTAAATTCCTATGTATTTTATACCATGTAAATATTATTTTATAATTCCCTATGTATTCTACCCACTGAGCTATAAGTGCATGTATGGGGTTCCAATTTATATTGTTTACACATGTGAATGCATATCTTCTATATACGATGTAATTTTTATAGATAATGTACTATAATTTAATGACCTAAAGGCTTTTTAGTTATATTTTTTATGCATATCAATGCCTATATGTTGTATAAGATGTAAATGTTCTACCCACTTCACTATAAGTGCATATATGGGGTTTTATGTTGTAATATAAATGATATTGAAAGTGTACTATATTCTCATATATATTATTTCACTCTTGGTCATCCACATTAAGTTTGTATCTCTTCCCATTTAATTTTAATAGCACACATCACTTACCACATGCATAGTTTCTATCAATATAATTGAAGGTATGAAGCTTACAAATCATGCAATAAAAACATATAACCGTTTTAATTCATCTCAAAGGAGCTAATCATCCCAAACAATGAGACTAAAATTTAAGACTTTAGCCCAAACAAGAATTTACAATAGACTATCAACAATGTCTGCATCATATAGGACATTCAACCCAAAAAAATATTCATCCAAATCAATGAACATATACTTATAAATAACAACATTTTCTTCATATAGGCATGTTCATAAAAATATCAACATCATTTACATCATATATATTCATTTATATATATATGCATTTACAATACACTATCAACAACATTTACATCATATAGGACATTCAACCCAAAAAAATATTCATCCAAATCAATGAACATATACTTATAAATAACAACATTTGCTTCATATAGGCATGTTCATAAAAATATCAACATCATTAAATTATTCCATGGATTTGTTGTAAGTACGAGGGTGTTGTCATTGATATCAACTAGCTACTTTTGTCATTGGTGTCAACTGTGTTATTGGCTATATATGTTGAGGATATTGTGAAAATTTTAATAAAGAAGGTTTTTGGTTTGTGCAAGTATTGTGAGTACATGGATTTATCCTTATGTTGCTATGTCAGGAAGTGTTTAAGAGTAAAGTAGTGTGTTGAAATGATGTCTTGAGTACTTGGTCTCTGAGTGCTTTTGAGAAAATTTGATGAACAAAGGAAAAAATGTATTCAGTGTATGCTCTGGGATGTGCTCCACATTTATTTTGTGTTGATGCTATGCTTGTGTAGATTTAGATATTTTTATTGGTTGTTAGTAGTTGCTATATCTAGAATTTGGTCTTCTGGATCATCATACAATGTGAGATATTTTCACCAGTGTGTGAACTATACATTTTAGTGCTTTTTTCTATAGGCTGGGAGAAATGTATTTGCTCCACATTTCTCCTCATTGTGGTTTCAAGACTTGTAATTTTGAGAATAATTTAATAAGGTTTCTCTCTTGCTTGGTTTAAAAGGATTTGAGATTTGGTGTTTCTAATGACAAATTTTAGAGTTACAATGTATTATAGGGTTTGACTATTCAAATGAACAAAATGATCATATTATTCAAGTGAAGTTTTTTGCAAAGGTTTTAGATGAATCTACAAGTATTTAATACTTTTTATAGATCATGTTCAAGTGAAATTTGTTGTCCAAAAGGATTGTATTGGGTTAAGCCTGATGCATATACTTAATTTTTTATGTGTTTGTAGGGGTGTTGTCCAACCTTGTGTTAAAATATACTTGAAAAGCTTAAGTAAATGTGTTGAAGCATGTTGGGACTCATTTTAGGTCCTCATTAAGAGTGTGGTTGGTCTCCCTCATTCTCTTACATTGTGGGAATGTTTTGGCACCAACCTAATTTGAATTTATAATGTAAAGTATGTATGGTCGACCTTGGAGGGGTTTCAAGGTTGAATATGGTATAAGTATGAGTTGAGATTCTTGTAAATAATGCAAGATAGATGTGAGATAGATATGAGATGTGATGTGAAATGTGAATTTGATTTTATTTTGAGCAGATCAGTGTGAATTTCCAAATGTAGAGATCCTGAAGGAAGTGAGATCAAGGTGTACTCTATCTTTAAGGCATATTTACAAGAGTGTGAGCTAATGGTAGAAATTTCATTGCATTGAAATAGTCTTCTCTCTATAACATTCCTCTTCTATCTTATTTGTAATTCTATGGTAGTGAGCTCAGACTGTGACCCCTCATTGCATAGTGTGTCCTATTCTGGTTGTGAGCCTTTCTAGCAGTGAGCCTTTTGTAGGATAGTTTTAGAATTATTTATAGTTTGAGTTAATCTTCACTAGGGTTTTTCCCTCATTGGTATTTCCATGTAAATATGGTGTCCATGTGTTTATGGTTTTTCAATTTTTAGGTTTTTTATTCTGCACTTATTGATTAATCATATTAACAAAATAAAGGTGTTGTGAAAGTTTGTGGATCTAACTTATGGTTAAATTTTTAAAGGTTGAAATTGCTACAACTAATTCATTTCCCCCTCTCATTTTTCTTGTGGTATTTTTTAACAATTGGTATGAAAACAAGGTTCCTTGAAGAAGACCTTAACCACTTAAGGAAGGTTTGAGATGGAAAACACAATAATTATTGAGTGCCCTATGTTTGATGGCATTGGCTATGCTATCTGGAAGACAAAGATGGAAGGATATCTAGCATACTATGGATATGAAATTGAAATGTCTATAAATAAGCCATATAATACTCCATAAAATGGTCCCGGTACTATAGATGAGGTCAAAGTACATGAAACAAATAGTAAGGAAAGATTTATTTTGGAAAATAGTCTTTCAGATTTTTAATTAGTTAAGGTTATGAATATGAAGATTGCTAAAGAGATTTGGGATATGTTAGAAAGGATATATGAAGGATATGAAAAGGTTAAACAAGCAAATTTTTAGAATTTGGAAGCATAATTTGAGATCCTATGAATGACAGAAGATGAGAACACTAAATCCTATGTGCGGAGAGTTGATGAGGTAGGAGGTGGAATGAGAGAACTTGGTGCACAAATAGAAGAATCTAGGATAGTGAAGACAATTCTCAAAAATTTCCCTAATTTATATAGTGAAAAGGTATCTGCTATAGAGGAATTTTCAAATTATAATACTTATCCTAAAGATTATTTGGTTGGTACTATAACCTCAATTGAAATGAGAATTCATGGGTTGAAGAATGGAACATGGACAAAAACTACTTTCAATGCTACAAAGGTGGAATATCCAGATGAATAAAATCTTGATGAAGTGGAAGATAATTTTGTAAGAAGAATGAAAAAGGGCTCTGATAAGTACCAAAATAAATTACCATTCAAATTTTTTAGTTGTGGCATGAAATTGGTCATTATTCTTCAAGGTTTCCAAAAAGATTTGAAAGAAATAAAAATAAATAAGGAAAAAAAAATAAAGGAAAGATAATAAAAAATGAATATTATGTCAATTCAAATATGTTGGAATTTCTGATGATGAGTTTGATAATGTAGATTTTGATGATAATAAGTGTTTTTTCTTTGCTTTAAAAGATCAATCTATTATTTCTAACACTGAAAGATCTATGAAGGAAAGTGCTCCACAGAAAGTTGGAGGTATTGTGGTTTCTGCTCTTCTCGCTAGAAAAGAAAATAGCTACTAGGTTGTTGATAATGGTTGCTCTAATCAAATGACCGGTGACAAAAGCAAGTTTGTTAAAATTTTAAAATATAATGGAGGATTAGTTAAGTTTGGATATGATTTTAGTGCTAAGATTTATAGGATAAATTCAATTAGTTTTGATGGAAAGCATAGTATTGATGATGTCTACTATGTTAATGATTTAAGACACAATCTCTTGAGTGTTGGGAAAATGTGTAGTAAGGGATATGCTCTTGTTTTCAAGAATGAAAAATGTGAAATCAATAAAGGATCTAGAATTATGATTGTTGTTGGCAAGAGGATGAAGGAAACATCTATCAAATCAAAAGTGCTAATGGACATTCCTTTATGTCTCAAATTAATGACATTTGGTTATAGAACTGGAGGATGTGTCATATGAATTTTGAAAAAATTATAAGAATCAGTGTTGTACAACCTGTGAGAGATTTACCAATAATCACAAATCTTGTTAATGTTGTCTACAAGGACTGTCAATTTGGAAAGAAAACTAGAAACAACTTCAAGAAAAAGGAGCAATCTACTACCAGACTACTAAAATTGATTCATATATATATATCTATGGTCCTACAAGAGTGAGAATTCAACAAGGTGACAGGTATTTTATGCTTATGATTGATGATTATTCTAGAATGACATGGGTTACATCTATTAGAGAGAAATATGATGCATTAGATAGATTTAAAGAATTCAAATCTATGGTTGAGAATGAAATGGATATGAAAATAAAATCCTTGAGGTCTAACAGAGGTGGAAAATTCACCTCCTATGAGTTTAATATGTTTTGTGAAGATCATGGAATAAGAAGATAGTTATCTACCCCTAGAACTCCTCAATAAAATGGAATTGTTGAAAGGAAGAACAAAGTAATTCAAGAAGCTACTAGAACAATGATAAGAGAAGCAAGTCTACTAGAAGTCTACCAAGAGAAGAAATTCACACTGCTATTTATGTGCTCAACTAAGTTCAAGCAAAAGCTAATAGTACTAAGACCCCCTATGAGCTATGTCATGGAAAGATTCCCACTGCAAATTATTTCAAAGTAGATGTTATATCAAGAGAGATGAAGGAAATTTAGAAAAAAAAAATTGCAATATGTGATGACCGTATCTTCCTTGGATAATCTACTAAAATAAAAACTTATAGATGTTACAACAAAAGGCTAAGAAAGATTGTAGGAAGTACAAATATTAAAGTTGGGGAAGTATTGGAAAATTCAACTAAAGTCATTGGATACGTTTTAGATGAGCCAAAATGAAGAGAAGAAGAGAAATTTGAAGAAAAAGAAATATAGAATGAAGAAGAAGAAGCTTTGGTGGTGTCCCCAAAGACACCTAAGTATGTACAAAAGAATCATTCTGAAGAAAAAATCATTGGAGATAAGAGGAAAGGAGTATTGACAAGAAGTTGAAGTAAACTTATGTTTACTTTCTATAGTTAAACCTAAGTCAGTGAGTGGGGCATGTTAAGATGAACATTAGATGAAAGCAATGGAAGAAGAACTTATGCAGATTGAGAAAAATCAAACTTGGGAATTGGTTCCCAGACTAGTAAACAAGAACATAATTGGAATTATGTGGCTGTTAAAAAATAAGTCAAATGAGAATGGAGAAGTGGCCAGGAACAAAGTAACGCTTGTGTGTAAAGGTTAATCACAAGTGGAAGGAATAGATTTTTAGGAAACATTTTCTCTGGTACAACTAGAGGGATTTTAGTTATTTGTTGCTTGTAAAAACTTTAAATTTTATCAGATGGATGTGAAGTCTATATTTCTGAATGGCGAGTTAGAAGAGGAAGTCTACATGGTACAACTAGAGGGATTTTAGTTATTTGATCAACCAGATATGGTCTACAAATTGAAAAATGATTTATATGGTTTGAAGCAAGATCCTAGATCTTGGTATGCAAGGTTGGATAGATATTTGAATCAACAAGGCTTTAGTAAAGGTACTACAAATAACAATCTCTATTTCAAAATTGATGAAAATAAGATCTTCATAGTAGTTGTATATGTGGATGATATCATATTTAAAGGAAATGAAAATATGTGTAAGATGTTTGCTGAAGAGATGTGAAAAGAGTTTGAAATGTCTATGTTTGGTGATATGCATATCTTTCTTGGGCTAAAAATCAATAAAACAGATAAAGGCATTTTCATTTCATAGTAAAAAATTGTAAAAGAAATGTTGTTTAAGTTTGGGATGGAAGATTCCAAACTGGTATGCACTCCTATGGTGACTGGATGCAAATTGAGTAAAGATGATGATTCACCTAAGGCTGATCAAAGAAAATACAAATCCATTATTGGTGGACTATTGTATCTAACTGCTATGGGACTTGGTATCATGAATTCAGTTTGTCTTGTGGCTAGATTTCAAGAGGATCCTAAAGAAACACATGTTGTAGCTATTAAGAGGATATTCAAATATCTAAAAGGTACTCCAAATCATGTCTTGTGGTATCCTAGGAATACTTATTTTACACTAAGTTCTTATACATATGCAGATTGGTGACAAGAAAAGTAAAAGTGGTGGTGTATTCTTTCTTGGATGCAGATCATATCATGGTTAAGTAAGAATAAAAATTTAGTTTCCTTATCCACTATAGAGGCTGAGTATATTGCTGCAACATCTTGTTGTACACAAGTTCTATGGATGAGATATACATTGAAAGATATCGGAGTAATGTATGATGATCCCATCTCTATTTTCTGTAATAATACAACTATAATTAATATTTCAAAGAATCTATTGATGCACTCAAGGATAAAGAATATATCAATCATGTATCACGTTTTGAGAGAGAAGGTCATGGAAAATGAAGTGAAGCTTGAGTATGTACCTACAAAGGATTTGGTTGTTAAAATATTCACTAAGGCTTTTCCTAAAGATACTTTTAAGTATCTTAAGGACATGTTGGGGGTTATTAACCATCCCTTCTTGAACTATATTCATATGGAGATGCATCAGTCTATTGGATCTATGGATATATCCTTCTTTTGGATTGATGTTTAGTGGCTACCTCTCAGGGGGAGAAAGTAGTGTCATGTGTTTTCTAATGTAGTAGATTGGGTGTACTCCTAAGGGGGAGTATTCAATTTTGGTATATGTCTTGGTTCTATGACAAAGAGGGAAACAATGCAAAATATTTTTTGTCTTTTTCGTTTATTTCAAAGGGGGAGAGAGAGAGAAATAGGAAGTATCATGTGAAAAATCTTAAGTTACTCAGAGTTGTTGTGTTGTCTTCGATGATTTTCCACATAATGTGTTGTCACTAATGACAAAGGAGGATACTGTTGCAAGTATGAAGGTGTTGTCATCAATCTCAACTAGATGCTATTGTCATTGATGTCAACTATGTGTTATTGGATGTATATCTTAAGAGTATTGAGAAAATTGTAATAAAGAAGGTTTTTAGTTTTTGCATGTATAGTTGAGATGTTGAAGAAGTGTTGTGAGTACATAGAGTTATCCTTATGTTGCTATGTTAGGAAGTGTGTTAGAGTAAACTAGTGTGCTAAAATGATGTCTTTGGTACTTGGTCTCCAAGTGCTTTTGAGAAAATTTGATGAACAAAGAAAACAATATATTTAGTGTATGCTCCAGGATGTGATCCATGTTTCTTTTGTGTTGATGCTATGGTTGTGTGGATATGAGATATTTTTCATTATTTTTGGTAGTTTTTATGTCCAAAATTTGGTCTTTTGGATCATCATACAATGTTAGATATTTTAACCAATGTGTGAACTATGCATTTTAGTGCTTTTGTTTGTAGTCTGGGAGAAATGTATTTTCTCCACATTTCTTCGCATTGTTGTTTCAAGACTTGCGATTTTGAGAATAATTTAATAAGGTTGCTCTCTTTCTTGGTTTAAGAGGATTTGAGATTCGGTACTGCTAATGATGATTTTTAGAGTTACAATGCATTATAGGGTTTGAAAAATCTATTCAAATGAAAAAAATGATCATATTCTTCAAGTGAAGTTTGTTACAAAGGTTTTGGATGAATTTACAAGCATTTAATACTTGTTCCAAATCATGTTCGAGTGAAATTTGTTGTTTGGAAGGATTAGATTGGGTTAAGGATGTGTATACTTAATTGTTTATGTGTTTTCATGGGTGTTGGTCAACCTTGTGCTAAACACTACCTTTCAAGCTTAAGTAAATGTGTTAAAGTGTGTTGAGACTCATTTTAGGTTATCATTAAGAGAGTGGTTGGGTCGCCCTCATTCTCTTCCATCGTGGGAATGTTTTGGCACCAACCTAATTTGAATTTATAATGTCAAGTATGTATGGCCAACCTTGGAGGGCTTTCAAGGTTGAAGATAGTATAATTATGAGTTGAGATGCTTGTGAAGAATGCAAGATAGATGTGAGATAGATGAGAGATGTGAGAATGATGTAAGTTTGAATAGATCAGTACAAATTTCCAAATGCAGAGTTCTTGAAGGTAGTGAACTGAAGGTATACTCTATCTTTCAAGTATGTTTGCAAGAGTGTGAGCTAATAGTGGACTTTCTATTGCATTTAGATAGTCTTCCCTCTATAATATTCCTCTTTTATCTTCTTTGTAATTCTATGTTAGTGAGCTTGGGCTAAGAGCCCTCATTGGATAGTGTGTCCTATTCTAGTAGTGAGCCTTTTTGGTAGTGAGCCTTTTGTACCAGTTTTGGAATTATTTATAGTGTGAGTTAACCCTCATTGTGGTTTTTTCCTCATTGGGTTTTCTATGTAAATCTAGTGTTCATGTGTGTATGGTTTTTCTATATTCAATTTTTGATTCTACACTTAATGATTAATCATATTAATAGAGTAAAGGTGTTGTGAAAGTTTGTGGATCTTACTTTTAGTTGAAGTTTTAAAGGTTAAAATTGCTACAAATGATTCACCCCCGCTCTTAGTTGTCTTGTGGTCTTGTTCAATAGGCTTGATGTGGTGACATTTAAGAGACTTGGTTTCATAGAGACATTTTTTGTTCAACTATGTTGCATCATACTTTTCAAACTGATTTGTGGATATTTACAACATAGTTTGACACTAAAATTCCTTTGAAGAAATTAAGTCTCCACAATGCATTACTAAATATAGAGTAGAGCCAAACATGTATTGGTGATTTTGAGGTGCATATGGTTTACCTTTCTCTACCTATTATTTTTTTTTACATTGTAATTGAACATCTGGAAGAGTAGACAACAATGTGTGTTACTATATCTATTGAAACACAAACTCTTGATAGACCAAGGATGTTTTAGACTATAAAAGCATCATTAAAGACATTGAATTGATATGTTTCATTTGGACTGTCATCCACCACTGCATTCGGATTAAGGGGCCATACCATTATCCTTTTGAATCTTGTAATATTCAAGACTATCAACACTCTTTTTAGCGACTTGATACCTATTTCTTCCAAAATTTCCCTCCTAATTTTAATGTTTGGATACTATTCTAGCCATGTTTCTCATTCTAATTTTAAGCATGGGTTGAATGGAAAAAATAAACTCACATCTATGGGTTTTAGTCTATGTGATGTGTGTTTTAGAAGTGTCAGAAAATGAATACCAAACATCTGTACCTCTTGGAATTTTTTGATTGCAATATGACTTCCATGACCATAAAAATTAGTTCCTATTTGTGGGTTACATACTTCTTAAAACCAAATGTGCAAAGTGGTACAATAAATTCATTACAAGTTCTTTTGTCATCCATACAAGTGGTTATTTTCCCATGAAAAAACACAATTTGTAGCCTACAATGTGATTTTCTATCTATTAGACATCCAAATTTGTACCCCTTGTCAAGTTGTGGAAAACTCAACAAATTTGGAGTAACATGGGACTAATTTTAGGTTGTGGGTATCCTATTGTGAAAGTAGACCTCTAGATTATGGGTTGGCTCCCTTTTTGGTGTCACCTAAACTATTCCTTGCTAGGAAAAGGGGAGAAAAACATGAAAAGAAAAATTAAACCCCTATGGTGATGCACCTAATTTGATTTCTCAGACCTATACAACTACTTTAACAAACAATTTCATCAAAATCTCAGCTTAACTTCACACAACTCAGATATTTTAACATGTCAATGCATAAGTATTTTGTAAGGAGGCTTGGTTCACTTGTCATTTTAGAAGGAAAGGAAATCTTTTACAACTAAAAACTATTTGAACCACCATGCATACTACAACCTACAAAAATATATGTTTATTCTACCTAGAGGTGCTAAAATGAGACAAGCATTGAAGGAGTTACGAAAACTCACAAGAAAAATCATCAATCACCATATTGCACTCAATAAAGTAGCTTCTAAGAAGGTAAAACATTGAATTTCATTAATAAAAATGGTGTTACATACTGTTGCATATGTTTGATACTGAGTCACAATGCATTCTCCTACTTGAAAAAGCTTCAAGATAAGCTACAATGCCTATAGAAAGAAAGAAAGAACCTGTGAAAAACTTGAAGTTGAAGATACTTAAGCAATTTTCAAACCACTACTCCCACACATGTCCTTTTAGAAAATCTAGGTAGGATGCAGCAAAAAGGCCAAAAAAGAACCTTCCAAAACTCCTCCATAAATCCATCCAAATTCAAAAAAGTCAAGCTCTAATCCAACCATACCAAAAGCATGACAAAAATTCCTCCAAAATGGTCCCATTTCCTCCAAAAAAGTCAAAGAAAACCCTCACAATTTCCACATGTTGGTCAATATTCCTCCAAATTTCCTTGACTCATATTTGGCATCAATTCATTAACCTTCAAATTTCCTCCAAACTATTAGCATTGACATAAATAACCTCCAACCATCTCCCTTGACCATATTTGAAAACACATGCTATTATCTTGCATTTTAAAACAATTAAACTAAGTGACTCATAATTACATCACGTAGACTAATGTTTTACAATTATGGATTAATGCAAATTAAAAAGGTCAAGATAACTCACAAGGGAAACTAAGTCTTAAAAGACTTCTATACTTAACAAAAATGGAGTATACAAGTTCTTTTGGAATGAAATCACCATTGGTATTAGCTCATATTGCAAAAAATTAAAATAAAAGGTAAAATACCTTTTACTTGGTCGACATATAGATTATGGAAAAAACCCTAATACTTAAAACAATGCAAAATTTGATTCATTTTTCTCTTGACATTCTTTTGGAACCTTCACTATGTCTGCTCAAGCCGCATCACCATGATTATCCAGGGTTTTGTTTGAGCTTTAAGAGGAATTTTTTGGGGAAGAAACCACGGGTTTTTCATGTGTAAGTCATTCCTTGTAGAAACAATTCCCTCTCTTTGTTTTTTTCTATGAATAAAAAGCTTATTTCAACCTTTGTTATACAGAAAATAGTAAAAATCATTTTAATTTTCTATATATTTTGTTCAAGCTTGAATTCTTCACTCATTTTTCATGTTGTGGCCTACCCTTCATCATTTCTATAGACAAATAGAGGGTTGTGCTCCTTCCTTTCTACTGATTTTGTCAAAAATATGAGGATCTTTGTATTTCATGATGCCATGTAATGGTGGCCAATTAGTGGCATAATCATCCTTGTGATATGATCATGCAAGATTATAATATGAATGAGATTTTTGATTGAAAAAAGAGCTATCTCAATTGACTGTTCCATTAGAAATATTTCCCTGTGAATAAAAATGATTTGTAAAAATGATTCAATGCCATTTTGTAGTATAGGCATGAGTGAAAGACTCTACACCTCTTTTTCCATTCCTTCATGAGCATTGATCCTTATGCTCAGCCTATGGGTTTCATTCTTTGAGGTCATGGTTTCCTTGCATTTTTCTTCTAGGTTTACCCTAAACCCATGGTATTTCTTACTCTTTGAAAAAATGATAAAATCTTGACTTCTCCCTTTCAAAACCCTAGCATTAAAAATATAGATATTTCCATTTCCTTGTATTGGAAGTTGAAGCTGTCTTTTCCTTTTCCTTTAGGACCATTATAAGAAACTTTTTCAACAACTAGGAAAGGCTTATCACCTTGTTCAAACTCACCTTTATTTTCAATGTTATAGATTGTAGATCTATCCTAGAAATCAAAATGTGATTGCATGACCACAACATTCCCTAAGGGAGAAAATATTCCATTCTTATCTACATTATATCTATCTTGGAAAATGGATACATTTTCAATAGTTTTTTTTATAGATATCATTTTAGAATTGTCAAGTAGAATCCCCTTGCAATTTTGATCAATGATTTTATATGGTCAAGTTGATATTAGAACATATGTCTCCATTGTCTTGTCCAAAAGAAATTATTCATTGTCATCTCTCAACATCTTTCCAAGCTCTAGTTCTTTTACATGTATATTTTTTGTATCATATTCTCTTGTAATCAGCCTAGGAGAACTCCACATTCTAGGTTTTCCCCCTTTAACAATGAGGATTTGGTGTGCAATTAGTCTATTCTTGAAGATAGTGACTAGCCTGTCTTGGTGTAAACTAACATAACTATGCTTTCCCAATGCATATCATGTTCATTGTTATAACATTGAAACATCACTTTCTTTTATACTTGCTACCTTTGACAGTTATTTTCATGATTTTCTTCATCTTGAGAATGTTAAGTTAACAAGGGTTTTGATAACTCATCATTCATGGAAAATGAAAAAAGACCCAAGCTGCCTCAAAAAAAAAAGATTACACCACTCTAGCTTAATAGTCTAGGTGTTGGTGTTGACAAATTTTTAGCGGGGTTACAAACTTAGTGGCCCCAAACAACCATACTCATGAGTTCCTTCCTTATCCATTATATGAACATGACTATTGATTGTCTTGAGCATTTTATTTCTTCCATGCTCCTAAATTTCCTCTTGGTTGCAACACATTGTGTCATGCAATGACATTCACACTATCATTGTTCACTTCAATTTTCAACCAAAATTGTACATCATCATATGGATTGGACCTTTTCTTTAATTCATGACTCAGTTTTGAGAAGGCTTACCTCTTCCCTGATGTAGCTTCAATGTTAGCTCTTCCTTGCACCTTGGGACAACACCCTAATATGGTAGCTTGATCATGTACTCCATTCACCATCTATTACTACTATTTTCACTTCCCATGCATAGATTATATGTGATGCTACCTTAAAAAACAATGGTGTTTTTCTTTTGATCAAGGACTATCATAATCCCTAATTACTCATAGGAACTCATTATGAATTTAACTCCATTAGGAACTGTATAGTAAATATTAGGCTGCTCAATATTTCTAACTTTTCATGATGCGCTCCCCTATTTGTGACTCTCTCTGAAAATGCTTCCTTGTTATCCTTCATAAGACTATTATGACTGTCTTATAGATCTTCATTTAGTTGTGGCTGTCCTATCAGAGTCTTGATGAATCTCTCTCATTAGTACTAGTACATGGTGGACTATTTGTTGGTCACATTATTACCCTTTTTCCAATTGAAGGAGTTCCCTACATCTTGGGCCATGTTTCCTTGTTCATCTCACAGTGTCTGCATTTCATAGCTAGCTATGACTACCTTCAACTTTAGGTCTGCAACCTATGATTTTCATGATGAAAATGAACTTTATAAAGTGGCTCAACTACCCTTTCTAGTGTCACTATTATATTGTTGAGAACCTTTCTTAGTGTGAGTAATCATTGTCAATATTCATGAAATTCATGCTTCTTATAGGTCCTTGTCATATGTTGTTCTTTCTTTCACACCTCGTGAATCTCTATCAATAGATTATATATGATAATGAACCTAAACTCTACCCATTTTGAAAACTCTTGAAACCATTTTCCCCACCCATGGTGTATATTTACAAAGCACTACATGTTACCTTTTGTGATGATCATGCTACCCCCAATCACCACAAAAAGGGCTATGGATGCCTTGACTAATCCCATTAATCGTTTAGACCTTAGATAGTGTTAAGAAGCATCCTTGAGGTCTACCCCTTTATTTTTGCATAATTTTATGATAATGACTATCCTTAATACTTTAGGATAGACCCCTTTAACACTATTATTTCACTGTCTTCATAAGGCTTCATGAGTCATTTATGCTTGATTGTCTTTCTAAGCATATGGATACTTTGGAATCTTCATGACTCTACCTTTGATAAACTAACATCTAATAAGTTGTATATGAATAACTCATGTACTTGTTTCAATTTCATGAATGAAAAGAGAATGTTACTATTTCTTTGTACATTGTAATACCTCTGATGTTGATTACAAGGGGGAAAATCCTTCACCTCATTCAATTACCTTGTTGCACTAATCTAAGCCACAATGTATGTTACTTTCTCCTTTGTATCAATGTACTTTCCTTTCTCATGCATTGCTCTTCTGGAAAACATATTGTGATGATGGATTTTTCCTTCCATTCAATTTCTCACCCTATGTTTCTCTATTCAAACTCAAGATGGTTCTAGATAGGACTTGATAGCTCCTCCATTATTTATTTATGGCCGCATAATTGAACTTGATGCATCTGTTCTTTAGTGCTCACAAAAATCATTTGTTTCTTATTAAAATGGATCTTGGATCCACTTAAGAAGATTGAAATAAATATCTAGCAAAGTGCTACCCCTTTTAGCATGATAGAAGCCTATTGATTGTTTCATTTTGAAAAGATGAGGAGTAAGTTCTTGATATTTCACATGGTTTGTAGCATATTTTGAATCTAATAATGAAAGTTGATGAACTGGTGTGATTCCATACTAATTAAATGCATGAATAATTGAACTTTATTATCACTTTGATCAAGTTGCCCAATTTCCTACCCCTCTTGAAACACAAGAGGGAAATATGTTGAGCTCAACCCTTGTGGGAGCCACATTTTACTCCACATGCTATAATTATTCGAATTTGAATAGTAACATAGAATTGTCCTAAATTTGCACAAGGAACAAACTAGTTAGATAAAAAAAGCATATCATAGGTGTGGTTGTTCACTCTTTTCTTATTTTATTATACACTTATGGTATACTATCTATTTTAATGCTTATGGACATGAAATTGCACGTTTATGGATGTTTTTCACATATTTTGATCAATGACCTTTCATTGGTCTAACAAAACTCTTTTTTAGATGCAGGAAACCTAAGATTAGTGAGGAGAGCATTAAACAAAAGCAAGAAAAGAAGGGAAGACCAAGATGATGTGGGACAAGGCCAATGGGATTCATTATTCCACTAGGAAATGATGGGTCCCTTTTCATTTTATGTACATTTCTTTTTGTTATCTATAAGCGTATAGTCTTTTCTTTATAAGCATTGGAATAGTTAGTCCCTCAGCTGGTGAGGGACATTATACACTTATGATCATCAATAAAGATTACATTTGAAATACATGTTGGTTCTCTTTCTTATTTGTATGCAATTGAAAAGCAAGAATAATGCAATCTATTTTGATAATCTCCTTTATGCACATTAATGAAATCTAGCAAAAAATGATGTATCTTTTAATGTTGAAATGAAAACACAAGAATAAGTTACCTGATTTAGCTAGAAGCAAAATTAGGTAACATTTTTTGCAACATTTGCTATATGTTATCCTACTAAACATCTAGACCAGTTTCTCGATGCTTATCGATTGGGTACTGAGTCATCTAAAAGATGACACAACCTAAGAATAGCCTTGTATGATGTAAGTTTGCAACTCATCAAACTAGTGTATGGCAACATGGAAACTTATTCAAAACACACCAGAACACCAAGAAAACTAACTAATTGTGCAAAAGAATACTTAGGGAAATGAAAAATGCAACTGAAATGAAACTATTCTAACCTACTCTAACTAGCAAAGAAGCTAGTTAAACAAACCCATTAATTGGTTGGGCGAAATAGTTGTCTTTTCTAAAGAATTTATAATATTTTCCATGATGGAGAACAACTAGAAAGAAATGGAACATGCATTAAAATTTAGAAAATAGTTACAATATCTCTTGAAGAACATATACAAGCTCACTAACCTTTTCATATGGAATGTAAAAATTCCCATTCCGAGGTAGAAATGTAACTTGAGTGTGGTCTCCCTTAGTTCTACCCTCATGCTTGGGTGAAAGAAATGTATCGATATCCTTATTGGCCTTCATTCTAGCTAGATTCCTAATTAGGCATCCTTTGGAAAGTGTGAATCCAAAACTCTCCATGTTGGTTTCTTGTTGTTCCAAATTATGTTGTTTTTGATCTTTTTCTACAAAGGGTGTTGGTACAACAACAAATATTGGGAAAAAAGAGGCTTCTTTATGAGCCAAAATAGACTTTAGATCATCCCAAAATGAAAATATTGCATGAGAAAAAGCTTCATTCTCATATTGGTTTTCATGAACCAACAACTCATCACATTGCTGAAAATCTTGTAGCTGTCCCAAATCTTGTGTTATGACAGACATATCTTCTTCATCTTTTTCAACAAACAAAGGTAGCCCATCATACCAAAACATATCAGCCTCTTCCCCACCAAGTTTCTCATGTCCATTTTTCTCCTCCTGCTAGTAGGGACAACACGATTCATACTTATGAGTTATTTGTTTGATCTCCTCTTGTTGATTGGAATCATCAGATTCATGAGATGCAAGATAAAACTGGTTGTTTCTTCCAAAAATCCCTGAAGCTCATCAAATAAACCAACAAAAATCCGAACTTGAACATCTTTTTCTACTTCAACTACCTATTATCCCACCTTTATCTCTTTAAAAGATGATTGCTTGACCTCTAAATTTGAAAAAAATTACTCTATATCATCCCAAAAAAGGTCATCTTCATCCTCATTTTTTCTTTTTAGTGAAGGCTTATTTTTACCTTATTATAGCTCAACTGAGATGCCAAAACACTAAAGTTTTGAGCCTCCTCCTGTTGTACTATAGTTGATGTGGCTGTGATTTGAATTGAACTCTCCTCCTTGTTCACAAATAGTTGAAATTTATCAAATGGAAGAGTTAGAATATGAGAACCATCAATTATTTGTTGATCTATATCCTACTGCTCTTAATCTACAACATCATTTACCTCTGTTATCACATCTGATTTATCATTTTCAATCCTTTTTTCAAACATAACAATAGTTGAAAGATTTGTTTCTTCCTCTACAAGCACCTCTTCTTTAGGCTGTTTTGGAACATAAGGATTTGGTTGAGCCTATTTAATGATTTTTTCATAAAGATGCACTAGTTCAATAACGGTTTCTTGAATAGGAGGGCTCCTAAAACTTGGGAAAGAAAATTTTCTAGACTCCTCTATAGGTTGAACTTTCTCAAGGATGGGTTCTTAAATTGAAACATGATTTCTAAAAGTTGGAATCTCAAATCTAGCAGGCTTAAGAGGTTCACCTTGCTTGAAGCTTGGAATATTGAACTTGGCAACCTATTTGGAAAATTTTAGCCTCATTTTTGCATCCTTTGCAACAAGTTATTGAGCAAGATTCCCCACAAACTGCCTCTTTTGTGCCTCCCACTCCTCTTGAATGGATGTTTGGCAAGCTTCCTGTCCCTACTGCAAACATATTCTTGTTGAAATTCAAGACTATAATCCTATGAGCAATGATAGGTTGGTAAAACCAACTATTCTTTTTGCATATTCAATTCACACTTTCTAAACTACTCTTCAAGAAACATATTTCTTATCTTCAACTTCAAATCTAGATTGTGATTTTTTTTTAGGTTATCCTCAAAACTTTGAAACTCTTGAAGTTTATCATAGGGATTGATCTATTCATTGCTAGAAAAATGGTGGCCTTGGGATTGATCTTGAGCATATACTAGCTTCCATGATGGTTAAGTAGGGGTGGAAGGGTGACAAACATGTGAATAATATTAATAATATCCTATAATAAAGGTACTTGGAATAAAACCAACTGCATGCTCATTTTGATATGGCTAGTAATTGGGTATATGAGTAGCATTTTCATGAAATGAAGGGTAATAAAACATGTCTTCATAAAATGTAGACATATTGGAGCATCTATAAGCTATAAATTCATTGAAATTCCTTGTAAGAAAAGAAAGTCAAGTATTATTTAAAAAAAAAATAAGTACATACCAACACTTGGTCTGCTTGAAACAAGTTGTTATTCTTTTGGAGTCGCCAGGTGTGTTGAAAGCTTGCCTCAAAAAGGCTGAAATTATTATTGTACACACCAAATAGTAGTAACAAAATGCATGAAATGAATTGAGAAGCAATTCACCATCCCATTGAACATGCCAAAAATGTTAGACATCCAAATTGGCACCCCTTTCCAAGTTGTGGACAACTTAGCAAATTTTGAGTCACATGGAACTACTTTCAGGCTGTGGGTATCCTATTGTGAAAGTAGACTTCTAGATTATGGGTTGGCTCCCTTTTTGGTGTCACCTAAACTATTCCTTGCTGGGAAAAGGGGAGAAAGAAACATGAAAAGAAAACTAAACTCTTATGGTGATGCACCTAATTTGATTTCTCAGACCTATACAATTGTTTTAACAAACAATTTCATCAAAATCTTAGTTTAACTTCACACAACTCAAATATTTTAACATGTCAATCGATAAGTATTTTCTAAGGAGGCTTCATTCACTTGTCATTTTTGAAGGAAAGGAAATATTTCACAACTAAAAACTATTTGAACCACCACACAGATTACAACCTATGGAAATATATGTTTATTCTACCTAAAGGTGCTGAAATAAGACAAACATTGAAGGAGTTACCAAAATTCACAATAACATTCATTAATCATCGTACTGCACTCAGTAAATTTGCTTCTAAGAAGGTAAAACATTGAATTTCATTAGTAAAAATGGTGTTACATACTGTTGCATATGCCTGATAATGAGTCACAATGTAGTCTCCTACTTGAAAAAGCTTCACGATAAGCTACAATTCCTATAGAAAGAAAGAAAGAACTAGTGAAAAACTTGAAGTTGAAGATACTTAAGCAATTTTCAAACCACTGCTCCCACACATGTCCTTCTAGAAACCCTAGGTTGGCTACAACAAAAGGGCCAAAAAAGAACCTTCCAAAACTCCTCCATAAATCCACCCAAATGCAAAAAATTCAAGCTCTGATCCAACCATATCAAAAGCATGACAAAAATTCCTCCAAACTGGTCCCATTTCCTCCAAAAAAGTCAAAGAAAACTCTCACATTTTCCACATGCTGGTCAATATTCCTCCAAATTTCCTTGACTCATACTTGGCATTAAGTCATTAACCTTCAAATTGCCTCCAAACTATTAGCATTGACATAAATAACCTTCAACCATCTCCCTTGACCATATTTGAAAACACATGCTATTATCTTGCATTTGAAAATAATTAAACTAAGTGACTCATAATTACATCGCTTAGACTAATGTTTTACAATTATGAATTAATGTAAAATGAAAAGGTCAAGATTACTTACAAGGGAAACTAAGTCTTAAGAGACTTATATACTTAACAAAAACGAAGGAGTATACAAGTTCATTTGGAATGAGTATTAGCTCATATTGAAAACATTTAAAATAAAAGGTAAAATACCTTTTACTTGGTTGGAATATAGATTAGGAAAAAAACCCTAATAATTAAAATAATGCAAAACTCGATTCATTTTGCTCTTGCCATTCCTCTAGAACCTTCACTATGCTTTCTTGAGCCACACCTCCATGATTTCCTAAGGTTTTTTTCAAGCTTTAGGAGGCATTTTGTGGGGAAGAACCCATTGTTTTTTCATGTGTAATTCATTCCTTTTAGAAACAATGCCATCCCTTTATTTTTTTTGTGAATAAAAAGCTTATTTCAAGCTCTGTTATACAAAAAATAGTAAAAACATTTCTATTTTCTGTATATTTTGTTCAAGTTCAAATTATGTACTCATTTTGCATGTTGTGGTTGGCCCCTCATCATGTCTGTAGATAAATCAAGGGCTTTGCTCCTTTATTTCTATTAATTTTTTCAAACATATGAGGATTTTTTCTTTTCAGGATGCCATGTAATGGCGGCCAGTCAGTGGCATAATTATCCTTGTTGTGATATGATCATACAAGATTATAATATGAATGATATTTTGTGATGGAAACAAGAGCTATCTCAATCGACTATTCAATAAGAAATGTTTCCTAATGAATAAAAATGATTTGTAAAAATGATTCAATGCAATTTCATAGTATGGGTATGAGTGAAAGAATCTACACCTCTTTTTGCATTCCTTCATAAGCACTAATCCTTATTCTTTTCCTATGGGTTTCATTCTTTGAGGTTGTGGTTTCATTGCATTTTTCTTCTGGGTTTACCCTAAACTTGTGGCATTTCTTACTCTTTGGAGAAATGATCAAAGCTCAACTTCTCCCTTTCAAAACCCTAGTGTATACACCTAAAATTGGTCAAGACAATTAATTAATTAAGTACTAGTTATTTAATTAATGAACCCTTTTATTTCATCTACTTATAAATAAATTCTCAATTTATTTATATAGTTCACACTTTTCTAAATTCTTCATCTTAAACCACATTCTTCTAAATTTAATTAAATAAATAAATGTTGATAGTTTGTTTTTATTTTAAATATATTCTCACTAAGTTTGAATAATTTCAAATTCAAATTTAGTCACATGTCTACAACACTTTTTGGCCACATCATCAAATGCCATATGTATTTAATATGTCTAATATTTAAATTGCATTATTCTCAACCAATTCCAAAATAAACTTTGGACATTTGGAAATCTCACACATTTGATTCTCTCATACATTTGGCATGTTTCCCTTGGTCAAGGGAACATCCTCCATTGTTCTTCCATTTTCACCATCCATCTATCATGCTGAAATCTTGATTGTTGGTTGCTACCACATGACAAGATGCTTTAGAATTCCTATAAATACAAGCCTATGCTACAACTTTTTACAATCCAATATTTGAGTAAAATTATTATGCAAGTATTACATTGGAGCATTTGGAGTATTTAGAGTTAGAGCATTTATCATTTATCATTTGAGCATTATAGTATCATGTTAGATTAGAATCATGTTTTAGTTCATAGTTACATTTTAGTTATCATCTTGGCTTGTATACAACATTTGCACCATATAATATAGTACCATTATTCATTTTTAATATCATCATTATCATTTACATCATGTAATATCATGTAGAAAATTGGATTTCTTCCATTATACAACATCTCGTTTATTAGGTTGTCATCCAAACTAGTCATAGTACATATGAAAATATGAGAGCACTATTGATTTAAAGAATCCTTGAGAATAGATATCAATGGAATGATTTTGAGATTTGTTTTGCTGTAATTAGATTAGTTTTATAATTCAAATCTTTAATGTAATATGTCTGATTGAGTTTGTGTGTTTGATTATTTATTTACTAACTTCCCACAAGTCACACATACATAAATTGACACGCACACTGAACCCTATTTTTAACAATTTTATAGAAAAAAATTTGTGAACAAGCTAGACATGATCTTTTAGTGCAATTGCAAGGTATTATGATGCATACGAAAAATATTTCAATGCATTGGAATTTTGTTATGGTACTACATATGAAAAGTATTTTAGTGCATCCAATCTATGTTGTAGCACATCCATCATCTATTTCAGCGCATACATGGGATTCTATAGCGCATTCTATATTTCTCTTAGTGCATCCATTTGTTTCTATAACACATTTGAACTTTCTTTTAGCACATACACTAGTTCTTATAGAACATAGGATAATCATTTTAGTGCATTCATTGACTGCTTTAGTGCATCTACTTAATTTTGAAAAATATTAAAATTCTGAGAACTAATTAATGTTTTGTACGTTGCAGGTGCATAATATGCTAGTCAAAGACAATCATAAGCAACTATTGATGATGTATGTAGGGGCTAGAGTTGTTTTAATGCTTTCTTTTGATTAAATTAGGAATCTAGTTTAATTAAAAGGTTAAAGAACCCCTTGTCTTTAATGCTTGAAGTGATAGGACTATGCTCTCCCCTTAACTAGGTGACCAAAATTCTAGAATCACTATTTATGCTTTGTTAACACCTTTAGAAGGCCCTTCATAGTGGGAAAAAGTACTCATCCTATGGGAATGACCTAAGTGGGAACAACTAAAGCCAAGTTTTCCAACCCACTATAATCAAAAGAGAATTCAAGGAAATTCTATAATTTGATGGTAGTGTGCAAGATAACCATCCCCAAAGTCTTTGTTCTAAAGGTTGGGAGGTCTCCTGAGGGATTTTATCATTTTTTGTACCAAACAGAAACCCTTATTACGAACCATAGTGTAGAAGAAAACAAAGTCAGTTTCTAAACACTTTCTATATTACAATGCAAGGGGAGGGAAGAATCTACCCCAAAGATACTCACCATATAACCATCAGGGATTACTAGCCAAAAGTGAAGGATTAAACTTTGGTTAAGACTTGGGAAAGGTAAAAAAATGGGTGCCCTCTAGGGGGTGACAGGACTATGTGAGCTGACATGGTTTTAAGATGTAGCCTGTGGTACTTTAATTGGCCCTTGAGAATAGAAAAGTGCTTGATTTTTCTTCTCTTGTGTTATACCTATGGAAATCAAAAGAATTGAACCAGATTCTCAAATACACACTCAATGTTTAGTTACCAGGCTTGAAATAATTGTTTGACAACTTGCTGCCATGTTTGAAGTCATAATTCAAAAATCATCCATTTGAACACTCAATTCCCATACTTCATGAGTTGGAAACCAAGAAAAATTCATTGGTCAAAATATTATATCCTGGAAACATATGGATTCATTGATCAAAAGCCAAACAACAAGACAAATTCGCAAATAAAGTTGAATTTTCCTAGATTATTGCATTTATTTCCTATTATAGCACATTATTGTCATCTTCAAATGCATTAAGCTCACTTTTTAGCAAATTAATTCACTGTTTTAGCACATACAACATCTATTCCAATGCATTCATAACATATTTTAGCACATTCATACACTATTTTGGCATATACACAACTTTTTCCAATGCATCTAACTTATCTTATAGTGCATAGAGTTTAGCTTTTAGAGCATTTTCCCCCTATTCCTGTGTATACACAATTTTTTTTAGAAAATATGAGCAGTTTTCTCGCACATCCATACCTTGTTTTAGCGCATTCAGTCAACTTTATATCTCATCTGAGCAATCTTCTGGTGCATCCATTCTCTATTTTAGCACATATGTGTAGTCTTTTAGTGCATACAAACTTTGTTTTAGCACATCTAGTAAATGCAAAACCTGATTGTTAAATTCATCCCCTATTTCATATTTTGAACCAAAATTCAAAATATTTTTCAGCCCATAATCATTCCTCGGGTATAACAGAGTATAAACTTGTTAAAAGTTGACCTCTACAAGTGGAATTCTTCAAACTAAATCAATATCTAACATTCCAAAGTGCCTAAATCATAAAACTTACCATATTCCTAATTATTAAGCTAAGTTTCACCATCAGGATTTGTCATCCTTTCATCATGAAAAAAATTTGTATAATCAAATTAAACTTAGTCTCATCAATAGAATATTTCATTCTATTTGATTTAGTTTTCATTCTTGGCATTCTTCCAAACAAAGATCAAATTTTAGTCAAATTGTAACACTTGTATGCTCATTCAAACAAGATTACAAAAGAAAAAACTCAAGGAAATGGAATTTGAAACTTGAAACTCAAAACACCATGGCTGAACCTAAAGAGAATCCTTTCCATTGAACCCACAACACTAAAAGTGGAGAAATAATTGAGGAAGACATCCAACATGCATAACAAGATTCAAATTTCCACAAGTGGTTAGAAAAGATATTTGAAAGAAATGGGGAAAAATACTTAGTAATGTTGGCTAAACAAGGTGTCAAATTGCTTGGTGACTTTTATGTGAATCAATTGAAAGCACCTCCTAAAAAGCTTGAGATTGATTCAGAACAAGTGATTGCATTAACTCATCAAATGAAAAACCTCCAACAACAAATTCTTGACATGCAAAGGGGAACATTAAAATGATACTTTCTCCAAAAAAAATTCCACATCTTTTTGATCAATCCATCAACATGATTCCTTTTCCTAAACATTGTGAATTCCCAAAGTATAATAAACACAATGGTAAAACTAATTGAATAGATCATGTGAGGGAATTTAGAATCATGAGTCTTGAATTTTCACATGAAGAAAATTACTTGATGAGATAGTTTCCATGTAGCCTATGAGGACAATGCCTTGAATGGTTCTCCAAACTTGCACCACCAATTAAAATATTTGAAGAGTTGGTTAAAAAATTCATCACTCAATAGTCTTACAACATTCAACATGAAATAACAATGAAAGAAATTTGCAATACCAAATAGAAAAAAGGACAATCACTACTTGTATTTTTGTGAAGGTGGAGAAGAATGTTTGCAAGATATTCTCGTCCCATACTAGAAAAAAGAAAAGATGGAAATATTTATTGACAACCTAAGTGATGAAATGAGTTATATTGGAATTACAATGTCCACCTACCTTTGAGAAATTGATTGAGAATGGGATAAAAATCAAAGAAGGTTTGGTCAAAAGAGGAGTCATAAAAATATACAATAAAAACAACTCATCAAACTCCTCTAAAAATTACAATAGAAATGATAAACCAAAGTTTTGGTAACAAAATAAGAATACTGGTAACATTGGTGCTTTAGTTGAGATCCAAAATGCAAAACCATTATTTAACTTGACAACAGCTGCCACCAAAACAAATCAAAACAACAATCCACCCAACAATCAAAACAACAACCAAAATATCAATCAAAACAACAATCAAAGAAATGTTGAAACTAAACTACCACCATACCAAACATCATCGAATCGAAGAAGATTGAAACCTTTGGGAGAATCATTATAATTAGCATTAAAGGAGCTTCTTGCAGCCAAGTTCATAACACTACCAAAGGAAAGAAATTGGGATCCACAAGTTAAAATCTCTTGGTGGAATGATGCAAAGTTCTATAATTTTCACCAAAACAAGGGCCACAAGACAAATGACTGTATGCAATTGAAACATTTGTTACAAGACCTAATTGATAAAAAGACTATATTTGTAGAGGTACCCCAAACGGATAATGATCATGGAGCGTTCAATAATCCTTTACCAAATTATGAAAAAGGGGAGTCTTCTTCATCAAACACCAATGGAAAAATGTGAGTTATTTTTATGAATCTACCATTCATTATGTTTAGGTATTTGAATATCAAACCAAGGACATCAAAATAAAGGGCCAAAGAAACATTGATATAGCTGAAAACAATCTTCATGACATCAACACCAAATCACATCAAATTACTGAAATTGTGCCAATTAATCTAATCACAAACACTACTACAAGTGACAATAAAATTAATGTCATTAAAATCAGAGAGAAAAAAGATTCCCAACCAGTCAATGCAGTCACAAGAGGGAAAGCTAAAGTAGCATTGAAGGGAGTTGCTTCCTCTGCATCCAAAACACCTATTGTCCCTGCAACTCAATATGACATAGTGGAACAATTATAGAAAATACCAGCCCAAATATCCATATTGGAACTCCTCAAGATTTCACAAGCTCACAAGGATATCTGGTATGTGCAGGATCATGATGGGCCAAAAAGTGGCAATATGATGGGTATGTGGCTGACAACTTTTTTTTTTACCCAAAATTGATGAAACAAAAAGGGTTTTTAAAGGATATTCTCAAATTTTCACTAATATAAATTATGCTTTACTTTGAATTTAATAAGTAATTATTATTCATTTTCTATTCAAATTATGACTAAAGTCTTGATTGATAGACTGATTGAAAAACATCTATAGCTTTCAAATAGTATCACATGTTTTGAATCCAAAACATGTTTCACATTCTATGCTTCACATACTATAGGATTAAAAAAAAAATGAATTTCATGAATTTTTGACCAAGTTAAGGTGGCCAAACATACGAGTTTTTTTATTTTTTAAAAAGTTGTAATAAAAAATTCATAATCAATTATTTACTTGGAAAAAAATTACCAAAAATATGCATTAGATTGGGACATGATTCATCTACTTATATCTAAAATATTAGAAAAAATATTATCATTTTATTGTGGTTAGGGTGGTCTAATGACACCTACTTCTTATTTTTCCCTAAAATTTAAGTACTATTGCATTGAAATTTCAATTTTTCACTGAATAGATTTTTTATTTTTTAAACAAACCTAGTAGTTTAGAAACTACATTCAATTTGCTATAGATTCTATTCTTACATATTTTTAAAATAATATAGATAACTTATTCAAAATTTTATGTAAAGTTTCCTATCTCTGATTTTTCTGATTTTTTTTGCCACTTAAGGGCCTATTTTTTCGATGATGATCCTGCACATACCCTATCCTAGAACAAGCTCTCATAACCACCACAATACTAATTGATCTAGAAGTTTTCCAATTCCAAGCTATGGTGGGACACTTGAAAGCACCTCATTGCTTATCATTTTCTGAACATGATGATGTATCCATCAACCATCCACATAACGTTTCCCTCCACATTGAGGTTCTAATTCACAAGAAATGAATTAAAATTCTTCTCATAGATGGTGGAGTTGGCCTAAATATCTATACTTTGAAACTCATATGTGCACTTGGATATTTAGAAAATGCTATTGATGCTAGAAGAAACATCACAATTAAAGCATATGATTATGAAGAGAGATCTTCCCAAGGATTAATTTTCTTACTAATTCAAGTGGGACTAAACGTAAAATAAATAATCTTCCAAGTGTTGGATAAGGAGTTAACGTATAACATCCTCTTGAGATGTCCTTGGATACATAAGATGCAAGTAGTGCCATCTACATATCACCAATGTTTGAAATTTTCTTTCAATGGACAATAAATCGCCATTTTAGATGATTCCAACAACACCCAATATTGCAATGCACTCAAAACAACCCAAGATACTTTTGTACTGCATAACAGGAAAGCCATCACTCCTAGTCCAAAAAACAAGGAAAGTAAAATCATTTCTAAATCCAATCAGCTTGAGCAAAAGATTCATTCAAAAGATAAAGTTATCAATGATTTTAAATCATCCAATAATGAAATTCAACTCAATTCCTTACTAAAACATTTTGAAAAGATCCTTTTAAAATACAAAGGCTTGGGGGAATATTCATTTGAGTAATCATTGTCTCTTTCATAGCTATTATCCAGTCCTAAGTTATATGGAAAATGATCCACATCAAAACAACAATCCTCACAATAGACACTTTTTTATGACAAGTTTATAAAATTAGGTACCTTAGTGGATGAATCAAAAGACAACAATGTTTTGAACTGGTTATATAAGGATGAAAAAGCATCACAAGCATCAACCTCCAAGGTACAAATAGAGAAATATGGTAGAGGGAAAAAAATCCTAGAAAATATAGGCTACGAAGGAAACGGTCCTATTGGTAAAAGAAAAGAAGGCATCATTGAACCAATTCAGTCCATCACAATGAATTCAAAGGATAAAATAGGACTAGGGTACAAAGAAGAATCAAAAGAAGAAACTGGGCAGCAAGTTGTTGAGAGATTCCTTCAATTGAGAGATAGCTCTAAAATAGATTCCAATGAATATGAATGGGATTCCCTCTTTGAGGAGTCTTGTCATGATAAATAAATTTATGTGATACAAAAGTATACACCAACATGTATGGAGGGACAGAGCTCGGGTTCTAGACCACTTGAAATTAGATCGCAACATATCAATGACTCAAGTGAAGACGATTAGACTTCGAGTGAGATAGATACTTCAGAATAGAGTAACATCATAGACCTTGATGTTTCCATTAGAAAATTTGATGATGTTTCCATCATGACACTTACCCCTTTTGACCTTGGCCAATTTGATGATTCCTTTCCATCGGTACATCCCAAATTGATTAACTGGGACCAAAACAAGCTGCTTGGCATACCTACCTTTAAAAATGATGACCCCATTGTGAATTTCCTTTGCTTTGATGATTCCAAAACATGTTCCACTAGTGAATCTCATAACGAAGCTTCAGAAAAGGGGAGTGCCAAATCTTCCAGTTGCAAAATTAATATAAAAAATAGATCTAAGGGTGAAAACTTGTACCATGGAAAAAGGACCTCTTGCTTGAAATGAGAATAATTCATGATAAATTGGACTTAATGATGCCTTGATTCAGGTGTTGTGAGGAATTATATGCATCCAAACTACGTCTTGGAACCTTACAAATTGAATAACATACATTTAACAATGTCTTGGAAAGGTGTTGTAAAGTGTTGTAAGATACAAGTTTCACGCATTTCTAAACATAATAAACTCATTTCTCCCTAATTCAACATTATAAAATGTATTTAAATAACATTATCACATTAGTCTAGAAGGTTTTTGAACTAAATTTAATGACAAACTAGTGTTGTAATGTGTCTTACACATTCACATTGATTCTTGTGCCTTCCTAGGCTATGTGGACCTCATTTTAGTGTTGTAAAGTGTATCTAATCACACTTTTACATTGAATTCTATGTACCAAGCCATAATTATCCTTTACATCATCACTAATAGGACCCTATTAACCCATATTATGCATCCTAAGGCTTAAATTGATCAAATAATTGACAAAGTCACAATTTAAAACTTATTTCCTTATCTCCTGACATCCTAGCTATCAAAATGGCCCCCATAGAACCCATTCACCATGCATGGAAAATAAATCCCATCCTGGTGGGACCCATTCACCATGGGTGGAAAATGAGTCCCATTTGGCTCAATTTTGACCTTTGAGTGGGAAATGTGAAATTTAAGTTTATTATTTTTAGATGTGTGCCTTAGGGATCCAATTTTTAGGATAGTATGGTGGATTTCCTATGAAATAAACTCTCTAAATCCTAAATCACATTCATTCTTCATGATTCATCCATCATTCTTCAATCTCAAGTCAAGTAACTTAGGGTTCTATCATTCTAAGTCACCAAGGTATCAATTTTCAGAAATTTAAGGGTAGATTCTTCATGTTTTACTATAGAATTTCAAGATCAAACATCATGGAAAGGTAACCAACTCCATTATTGCATGTTTCATTACTTTATTTCATCATTTTGGTTTAATTACCTAAAAAGGGTTTGACCAATGACAAACCCCATGCCCTAACATTCACAATTTCTCCCTCTTGTCTTCTGTGTTTGTAGATTTAGACATTTTGGAAGCTTGGAAATCATTAAGATTCAAGTTTTAAGATTCTTCAAGTATTCTCTTCATTCAACAAGTCAAAATATCAACAAAAAATCATTTTTAGATTAAAAAATTAGAGTTTTGGAAGTGGAAACTTGTAGAGAATCAAAGTACAAACTGAGAGCTCTAGATTCCACCTTTGAATATTCAAAAATTCAAAAGTAGATTCATTCACCATCAGTGGAAAATGAGTACTAGTCCAAGGTCATTTTTTGGTTTTTTGCATTTTTAGATACCCTTTTCTTTGAAACGGGTTCTATAATAGTTTTACAGAACTCAAAATGATTTGTCCAAACGAATGGTGCACAGTTTAAGTTTTATCCATTTCTATTCAGTTTTGCATTCATTTCTAGGTGTTTTTGCATTACACAATGTGTTTTCAAACAAGTTACATTTCTTAGGTTTTGCATACTTAATCAAATAATCTTATTAGTCTCATATATTCAAAAATTTCATCTAGGCATATTACATCCATTTCCATTCATTATCACACTAAATTTGAATGTACCATTGCCCATTTTGGCCCATCTTTCCCCTTTTTTGGTGAAAACCCCTAGAAGTGGTAGAAAGAATTAGGGTGCCAAAAATATATGTTACATTTTGGTGAACCTAATTTTTTAATATCTTTTTCTCTAATTTTTGAGTCCTTCATCATAGATCTAGGCTTGCACTGACTTTGCATTAGTGTTTGCATTGGTTAATTTGCATGCTAGGCTTCAAATTTTGCATTCATAAAAAGTGCATTTGGGTTGCATTTTTGGCATCTAAATTCATGTAAATTTTCTGAAATTCTGTATTTTTAACTTAGTTCTACATCATAGAACTTAGAAAACATCAAAATCATTCAAAAATTTCTGGAAATTTCTGAAATAAGTCCATATTGGGACTCATTCATCACCTTGGGCGAATCAGTCCCTTCTAACCCCTGAAACTATCTTTTATAGAGATGAAAACCTTATTTTTAGGCTTCTATTTGATTCCATTTCATACCTGTATTAGTTGGCTACATTTTTTTATCATGTATTTCATCAAAGCTAGCCTAGATTATCTCATTTCATGCATGGTTTAAATTTCATATTTGCATACTCAAATTATTACATAACATAATTAGTCAATTATTCTCTAAAAATTACATTTCATTTTATCCTTTCACATTGCATTTTGAGTTAGCATATGTTTTTCTTTCAAAATTTTAGTTTCAATCTTCTCCAAATTTGCAAAGAAAATTTTAGTCAATAGGCATGATCGTCATTGATTCAATGCATGCCCTAGTTATGCAAGTCTCTTAGCACAAGAGAGTGAAAATGACAATGTTAACCTTAAAATCATACCCTCTCTTATCTCCCCTATTTGTGTGGATAATGTGATAGAAGAGAATACAAACATAGATACTTATGATGACCATAATTGTTCTTCTCCTAATACCTCTCCTTTTAGTGATGAAGGTATCATGGCGAAAGAAGAAACAATCATTGAGAATCATGAGGATCTTGTTTTTCCTTCTCCTCATCCCCTTTGGGAAGATATTTTAGTACAAGAGAATCAAATCATAGACACATTCTTAAACATTACCTTACCTAATTCCCATTGTGAGGATAATTTTGAGGAAGATAAGATTATAAATGATGAGGATATGTTGGTATACCACAACCCTCTTTGTGATCCTTCCCCTGTCTATCCTATTTTGGAAGACATTAGAAAAAAAAGGCATGACATTGTAAATTCTCATGATAATCATACTTGCTCCTCTCCTAGTATCTCCCCTAGTTGTAAGGAATATGCTACGATCTTAGAAAAAACAACCAATGAGAGTCATGAGCATCTTAGTTACCCCCTTTCAGCTAAGAAAAACCTTATTGAGCAAGATACTTCAACCATTTATCATCCTCTTACTTGTGATGAAATCCTTTTAGGAGAACCAACCTTAGAATGTCAATAAAATTCGGTTTTTAGTTCTCCTCAAAACCATCCTTCTAGGAACAATATCATGATGCAAGGCATGAACCACAATAGTGATATAGACTCTCACTTGCTAAGGGATGTTAACATTATTCAACCTCAATTCATCCTTTACCCCCCTTCACATAAACCTCCATCTCAAAAAAAACTTGAACTTTTCCTTTACCTACCTAAGAATATTGTATCACAATAGTTGAGTTATAATATCATTGCTCATACATATAACACACAATAGTCCACAATCACTATAACCAACCCCAACACCCTTACCTTTTCCAAATCCTATCCCCCCTAGACCTATCTTACCAAGTCTTCCTAGTGGAAAGGAGTAAAATCTTGTTGAACAACTAAAGAATAAGTTCCTACTAAAATTTCATTATGGGACCTTATTCAAGCCTCCCCTCACTATCACAACATGATCCAATCATCCTTGCAACAATTTCATGTCTCTTCTAATGCGTAACCCACTAACATAGAAGCCATGATCCAAGAAATAAATGCTGGCATTGTTTTCAACCAAAGTGAACTCTCCCCTTTGGAAGTGCAAAAACAAAATGAGGCATTCATGATCATTTATCAATACAAATGGAAAGGGATTAAGAGAAATCTTGTAGATACTGGTTATTCTCTTAATGTGTGTGGAGTGAACCTTCTCAATAGATTAGGTGTTGATAAATCAAACATTCAATCTGATTCTTTATCCATTAGGGGATTTTACAATGTAAGCAAACAACCGCTTGGTGTGATCACTTTACCTCTTATTGTTGGAGTGGCCACATTAGAAACACCAATCCATGTTATTCCTAATTATCTTTCATATAACCTTCTTCTAGGCAGGCCATGGCTTCATGCAATGAATGGTGTGCCTTCCAATTTTCATCATAAAATGAAATATATCTACAACAACAAAGTGTACACACTCAACGCTGATCATGAGCCTTCTAGTGTCTTGCAACTTGAGAAAACCAAAGATAACCCCTTGAACACATTAACACCAATAACACAAGTGGAACTTGTTCAACAAAAAGACAAACAACACCATAGTGAACAAGTCACAATGCTATTAGAAGATGATTGGGGTTCCTTGGATTTCAAACATGACTTCATGGGAAAGTACAAAATCATCCACAAAGATTCAACTAGGGCCAAAGACATAGCAATAATGTCAACACAAAATACATATGACCTTTCAAAAGCATATGCCTCCACCACTTTAGACAAAGAAGCAAACTACACAACAACACACAACCACCTGATCCAAAAGAAATGAAGAAGCTTTATGGAAAAGGTTGTGACCTCATGAAACACCTTGGATATAGTGGCAAATGATGTGGTTCTCGAGAACAAGGTATCCGCAACCCTATAGAGCCTAACACACGAAAAACAAGTCATGGTCTTGGTTATTATCTTGTGATCAAGATCAACAAGCCTTCACTCAACATCAACAATATCACACAACACACTCCTAAATCATCCTTAACAATCCTCCATCCTGAACTTCTTGACACTAGTGGTCTTGAACATCATTATTTACACAATATGACACAAACAATGAACTCTTCACTTAATGTGAATGTCATCTCGCAAGACATCAATGATTTGATAGATTCTCCCTCCTCCTGTAAGGGTGGGAACACAATCTCAAAATCTAGAGAAACTTGTGTAAGTATGAAATCAACTACTAAGCAAGATGTATCTTTTTCATAAACTAAAAGACCACCTTCTACCATTAATCAATAGGGAATCTTGTTATCACCCTCCCTCCTATAACTCAGAAGAAATGCTATTATAAGATTTCATTTTGTGCCTATCATAGATTTTATGGTCATTCCACTAATGAATGTAAAGCTTCGAGTCGTAAAATCCAACATATTAAGGAGTTTGGTATACTTCCCTCTATGGGGGCACTTAATTCCTATAATTGATACCAATTTTCACTCTCCCATTCATTTCATCAATCATTTCAGCTCACCTTTGTCATACACTCAGTGGGAACAAGGGGTTATGTAGCCTTTTCCTTGTATGTCACTTGTGGTTGCCTCCTTTGGCTATTCGTTAAACTTTCATGAATACATATGAGAAATCTTGGGATGTGGAAAACATGCCTTAAGTTGGATCGCATATGACATACTACCCTCTATTCATGATGTAGCTTATCAAAAACATATGGCTTGGAATAGGGCTTTCCAGGTAAGCTCCCATGTCTTCTTCTTTATCCATCTACTTTAAAGAAATTGTTCACAATACTAGTTTTCACAACCACTTTGAAGTGGGGGCATACATCACCACTCACATTTCATTGTGTGATTTTCTTTTTCTTGTGATTCCCTCTCTTAGAAACTGTTTGTTCTCAAAAATGCTAGTTATAAAACCTCAAGAGATTTCCAAACTCTTGGTATGTTTTTGTGGATAACGAACAATTCCAATGTGTATTTGAACCTTCTTCTCTTAAGGCTTTGCTAGCCCTAGGTGGGTGTACCTATGCAAATGTAGCATACTTAAAGTTGTATGATTTGGTTCGATTTGATGGATCTATCACAATGGCATAAAGTGTAATAGATGAAAGCTTGTTGACTACTCCTACTCCTAGTATTGAATTTCAAATGTGATTGTTTTGAATAAAATTTTATGAAATTCTAAAATGGAATTGGTGTGACTAGTGTCTGCTTATGTTGGGCTAATGGAGTCAAGAGGTGAAAGATATGTGACCTAATTACTAGATAAAATTCTAATTTCTTGGCATTTGTGACTGTTTATACCTTGTATAAACATGCAGGAATGCAATTATCAAGTTCTTCTTATTGATTCAAATGACCTTTTCTAGATTACTGTGATTAATTAAAAGAATTTAATCCTTCCTTGAGGGAGCTAGTTGACTGAACCACACAAGAACAACAAATGTGCCTTGATAAATTGAAAATATCATTGATACATAAATTTAAATAATAAGGAAATGTCAACCTTGGAGACAACCAGATAATATGTTTTAATTATTTCAACAAACAACTGACACCATAATTAGATCACCAAATTTATGCATTCTTCTCCATTATATAATTTTAAAAGATTTTACAATGTACAACATAATGTTCTATTGAGGCGAATGACCAACCTTTCCAACTTCCTATGCTACTGCTTCTTCCCTTTTTGATTTTACTTCATCTTACATATATAAATTCTTTTAGGGTTACAATTATTCACAACATCCTTCTGGTGTAACTCTTCTTTTTAGTGTAGCTCTTCATTTAATAAAATATTTAATTAGTTTCGTTTGGAAAATTAAATATTTTAACTTTAATCTCCATTTTGCACCTTCGCAAATTAATTTTGGTAATTATCTTTTGTTGGAAACTTTTGTACTTCCACCAAAAATAAAAATTACATGATCTTGTGGCTTCTTTATTGAAAGAATATTCCATTTTTATCTTGCTTGATTGAAATATTTCACCCGATTTAATAAATCATTACTTTGGGTAAAATAATTACATATTCTTTTAATCTTATTGGTGAAAATATTCCAACTCCCCATGCAAATATTTTATATATTTTACCTTATATTCTTTATTGGGTAAAATAATTATCCTCTTTATAATCTCCATGGTGAAAAAGTGAAGATTATATTCTTCAAAGAAATAATGTCTTCCTCGATAGTTATACTTTATTCAATCTTTTTACTTTGTGACCATATGCACTCTCATGTCGGTGAGACTTAAAGCATCATTGGGACTTATTTTTTCTTTCCATTGATATCACTTCTTTCACTGATGAAATTTCTCAATGTTGTTGGGCTATCACTAGGGTTGGGTATTCTACTCCACCGATGGGAACTTCTCTTGCCAATATGTTCCCATCAGTGTAACACAAAGGATTGGTGTAATTTGGAAATATTTTTTTGATTAGCTTGTTCTTGTTGGTGAAACTCTTTTGTTTTGCAATATTGTGCTAATGTTTAGGGTTTATGCCTTGGTATTTGAATATTTGCTTTGTGTTGGAATTTCAAATATTTTCTTGCAGCCCTGATGTAAAATGCACATCCTTTGTGACTATTACTTGCTCTTGTAGTCTACTATATAGGTTTCATGTGATGCTAGAGGTAACAATATTAAAAATACATCTCATGCAAGGATATGGATTCATCCAAAACAATGATTCTTTGACAACAAAATATTTCATCCTTGTTCTTCATTGGGGCAAAGCCCTCTCTTCCTTCATAGCAAAGGTAGTTTCTTCAATATTTCTGTGATAATCAACCCACAAATCTACCTTTCTCTCATCTATATTATGTGTGTGAGGGTTTTCCACACACAAAGTGTATTATTTTTCCACTTATCTTGTTGTTATCTCTAAAATTTTACACGTTTCCCCTCTTTATTTTTGTCACCATGCCTTGATTCAGCCATTTCCTACAACAATGAAGTGTATCTCATTTAATATATCTTCCTATGATAACCTCATATTATTTTAATCGCACACCCTAATTCTTGGACTCCAACAATGTTTAATTGTTGGTGAATTACTAATTCCAAATAGCTTTTGAAAAGGTACTAACGTTGTTCACTACCCTTTCTAGAGTTATTTTGGAAGTGGATTCCTATATATTTGTAATCTTCATCCCTTTATTCATTGATCCTGATCTCTTATATACATCTAGCTTTTCAAGCTTTTTCCAAGAGCTATTAGTATTTCCTCAAATAATTTTCCAATGATCATCATTCTCATTTTTTCTAGTGATCTTAATGTCAAATGAAATGATCTCTAAATAATTATGTAGGGGTTCTTTGTGCAATTTTTGCATTTAAGCCTTCCATGATATGATTTTCCCGATGATTACTACTTTCTACTAAACATGCGACCCCACTATTAGTAACAAAATTAATTTGCTCTGGTTTAGGTCCAACTAATACAGTTAAGTGAGGAAAAGAGCTTGGATCCATGAATCACCCATCTGGTGTTTGGTTAATAATGAAATTAAGAGAATGGACATCTGATGTTGGTCCATAACTATAGCTTGGGTGGAGATGCAAGTAGTTATCCATAAGAGAATTGTTCAGGATATTCATGGTACAATTTTCTAGTGAAAGGATGTTTGTGTCCAACAATTTCCTTCCATCAACCATTGAAGTTGACTACATATTTGAAACAAAATTCCATCCAACATACATTTTATCTTCAACAAAACAAATCTGACCAGTTGTATTCTCAAAGTGACTCTTAATTTTGATATGATACTTCAATGTGTTTAACTTCTTTCAAAGGATTTTCAAAAAAATATGCATACAATGCTTGTAGAACAACTTAAACATCAAAAAAGGCTCGTAGTATATGCTACATTTTTATAGGTGAACAATGCTCAATACATTTCCTCATGGATGCACTGTATAAATGTTCACCCTTGAATGACAACTTTTTTCTCTTCTTATTCTTGATGCCTCTTTGGTTTTTGGTAATTCTCTTGGAAGATTCTAGAAATAGAATGATTATCCATCAGTGTGCTAACTTCTTCCCATAAGTTGTCAAACCCTAGTCAATTGGGGGCTTGGAAAGAGATACAACCTTTTCATTTGTTCAAAATTCCTTCACCACAAGGGTGATTTATGAGAAATTTGTGATTAACATATTTTAGAGATGATACCAACCCATTGTGAATTGAATGTTTCCAAATCTCTTTACATTACCCGTGCTCCAATTGAAGGGTTACTACATGTCCAAGTAGCTCCATACCCATTTTAAATTGCATCTTTTAGAGTCTTGTGAGACTTATCTGTATTTTAGATGTTACATTCTAGAACTTTCTTGTAGTGATTTCAAGCAAGCCTAAATGGATTTAGTTGGAATTTGGTGCATAATTACAAAAGAGTTATAGAAATACTCTCAAATTGAAGAAAAAACAATCTTAAAATGCCACATCTGATTGCAACTATGGATGCCCTATCCTAGGTCATTTGACATACCTTGTCAAACACTTCTTGGAGGTTCTTTGAGCATAACCCCAAACAAGTGAGGTCCACAACATCTTATTTCTCAACCAAAGTTTGATATGAATCTTTAAACTGAGATGGGTGCTTTTTGAATTTTACTTCCTGACACTTTGTTCTGTGATTAAAATAGGTTAAGTAGATTCCAAAACTACCTTATAAATCTAGTCAAATTATCTCCAAAACCCATGAAAATTCACCAGTACATTAATTGATAGTAGGGGAGTGTGCTTGCAGAATGGTTTGGTCTGAATTTTTTAGAATAAAAAATTGTTAATGCCCAAAGTTGCTTAGTATTTTCTAAAAATTACCATTGTCAAGCTCAATTGAAACCCTACCTTTTGTAAAAATATCAAATCACTTCCTATAAATCCATAACTTGGGGGATTGGTTAATTTGGGATCCATGAGAATGTGTGCACAATTATTTTTTATCAATCTTCTTCTTTTGCAAAATATGAGGTGTCAAGGTTACCTTAAGTGAGAATTTTCTAGAAATGCCAGTGTCAAAACTATGCAAAATCAGTTTGTTTTTGGCTTTGAAAAAATAATAGATGACATGATTTCACCCTGGAAACTGACATGGGAGTACAATTTTATGAGGATAATTTAGTGAATTAGTTGGTTTTCCATGATGATCTTTCAATTTTTTAATACTAGCTTCCAAAGATGGCTACTTTAGCAGATTTAACACTGTGTAAACAATAAACCTTCCTAGAACCTTTTAACTTGGGCTTTTGAAATCTTGTCAAAACTGATTGTATGAACTTGAAAATTGGTGTGATCACTCATATATGCTAGATGAACACATATACAAAGTATTTTTTCTTGAAATTGCACTGACTTCATTTTGTTGTTTTTCAAAGTGAGCCATTAGAGAAAAAATTTCAACTATTCTTCTGAGAGCTGAAATCAAGTTTTTCTCATGGGAACCTAAAATTTTGCATGAAATTTTAGGCTCCAACAAACACATTTGGCACAAGGTTCCCAAGGATGAGACCTTGTACTTTTTCTCTTTTGAAAACAAGATGAGACCATTTGCACTTATCCTCTCTTGGAGACATTAAGCATGATGTTTCCTAAGATGAGACGTTGCATGAATGAAGCAAAATCCCTTTGAACAATCCTTGCACTACCTTTCATTTACAATGTAAATGAGTGTCAAGCATACAAAGTTTTCTTACTTCATAGAGATCAAAAATCATTTTCCTTTTTCTCACCTTTTTTGCTTTCTCACCCAATGGACAACCATGAGTTTCATCACCCCAGAGTGAGTATGCATTTTCTTTCCAAAACAAACAACCTAGATCTAATCCACAACTAGTTGGAAAAATTATTGAAGCTTGATCCACCCCTTTCATTTTCACCTTTCTCTTCTTTCCATTGCATTATTATGTATCTTGATGGTGTGACTTAGGATCTTGGATCTTGGGGGCTTTTGCAACCTCCTTTGATCTCTATCATTCTTTGTCATCAACATTTGTACACTTGGATCTCTCTTGAATGTCTAATTTAGTGTGAGGTTCAAGCAAGTTTATCCTCTCACTAAAGTGGGGGCTAAATGTACCATAGAAAAAAGGACCTCTTGCTTGACATGAGAATAATTCATGATAAACTAGACTTAATGAGGCCTTGATTTAGGTGTTGTGAGGAATTTTATGCATCCATACTAGGTCTTGGACCCTTAAAAATTGGATAAAATGTATTTAACAATGTCTTGTAAAAGTGTTGTAAGATACTTCCATTCTTCTCTAGACTTAATAAACTCATTTCTCCCTAATTCAATATTGTTAAATATATTTAAATAAAATTATCACATTAATCTACAAGGTTTTTGAACTAAATTTAATGATAAACTAGTGTTGTAATGTGTCTTGCATATTCACATTGGTTCTTGTGCCTTTCTAGGCTATTTGTACCTCGTTTTAGTGTTGTAAAGTGTATCTAGTCACACTTTCACATTGAATTTTGTGTCCCAAGCCCTAATTTACCTATACATCATCACTAATAGGCCCCTATTAACCCATATTATGCATATTGAGGCTTAAATTGATCAAATAACCAACAAATTCACAATTTAAACCTTATTTCCTTATCTCTTAGGATCCTAGCTATCAAAATGGCCCATGTGGGACCCATTTTCCATGCATAGTGAATCAATCATGGTGAATGAGTCCCATTTCGCTCAATTTTGACCTTTGAGTGGGAAAAAGTGAATTTTAAGTTTATTATTCATACATGTCAGCCTTAGGGATCCAATTCTCGGGCTAATAAGGAGTATTTCCTATAAAACCACCTCTCTAAACCATAAATCATATTAATTCTTCATGATTCATCCATCATTCTTCCATCTCAAGTCAAGTAACTTAGTGTTTTATCATTCCAAGTCACCAAGATAGCAATTTTTTAGAAATTCAGGGGAAGATTCTTCATGTTTTTCTACAAAATTCCAATATGAAACATCATGGCAAGGTAATCAACTCCATTATTGCATGTTTCATTAATTTCTTTCATCATTTTGGTTTAATTACCTAAAAGGGGTTTGACCAAGGCAAACCCCCATGCCCTAACATTCAACATTTCTCTTTCTTGTCTTGTGTGTTTGTATATTTAGACATTTTGGAAGCTTGCAAATCATTAAGATTCAAGTTTAAAGATTCTTCAAGTATTTTCTTCAGTTAACAAGTCAAAATATCAACCAAAACTCATTTTCAGGTTCAGAAATTAGAGTTTCAGAAGCAAACACCTGTAGAGAATAAAAGTGCAAAACAAGACCTCTAGATTCCACCTTTAAATATTTATAAATTCAAAAGTGGACTCATTCTCCATGGGTGTCGAATGAGTCCCACTCCAAGGTCAATTTTTGGTTTTCCATATTTTTAGATACCCTTTTGTTCGAAACAAGTTCTGAAACAATTTCGCAAAACTAGGACTGATTCTCCCAAATTTTCAAATGAGTCCCACCAAGCCTAAAAATTAGCATCAAAAACATTCCAAAATCAATTTGTAGACTCCATCAAGTTTTCAGGTACACACTTCAAGTTTCATCCATTTTTGTTTAGTTTTGCATTCATTTCTAGGTGTGTTTTCCTTACACAATGTGTTTTCAAACAATTTACATTTCTTAGGTTTTGCATACTTAATCAATTAATCTTATTAGTATCATGCATTCAAAAATTGCATCTAGGAATATTGCATCTATTTACATTCATTATCACATTAAATTTGAATGTAACATTTCTGATTTTGGCCTATCTTTCCCCTTTCTAGGTGAAAAACCCTAGAAGTGGTAGAAAGAATTAGGGTGCCAAAAATCTATGTTACAAAACCATTTAATGGTAGTATTAGATCAAGAAAAAATAAAAATAAAGAGCACATATAATGGTGCAAACCTCTCTGAGGCACCAAAAGATGGAAGATTTGACACTCTTCCCAAACACTATTATGAGATATTTTTCAATACTAATTGAGCCCACACAGTCCAACAAAATTGGCACACTTGAAGTGAAAAAGACCCTACACCTAGCAACATCCATGATAGAAGAAGAAAAAAAACTTCACTGAATTATTTGAAGAGAGGAAAATCAACTTTTCTTGGACCTACGCTAACATGCTAGGCATATATCTAGAGCTTATCGTGTATCATTTATCACTACCACCTAGAGTAAAACAAATGAAGCAAAATTTGAGAAAAATGCATCCCCATATCACCCTCTTGGTGAAAGATGAATTGAAGAGAATACTAGATGTAGGATTTATCCATCCAATTGATTATGTTGAATGGAAATCAAACATTGTACTAGTTTCAAAACTAGAAAAAAGCATCAAGATATGTATAGATTTTAGAGATCTTAATAGGGCCTATCCAAAAGATGATTTTCCACTACCTAACATTAACATCATTATAGATCTGACAGCTAGACATGGAATTATCTTACTCATGGATGGATTTTTAGGTTATAATCATATCAAAATAGCACCAGAGGACCAAGAGAAAACTACTTTCACATGTCCATGGGGAACTTTCTATTGGAATGTCATGCCTTTTAGGTTGAAGAATGTTGGGGCTACTTATCAACATGCAATGACCACTATCTTCCATGAAATGATGCACACCTTTATGGAGGATTATGTAGATGACTTGTTGGAAAAATCATACACTAGAGAAGGTCACTTAGAAATCTTAGACAAAATATTCATTATATTTGAGAAATTCAATGTGAGCTTAAATCCCAAGAAATGTGTATTTGGAATCACATAAGCTAAACTCTTGGGATATATTGTGTCATCTAATGAAATTGAGGTATATGCTACAAAAGTTAAAGCCATCATGGAGATGCCTCCTCCTAAAAACATTAGTCAACTAAGATCCTTGCAAGGACAAGTACAATCCATTAGGAGATTCATCACTCACTTGGGAGATAAAAAATCATCCTTTCAATCACATGATACACAAAACTATTTCTTTTAAATGGGATGAGAAATGTGAAGCAAATTTTAACCAACTAATCACTGGCATTAGCATGGTGTGATGGTTTATAGGTGGAATTGTTGTTCTTGCCACCAAGCTTCAAACCCCATTGGGGTGGTATTATTTAATGGTTGTATCTGGTTTATAGCTCTGGTCAAAAGCGTTTACCCCTTGAATAAAAAAAAAAAATTTAACCAACTAAAATAGTAATTGATGTCACCACCCATATTGATACTACCAACTGAAGGAAAACAATTATTACTTTACATTGCAACAACTGAAGTATCTTTGGGTGCTTTATTGGCACAGGAAGATTCCACGGGAAAGGAAAGGGCTATTTATTACATCCAAAAAACCTTGAATGGCTATGAGATCAACTATAAATTTATTGAAAAATATTTTCTAGTGGTAGAATTTGCTACTCAACAACTAAGACATTACATGCTAACTCACACCATCAAAATCATAGAAAAAATTGATCCATTGAAGTATCTACTTAGCAAAGCTACCTTGATAGGAAGACTAGAAAAATGTGTAATGATATTGAGTGAGTTTGATATCTAGTATGTGGATAGGAAAGAAATCAAGGGTCAAGTCATAGCTGATCAATTAGCTGAAGCATCATTGCCAGACAATCATCCAATGAACATTGAGTTTCTAGATGTCGATGTCCTTATAGTGTCAACACAACAGTGGATGTTATACTTCGATGGATCTTACACAAAACATGGATTAGGAGTAGGAATATTGTTTTTCATGCCACAAGGATACACCATTCCAAATTCCTAGAAGTTAATGTTTCCTTGCACCAACAACACAACTAAGTATGAAGCATTGATAATTGGTATAAAGGAAAATGTAGAGTGGAAAATCATAGAGTTACATGTCTATGGAGATTCTCAATTGATCATAAATTAGGTGAATGATGATTACCAAACAAAAGATGATAAATTGATTCCATATAAAAGAATGGTTGATGATTTCAAAAAATACTTCGTAGAGATTAAATTTGAGAAAATTCCAATAGGTGACAATTAAGTTGTTGATACTATGGCCATCATTGCTTCTCTCCTTTAGATACCTAAAAAACAAGCTCGTTATGAGTTCATGGTGGAATAATTATTTGAATTTTCCTACAATAACCTTGAATCCCAAGTCATATACCATCTATTCGAGGCTAGTGCTTCTATCTATCGGAAGATCTACACTTACCTAAAAGAGAACACCCCACCACTAGATATATCCTAAAATTAGAAAAAAAGATTTATTCGACAAGCAGCTTGACATACCTTAATAGCTGATGTACTTTATCGATGAGGTCTTGATGGTAATCTCCTTCAGCATCTAGAACATAATGAAGTTGAAACTTCTTTACATGAGGTTCATGAAGGTATCTATGGAACACATTCAAGTGGTTTAACTCTCACCAAGAAACTCCTACCTTTGGAGTATTACGGGCCGAATATGGAGGAGTCATTTCAATATGTCAAGAAGTGCCAAAAATGTTAAATTGATGGAAACCTGATACATGCACCAATGCATGAAATAAAACCCTTTGCATCAACATGGACATTTTTCAATGGGTTATGGACCTCGTAGGTAAGATTCATCCATCTTCTTCAAATGGACACAAGTTCATCATGATAGCCATGAAGTACTTTACAAAGTGGATCAAATTTTTCCCCTTGACCACCATCACAGGAAAACAAATTGCATCCTTCATCCTAAATTATATCATCTATTGGTATGGAATTCTTGAATCTATTGTCACAGATAACAACAGACCTTTCAAGAATTATGATGTCCAAGAACTTTGTGAAAGGTCGCATATTCATCATCAGTTTTCTATAATGTACTACCCTAAAGGAAATAACCAAGTAGATGCCTAAAAATAACCCATCCTAAAAATATTAAAGAAAATCGTTAACGATGCTAGACTTGATTGGCACATCCAATTGAACCCTGATTTGTGGGTTTACAAAACCAATATTCACACCTCAATAGGAGCTACACTCTATGCCCCAGTCTATAGATCAAAGGCCATTCTACCTTTTGAGGTTGAGCTACCATCACTTCGTGTATCACTAAAAGGAATAATTTTAGATAAATATTATAGAGTATCTAGGTTTCAAGAGTTGGAACTATTAGATGAGCATCATTAGCAAGCAATTGATCACCTAAAAGCCTATCAATAGAGGATGTCTAGGAGTTACAATCATAGAGTAAAACCAAGAAAATTTTAGGTGGGTAACTTGGTCCTAAAAGAAAATCCCCGTAATCAACAAGATTGAGAAAAGAAGGGGAAATTTGAACCAATTTGGCTAGGTCCCTTTGTAGTTGTATCTGTCTTTGAATAAGGATCATATTAGTTGTCTACACCTGAAGGGGATTTGTTCGATGAATCCATCAACAACCTGCATCTCAAGAAACTGTACACCTAACTCATCTAGTGCATTGGTAAAAGTTATAAAAAATATGAAAACATTATAAAATATCCTAAAAAAATGGTTGCCTTGATGAAAACCTAGTAAACAGGCATCTTGGTAACAAAAAAAAGTGAAAATTTGAAAAATAAATAAATTATAAAATCTGAAAAAAGTGCAATAAAAACAAGTAGTGAAAACTTGGCAACAGGTGCTATTTTTGATAGGTTAGCTTTCCATCTATTTGAGCATTCCAACCATTCACTTTTGTCATTCGCTTTCACCATCAATATTCCTACCATCAAAAAGCTTCATGTACATATTTTGGCATCATGGTCGTGTCTCACCCTAGATTGGGGGAAAAATCCTAAACTCACTGGGGGCAATAAACTTTGAGCTTAAACCAAGAGACAAATAGTAGTGGGAAAAAACAACATACACAATGATCGTAGTGCAACCCAACATTGAAAACCAATCATAAATTAGGAAAACACATCAAACATCCATATAAAACATAAAACAACTAAATGGACCAAATGAAAACAAACTTTAAATGGATGATGTTCCTTTTGTATCATGGCTTTATCATTTTGGCATGTCCGTTCAACTATTGTTCTTTAATTTTGGTTATCATATCTCTAGAGCACCTCGATGATGTATCGAAGTAGACGAGCTAGGAAGGAATATGAATTTTCTTTATCTGTTGTCTGTGAGTTGATCACTACTATTGTACAAATTTTTTTGAGACGTGCTCTACAAAGTATCATTGATGACATTCAAAATTTTCATAGGAAAATTATTAACTCTTGTATATTTATGTAGGTAATGCTCAAGTCATCTTGGTTTAATTATACCTAGATGCTTGTGTTAACTTGCAATATCAAAAAATCATGGAAGTAGTACTCAAGTCATCATGGTATAAATTATGCCATTGATACTTGTACTCACTTTTAACATTTTAAAGGCTCAATGATGATAAAAGGAATGACAAATTGGCTATTACGATGACAACCTTTGCATCTTAGATCTATATGGTTAAGTTATATTTGCATCCATTTCAGTTTTGCATCTATATTCATGGGGTTTTCAAAGATGAAAGAAATTTCAAAATGATGTTATATCTCTTATTAATAGATTCAGTACATTTGACATTACCAAAAATGCATCAATTTCATCATCATTTTCATACATTAGAAATCATTCTCATATCATATATGCATTATCACATCATTCATGCATCTATGCATCACATCATAATATCCACATCATAAAAAAAAAAGTGCATTGCATCTCATTGGCATAATTAAATACATTTCATCATGAAGATTGAAAGACATCCAACAGAGTAAGACTTCCAAGAATAAAAGCATCTATATTTTAATAGAGGCATAATCAAGCTTGATGCATCTATAATTGAACTTGATGCATCACTAAAATCATTTAATCCTTTAATAAAATGGATCTTGGATTCACTTAAGAATATTGAAAGACATATCTAATAGAGTAAGATTTCCAAGAAAAATTTGGTATGATTTTTCCACAGTCCATGAAGTTATAGTGTAAATCTTCTGGATTCAATTGTGTAGATTTTTGTATCAAAATTTTGGATCACACACAATGATCCATCATTAGGAAGAGGAAGAAATGAAATGGGAATGTAGATCAAGTATTATAAAGGGTGAGGTTGAAGTGCTAAGAGAAATGAATTAAAAAAAACCAAATAAAATATGAATATAAAAAGAATATACCAAAAAAATCAAATAAGGATATGTGCAATTAAAGGGGGAAAAAATAAGGGTTAAGACAAAAAGGGGAAAGAAAGAAACTATATGGGACTCCAAAAAAATAAATTTGGATTACTATAATAGATTATAATAATAAAGGAGAAAGATAAATAAAATAATGAAAATAAAAATAAAACTAAAAAATTAGTTAATATTAAGGTTGATAATAATGATAACCTTAATATTAATGTTAATAATAACTTTAATATTGAGGTTATCAATAACAAAAATATTAAAATTTGTAATTAACAAAAAACAAGAATAAAGAGAACAATTATAGATATAGAGAAAAATAAATTAAGGTTACTAATAATAAAAACCTTAATATTTATTATCAATACCAAGAATAAAATGAGATACTTCACCCTTGAAGAAAGGTATGGTGTATATTACTACTACCATTTCAATTTCCTCAATCACCTTAGGAATCACCATAATATTTCCTTCCTATTTTCTCATGCATTCCCTTGAGAGTATTGTGCTTGATGTGGTGGAAGCCATGAATGCAAATAAAAATTTCACCATCCTCCACCAAGGGCTCATTTCTAGGCTTTACCATTTTCACTCAAACCTTTTCCCTCCTTGTCCCATTACTATTGTTGATGTTTCTTGTCCTGCCTCTAGTGAAGAGGATTTGGTTTCTTCTGCCCCCCCATTGGCTAGCATTATGGACACCCTTGGCTCGAGCAAGAAGAAATGTATGAAAAAACCTACCTTGAAAGCTTCTTTGCATGACACCTCCCCCTCCCTGGGGCTAGTGGTGGAAAGCAAAGAGAAAATATGCACAACCCCCACCCCAAGAAGCAAGGCCAAGGCCTCAAAGAAGACAAAATTTTGACTCCATCAGATTGACTCTAACATTGAGATCATTGAGGAGACTAATAGCCCTCACCGGTCTAATAGATTGGTTGTCAAGCTAGATCAAGGGAAGAGTTTCAAGGAGGTTTTGGATTCTGACAATGGGGACAAGAATGAGAGTAGGAGTAAGGAGGAAAAGGATGTGGGGGAGGAGGCTTTCTTGGGTTCTGCTAGTAGCTCCTCCCATGTTTCTAAAAGTCTTAAAAGGGGTCTTTCCAACATTAAAACCAAGGAGATCAAGCCTTGTGCCTCCAACATTTCAGAGGATAAGGTTCCCATGGAGGAAGCCCACAATAAACAAGATGTTGTCTGGGAGGAGATTGACAATTTGAAAAAAAAAATTGAGAGCTTGGAGAAAAGACTGCAAGATGTAACTCAATTTTCCTTAAAGAGTATGCATAGGTCCACCACTACATTATGTCTATTGTAGAAGGACACAACTTTGAATGATGTGGAGGAATATATTTTCAATAAGGAACTGCTTAAGTTCCTCTCTGAGGATTGGGCTACTATAACTTTATTCAATCCATGCAGTGGAAAGTAAGATTAGTCTTTGGTGGGTTTTGGTTTCTGGACTAGGGATGGCTGAATCAACCTTCAATTATGTTTTATTTTGTTAAATACATTGTGTTTATGTTTATTTTCCTCTATGACTAGTATGACCCTTAGTGGTCTATATCTACGGTGGTTTTAAATCATGTGATCATGATAGAGTTTACTAGTAGCTTTAACTTGGTTGTTTTTTGAGCTGTTTTTTATATGATCTACCTAGGGTGATGGTTTGGGTTTTAGACATGTTGTTATTGTGTTGTTAGTGTTAGTTTGTTGTGGATGGCCTTTGTTTCCTTGTATTAATGGGACAACACCCTTTTTTTGCTACTTTTTATATCAAAAACAAGAATAAAGATAAAAATAATGAAGAGAAATTAAAATAAAAAAAATATATCCAAGGAGAATTATAATTCCAAATTACAAATAAAGAGAACAATTATAGATAAAGATAACAATAAAATAAGGTAAAATTGATAATAAAAACCTTGATATTTATTATCAATAACAAGAATAAAGATAAAAAACAATGAAAAGAAATTAAAAAATCCAAGAAGAATTATACTGTCAAATTACAAATAAAGAGAACAAAGGAAAAGAAACAAATAGCATTGAAGCAACACACTACAAATAAAAAAATGAAGGAAAGACAAACCCAAAGCAAAAAAAAGAGAAATAAAGAAAGCAAAGCCAAACCAAAATGAAGACACAGGGGGAACATAAGGAAGAAATAAAAAACTTAAAGTGAAAAGAGGAAGAATAAAGAAAGAATTAAAAATAGAACAAGAAAAAGATGAGTAGGGCAAGGAAAGGTAGGGAGAAGAGAGGGAGAGAGGGTGGGAAAATCAAGGGGGGGTAGGAGTTGAGGGATTTTAACAGGGGGTGTCAAGTTAGACTTAAATGTCAACCTTCATCCTGATTAAGATTGATAGCATGGTTTCTGATGCCAATGGCTTCTTGAAGTTTGCACTTGAAAAAAAGATCTTCTTTAATTGTTCACTTGGGTGTTCTCAAGGAAGATGTGGTTCTTGGTGTGGTGGGAATGCTCTACAAGAGCTGATTTGGAGATTTTATCATGTTGGATATCAACATTTTGTTCTTTGATTCTAGTGTTGATGGATCGACTGGTTTCTCCAATATACGAGGTCCCATAAGATAAATTAATCTTGTACACTCCATAGTGGAGAAGTGAAGGTAAGGGGTCTTTGGAAGAGGGGATGAGATTCCTAGTGGTGGATAAGGGTTTGAAGGCACATGCAATACCTTTCTTGTGAAGAATTTTGGAAATCTTGTTGGAGAGGCCTTCAATATAAGGGAGGGTGGCAAACTAGAAATATTTGAAAACATTAGTCTTGGGGGAAAGATTAGCCAAATTTTTGGCCACTTGAAAATATTTGAGGATTTTCTTATCATGATAGCCATTGATCTTGAAGACACGATAAAGATGCAAAAGTTCAAGATCGATGTGGTCTTTATCACAAATGCTTATCACAAGATCATTTGAAAAGTTGTTGAAGAACATAACAGGTAAATAGGTTTCCCTATAAATATATAATTTCATTTTTATGAACATCTAAAACTAGTAGTGAAGATAAATTTTCTAGGATGTATGGAATGCAACTTGTGAATTTGTTATTACTAAAATAGAAGATTGACAAAGGACTAACCAGATCATAATAATAATTGCATGAATGTACATAAACATCACATATCATTTGCATGATCAAATCCATATCACAAAACACAAAACATCATCCATAAAGCATATAGAATCATTAATCATGCATTATCATATCATCATTTCATACATCACATAATCATCACATAAGCATCACATAAACATCACAAACACATAGAACTATGGACCATCGTATGATCATTCCATCCATCAATTCACTCATGAATTAACATTATCATGCATTCATCCATTCATGGCATCATCTATTTTCATTAGAAAAGTACAAAACATAAAATGCATCATATTTCATTGGCATAATAAGATCCATCACATGTATCATATAGGCATCATTCATAAAACATCATAGAATCATAACACATATTTCATGATTTGCAATCATAACATATCATACCATCATCATATAGAACATCACATAAGCATCATGAAGCAAAAATAAAATGCATCCATCATAGGAATCCATCATTAACACATAGATCGATAATCATCGTCACCTGAATCAATAAGAAAAAATAAAATTGGTAGTATATCAATAGATTAATAAGCAAAAATAAAATTGGTAGTATATCAATATGTCTCAACTGAATCAAAGTAATATACATCATGTCCCAAAAATTCTACAAGTCATGTCATCATACTAGGATCTCTCAGATCTCTTGGTTGTGGTTGTGTCACACCTCTGCTAGTGGTCTGAGAATGGGTCCTATCTGACCTAGACTATGCAAAGCTCTCCTAGCACTTTGGAGGAACAACCTCATGAGATATCAATCTGTAAAACTATGCCTCTTGGGTAGTGCACCATACCTCTCCAAAGAAGTATGTTGTACCTATTCCCTCTACAAATATCTATAGCCTCTCAACAATTCCCTCTACCTGATCAACCCACAGTCTCAATCTATCCCTGTCGGTCATGAGAGTAGCAATCTTCCCTTATATCTATGCTTGTTCTTGAGCCTGGACTTGGGCCTATGTCTATATCTACCCCTGTGTCTATCCTATTAATCCCTATATTTGGGAAAGCTAACCCTACAATGTCTGTACCTATACCTATACCTGTAACATAGCTATCTGTGTTTGTTGCTACGAGGGTAGCTGGATCTCTACATGTTGTGTCGTAACCACCAATGATCACCTCTTTCAAGGAAATATGAGGTCTCGAACATCAAAAGTTGGGCCTCCACCACCTCCTTTGTCACCTCCATCCCCATCACCATTATCACTGCTCTCTGCCTCCTCCTCCTCATCTCCTAAACCTCTTTGCTACCTCTTCCCATGAACTAATGCCCTCTACTCCTCATCTACCAGTGGCACCAACTCATTTTGGATGGATATCCATGGAAATGGATGTAAAGATAGGTACTAGGCACACTCCTTTGACATTGGAGCCTCAATTATATCTAGATGAATATCCCAACTGATGACCTGTAAACTTTGGTACTCCTAAATAGTAGCATCATATGACAAAACAGGCCCCCACTCTGTAATATCCATCTGCCATCGCACATAATGGGCCACTCCTTGGGGAATTCCCTACACCCTACCATACTATCTCCACACCCTCCTCAACAAAAATATCTTGATAATGAACTATGTTTGACTAATGAGGTACATATACTAACATAGATAAGGCATCTCAATATCATCCTCTAGCCATTGCTCATAGTCAACCTAGGGCCTCCATGTCACTACCTCTATATCATCAAGAACTCTCCTTGAATACTCCATTTTTCCTAGCCTAGGTTGAGCAATTGGACTTACACATGCATGAACATACAGTCTCATGGTGGGTCATTGTCTATTTGCAACTAGATGGGTGACCACTATATGCTCCCATGCCTAGATCTGAAGCAATGTGACCCCTACTAAAAAATTGGCCCCTTGAAGGTAGAAAACCTAGTGTAAATCATGGTACAAATGAGCGAGCATGCAACATCCCCAGGGATATCAGGTACCCTGAGAAATCATGTTCTTTAGAATCTGGCTCCATCCAACTGAAAGTTTGTTTGACTTGCAGTTAGGACAAAGGAACCCTCCTATAAATTCAACAAGTACAGATGGTAATGTTCCATAGGCATTGACCATCTCTCACCATGAAATCTCGTAGCTGCAAATCCACTCATCCTCAAACACCCTCCTTAGTGCATCAGTCCCACCGTACTCAGTAGAATCATATAATACTAGCTCCCCAAAAATTGATAGCTACAAAATCTGATAGACGTCCTTTGGCGTCACTATCATCTCACTCGTGGGTAGGTGAAAGGTGTTATGCTCACTATTCCACCTCTCTACTAAAGCTATCAATAAACCCTTGTTAATCCTAATCTAGGTTATATCTAGCAGAGAGGAAAATTGGCATCATGCAATAATGGCTACCTTAGGCTACGTCAAGTGTGGTATCAAATCCCACATCCTAGGGAAACACTCTCAAATATGCACACTCGTCAAAGACTCCTATCATCACAAAATATCACAAATTAGTAATCTTTTCAATTAATCAAAATCAATCAGCCTATCAATCTAATCACCTCTGGTGAGACTTTGATCAAATCTCGTGAACATCTATCTATCATCCAACCTCGCTTATCATGGTGTTTGTCAATCAACCTCACCTATCATGACGTTTATCAATCAATCAATCAATCAATCAATCAACCTCACCTATCATGAGGTTTATCCATCAATCAATCAACCTATCATTGATCCTCACTTATCATGAGATCAATTATCATTATCCTACATTGAACCTCACCTATCATAAGGTCAATAATCATCTATTCTATCAATATCAACAATCATCATCAAATCAAAGGTTGACATGATAAAGAAAATTCATCAAAATTATGGAGTGTAATAAAAAAATTCATCATTCTGCCATGTATGCACTAGATGCATGCATTCACCAGAAAAATCCATCAATGCACCATAATAGGGTTTCAATGTGTCAAACTACTGAATGCACCATCAAATTTAATCAATGTGCTAAACCCCTCTATTGATGTGCTAAGTAACCCTATGTGTTGAAACAATTGTTGGATGTACTAAATGTCTAGCTCTAAGTGCTAAATCTATGGATGCGCTAAATCCCCTTATGAATGCGCTACTTCGGGAAACCTATGCACTAATCTGTTAATCCTAAGTGCTAAATCATCCAATGTTCTAAAATCCTAACCCTATGTGCTAAAATTTTGAAAGTGCTATAACATATATTCTATGTGATACATCAGTACATCTATGGGCTAAAACATTTAAATCCAAATTTAAACATGGAAAAAAGAGGGAAAAACAAATTGCACAATTTATGAGGAGGTTTTTTGGAGTGCATACTAGAGGTCAGTACACTGCCAAGTGGTTGTGACATCTAACTCGCTCGAATCAATGTGATGTAGGGGATCACCATTTTGCTCCAAATTGCTAGATTTCTCAATCACTCTCAAATTTCCAAATTGCAAATGCACAAATGAACTTCTAATCACTCTTTTTAACCTTTTAAAGGTTAATTAAGTAGGATTTTTATGGCATTGTTTTATTTTATATTTCAAAGGGGATTAATTCTTCAAATCATCAAAAATTTCAAAAAAATTCAAAAAATCCTAAAAATTCCAAAATTCACTGATTTATCTCCCAAGGGGGCATACATCTACCATCACTTGAAAATTAGCATCTAGGGCATTGAAAAACTACCATCACTTGAAAATCAGCATCTGGGGCATCAATTTTTTTTCTCAATATCAACAATAAAAATTTTCTTTGAAGTAACGTGTAAACACATTACTTCAAAGAGGGGAAAAGTGTATACACCTAAAATCGGTCAAGACAATTAATCAATTAAAAACTACTTATTTAATTAATGACCCCTTTTATTTCATCTACTAATAAATAAATTTTCAATTTATTTATATAGTTCACACTTTTCTAAATTCTTCATCTTAAACCACATTCTTCTAAATTTAATTAAATAAACAAATGTCTATAGTTTTTTTATTTAATTGAATATATTCTCACTAAGTTTGAATAATTTCAAATTCAAATTTAGTCACATGTCTACAACACTTTTTGGCCACATCATCAAATGTCACAAGTATTTAAATATGACTAATATTTAAATTGCATTATTCTCAATCAATTCCAAAACAAACTTTGGACACTTGGAAATCTCACACATTTGATTCTCTCATACATGTGGCATGTTTCCCTTAGTCAAGGGAACATCCTCCATGATTCTTCCATCTCCACCATTCATCACTCATGCTGAAATCTTGACCGTTGGTTGCTGCCACATCACAAGATGCTTTGGAATTTCTATAAATACAAGCCCATGCTTCAAAATTTTATAATCCCATGTTTGAGTAAACTTATTATGTATGAATAACATTGGATCATTTGGAGCATTTATCATTTGAGCATAATAGTATCATGTTAGATATTTAGAATCATGTCTTAGTTCATAGTTACATTTTAGTTATCATCTTGGCTTGTATACAACATTTGCACCATATAATCTAGTACCATTATTCATTTTCAATATCATCATTATCATTTGCATCATGCAATAACATGTAGAAACTTGGATTTCTTGCACTATACAACATCTCATTTCTTAAGTTGTCATCCAAACCAATCATAACGCATATGCAAATCTAAGAGGAATAATGATTTAAAGGATCCTTGAGAATAGAGAACAATGGAATGATTTTAGATTTTTGTTTTGCTAAAATTAGATTTGTTTTATGATTCAAATATTTAATGTAATATGTATCATTGAGGTTGTGTTTGATTATTGATTTACTAACTTCCCATAATTCACACATACACCTAGCATTAAAAATATGGGTACTTCCAGTTTCTTCTATTGGAAGTTGAAACTGTCTCTTCCTTTTCCTTTAGGACCATTATAAGAATCTTTGTGAACAACTAGGAAAGACTTATCCCCTTGTTCATACTCACCTTTCTTTTCAGTGTTATAGATTTTAGATCTGTCCTAGAAATCAAAATGTGATTCCATGACCATAACATTCCCTAAGGGAGAAAATATTGTGTTCTTATCTACATTATATCTATCTTGGAAAATGGATTCATTGTCAGTAGTTTGTTTCATAGATATCATTTCAAAATTATCAACTAGAATCCCCTTGCAATTCTGATCAATGCTTTTATATGGTCAAGTTTATCTTACATCATATGTCTCCATTGTCTTGTCCAAAATGCATTATGCATTTCCATCTCTCAACATCTTTCCAAGCTATGGTTCTTTTACATGTATATTTTATGTATCATCTCTTCTTGTACTAGGCTTGGAAGAACTCCACATTCTAGGTTTTCCCCCTTTAACATTGAGGATCTATTGTGTAATTGGTATATTCTTGAAGGTAGTGACTGGCCTCTCTTGGTGTAGACTGACATAACTATGCTTCCCAATGCATATCATGTTCACTCTTATAACATTGAAACATCACTATCTTTTATACTTGCTACCTTTGAAAGTCATTTTTCGTGATTTTCTTCATCTTGAAAATGTTAAGTTAACAAGGGTTTTGATAACTCATCATTCACAAACAATGAAAAATGAACCAAGCTACCTCAGAACAGAAGATTACACCACTCTAGCTTAATATTTCAGGGGTCAGTGTTGAAAAAGTTTTAGTAGGGTTAAAAACTTAGTGGCCCCAAACAACCATACTCATCAGTTCCTTCCTTATCCATTATATGAACATGACTATTGATTGTCTTGAGCACTTTATTTCTTCCATGCTCCTAAACTACCTCTTGCTTGTAGCACATTGTGTCATGAAATTCATTCACACTGTCATTGTTCACTTAAAGTTTCAACCAAAATTGCACATCATCATATGGACTAGAACTTTTCTTTAATTCATGACTCAGTTTTGAGAAGGTTTACCCCTTCCCTAAACCCTAGGAAAACACCTTGATATGATAGCTTGATCATGCACTACACTCACCATCTATGATTGCTATTTTCACTTCCCATGCAAAGATTATATGTGATGCTATCTTTAAAAAAATTGGTTACTTTCTTTTGATCAAGGACTATCATAATCACCAATTACTCATAGACACTCATTATGCATTTAACCCTATTCAATATTAGGGTGCTCAATATTTCTAGCTTTTCATGGTTTCCCCCTTGTTTGTGACTTTGTCTGAAAATTTTTCCTTGTTATCCTTCATAAGACTATTATGACTATCTTATATATCTTCATTTAGTTGTGATTGTCCTATTAGAGTCTTGATGAATCTCTCTCATCTATCCTGGTACATGGTGGACTAACCATTGGTCACATTGTTGTACTTGTGGCAATTGAAGGAGTTCCCTACATATTGTGGCCATGTTTTCTTATTCATCTCATAGTGTCTGCATTTCATAGCTGGCTATGACTACCTTCAACTTTGGGTTTGCAACCTATGAGTTTCATGATGACTGTGAACTTTATAGAGTGGTTTGACTACCCTTGCTAGTGTCACTATTATATTGTTGATATTTTTTCTTATAGTGAGTAATCATTTTCAATATTCATGACATTCATGCTTCTTATAGGTCCTTGTCATATGTTTTTATTTCTTGCACACCTCATGAATCTCTATCATTGGGTTTTGTATGATAATGAACCTAAACTCTACCCATTTTGCAAAATATTGAAACATTTGTCCCCACCCATGGTGTATCTTTATAGAGTCCTACATATTACCTTTTGTGATGATCATGTTCCATCTAGTCACCACAAAATGGTTATGGATGCCCTGATTGATCCCATTAATATTTTAGACCTTAGACATTGTTAAGAAGCATCCTTAAGGTTTACCCCTTTATTCCTACAAAATTTTATGATGATGGTTGTCCTTAATACTTTAGGACAACCCCTTTTAACACTATGATTTCACTAGCTACATAAGGCCTCATGAGTCATTTATGCTTGATTGTCTTTGAGAGCATATGGATACCTTGGCATCTTCATAACTCTACCTTTGATAAACTGACATCTAATAAGTTGTATATGAATAGCTCATGTACTTGTTTCAATTTCATGAATGAAAAGAGTATGTTTTTGTTTCTTTGTACATTGAAATACCTCCAATTCTAATTTCTAGGGGGTAGATCCTTCACCTCATGCAATTACCTTGCTAAAATAATCTGAACCAAAATGTATGTTACTTTCTCATTTGTATCAATGCACTTTCATTTCTCATGCATTGCTCTTCGAGACAACATACTGTCATGATGGCTTTGGCCTTGCATTCAATTGCTCACCCTGTTCTACTCTATTGTAACTCAAGATGGTTCTAGATAGGACTTGATATCTCCTCCATTATTTATTGATGCATGCATAATTGAACTTAATGCATCTATAATTGAACTTGATGTATTTGTGCTTCAATTCTCACAAAAATAATTTGTTTCTTATTAAAATGGCTCTTGGATCAACTTAAGAAGATTGAAAGACATATCTAGAAAATTACTACCCCTTTTAGCATGATGACATCCTATAGATTGTTTCATTGTGAAAATATGAAGAGTAATGTCTTGAAATTTCACATTGTTTGTAGCATATTTTGAATCAGATAATGAAAGTTGATCAACTAGTGTGATTCTATACTAATTTAATGCATCAATAGTTGAACTTGATTATCAATTTGATCAAGTTGCTGAATTTCCTACCCCTCTTGAAACATAAGAAGGTAGCATGTTGGGCTTAACCCTCATGGGAGCTACATTTTACTCCAAATGTTGTAATTAGATGACTTAGAATAGTAAAAAAACTCATCCTAAATTTGCACAAGGAACAAACCAGTTAGATAAACAAAGCATATCATAGGTGTGTTTGATCACTCTTTTCTTATTTTCCTATACACTTATGGTATGTTTTCTATTTTAATGCTTATGGACATCAAATTACACATTTATGGATTTTTTACACATATTTTGATTAGTTACCTTTCATTTCTCTAACAAAACTATTTTTTCATATGCAGGAAGCCTATGAACAATGAGGAGAGTGTCAAACAGAAGCAGGACAAGTGAGGAAGACTGAGATGATGTAGGACAAGGCCAACAAGATTCGTCATTCCACCAAGAAATAATGGGTCCCTTTTCATTTTATGTGCATTTCTTTTATGTTATCTATAAGCATATAGTCCTTTCTTTATAAGCATTAGACTAGTTAGTCCCTCAGCTTGTGAGGGACATTATACACTTATAATCATCAATAAAGATTACATTTGAAATTCATGTTGGTTCCCCTTCTTATTTGTATGTAATTGTAAAACTGGAATAATGCAATTTGTTTTGATAATCTCCTTTATGCAAATAAATGAAATCTTGCAAAGAATGATGTATCTTTTAATGTTTAAATGCAAACACAATAATAAGTTACCTAATTTAACTGGAAGGAAAATCAGGTAACACTATTTTTTTCCCTTAAACAAGTAGAACCTTGGTATGCTTTTTCTAACAAAATTAACACAAAAAAGAATGGTTATCCATTTCCAAATCTTGGGAATGATGTATGACATGCTCTTTCTACCTCTGCTCACCAAAACCCTCATCACACAATTACTACTTGGTGCAGGAGCACCATGTCAATTCTCTTAAATAGGGTCTTATGCCAATTTTTTGGGTGTTTGAGTCTTATGCTATGCAGTAAGGTCATAATAGACCATTTTCTAATTTAACAAGTCTATTGGGTCAGTTTGGGGTCATATTGTAAAAATATTGTAAAAGGTTGCAAAGTTGCTATGCAACATTTGCATTTTTTTTGTCTTTTGTGGAAGTTTAAGGGTCAATGAAACTCAATGATCATGCTATGTAATGCTTTTAAAGACCTTGGTGAATGTTGGGAGATAGGTTGGATATTGTACTTTTGAATTTTGAATAGTGAATTAATTGATTTCCTACATTTTCATTTTAATCTATTGCTACATGGATTTGTATGGTTCCATACTAAGAGCTATTGTTTTGAAATGTATTGACCTTGTTGGTGACATGAACTAAGAGGAATTTGGTGTTAGAAACCAAGATCTGAAATGTAAACTAGAAAAGCCTTCCACGGAAGAGAAAAAAAAAGAAAAAATAGAGATATTGCAAAAAGATGTGCAACATAATATTATTCAGGAATTCAATAATTACAAGATATGATTTTCTTTATAAAAGCAAAGATGCATAACCCTAATCTTATCTTGAGCAACAAGATAGATCAATAAGATAAAGATGAGAATTAATTAACCTAGGAAATTAAATAATATTACCTAAGTAAAGTTATGAAAGTGTAATTAAACATTAATTACACTAACACCCCCCCCATAAGTGCAACTTAGGGAGACTAAAAAATAAAATATGAAATGCAAACCAAAAAAGCCTTCCATAGAAGAGAAAAATAGAAAAAGCAGAGATATCGCAAAAATATGTGCAACATAATATTATTTAGGAATTCAATAATTACAAGATATGATTTGCTTTATAAAATCAAAGATGCATAACCATAATCTTATCTTGAGCAACAAGATAGCTCAATAAGATAAAGATGAGAATTAATTAACCTAGGAAATTAAATAATATTACCTAAGTAAAGTTATGCAAGTGTAATTAAATATTAATTACACTAACACCCCCCCATAAGTGCAACTTAGGGAGACTTAAAAAACATGCACCTAAAACTAAGATGAATGCAAGAAAGCATGAATGGGTGCCAACGACAAGGCATGATCAAGTACCCATGTACAAATGCAATAATGAGGTAGAGAAGGAAAACCCAGTGGGACAAAACCCCCCTACAATGAGATGACTGTTACAAAGAAGCACTAGAATAACACTATGGAGTAACACTGGAACCACAATATAACAAGCAAGGAAAGATACTTTTGTCTACAACTAAAACCAAAAATGAAATCATGATAATGTGACAACATACCTGATGCCATGGAACACTAGAAAACTCACAAACTGGAACAACCTTGGAATCTGCAAAGCAATAGTAGATGAGATGATGACTAAATCTGGAAACTGTGTATCTCGATGTCGATGCCAAACTGTGACTAAAACTCTTCCATGGAAGGAGTACTAAGAAGACTCTGGAACATTAACCATAAAAACATGGCCCTCAAACTGAGAAGGATCTGAACCAATGTAGATCAAGAAACATAATCTCTCAACTGAATTGTGAACCAATGAATCTGATATGTGTCAAGCAATAGAAAAAATGTGGACAAAAGAAACTAAGAAACCAGAGAACCCATGTGAGTTTCCAGCAAATCAAGATGGAGATGGAGATCAAAGTGCATGCACACTCTAATAAAATTATTATGCAAGAAACCCCCCTTGATGGAACTTTATCTTAGTTCATTTATTACAATAACCTAATTATTGTAAACGGAGAGAATGCTAAATGTGAATAAACAGAAAATAAGATGACGTGGTACTAAAATGAAGTAAAAATATTCAAGTTTCACCTTTCCAATTGCCAAAATATCCAAGTATCCACAAAAACTATCAGGACAAATCTGGAATAACAATCAACTTGGGATAGATACAGAAAAATGTGCATGGACAGCAAGATAGATCTCCTCAATACCTTTCCAACACCACAAAGAAGATGAAAATTGGAGATCGTGGCAAAAAGTCATTAGCTCGGAAGCCATAAATGAACATCTAACTTAAAATAGAAAAAAATAGCAGCTAAACAAAAAAATAATGAAAAATAACCTACACCATTGGAAAGAGCTCGGAACCAGCTTTCTGGAAATATCTCGTTTGCCTAATTTTGATACTGTATGCCCATGTTATGCCAAAAAGAAAAAAAAGTGCTCCTTTAGGGAAAATTAGGGCTAGGAGGGGAAAAGAGGGCCATACGGCCGATGACATCATGTTGACGTCAGCACTTCATGGGAAAAAATTTGATGGCCATCTAGCCATTAGGGTTAAAAACTTCCCCCCCTACCGGAAAAAAAAATTGGCCGCCGGTATATTCCCTTCTTTTCAGAATATTCCCTGTACGGTGCTAGAATATGCTCTGCAAATGGAATATTCTTTAGTCGGTTGGGTGCTAGGTGCAGGCCTCCAGTCACCCATAGGACTGGCACTGGTGGTGGCTAAGTGCTCAGGGGCTAGGTATTGGGCACTTGGTCATCCACATGACTGGTAGCGCCACTGGAGGATCCTGCAAGGGCTAGAACCTGGCCGACGGTGAGCTGGCAGTGGAGTGGGGCAGCAATGGTGGAATAGTGGCTACCCAGTGGCTATCGGGTAGCAAACTCCTTTTGAGCTAGAAGTGCCGGTGGTAAAACCCAAAAATTCCCTTTTTTAAATTTTTTTTCATTTTCTTCATGCCTCAGGAAGTGAGCTAGGGAGGCCATACAGCCTTCTTGGAATTTTTTTTTCCTTAGAAACAACTTTCTATGAAATTGACGAAATGAAAGGTGATCTTAGGGTTTCTAGCTGCTACGAACACGATGGTGACCTCTATTTGTGCCCAAAGTGCCCCAAAAAATCAGCTACCCCCAGAGCTTGTGAAAAATCTCTAAGCTTGAAACCCTCATAGATTTGGAAAATGATGGCCAAAATCTACAAAATAAAAGTCAATCCTGACTTTTTCCAGTGCTCTAAATCCAATGGTGAAGCCTGATCTAATCCAAAATGCATCATAGATGAAATCAAGGCATGATACCCTTGAGGAATCCTGATGAACCCTACAATGACTTTCTCAAAAATCTGAAAAGGGGTTGCAAATCAAGGCTCAGATACCATGTTAAAACCAAGAGCTGAGATGCAAACCAGAAAAGCCTTCCACATAAGAGAAAAATAGAAAAAGTAGAGATATTGCAAAAATATGTGCAACATAATATTATTTAGTAATTCAATAATTACAAGATATGGTTTGCTTTATAAAAGAAAAGATGCATAACCCTAATCTTATCTTGAGCAACAAGGTAGCTCAATAAGATAAAGATGATAATTAATTAACCTAAGAAATTAAATAATATTACCTAAGTAAAGTTATGCAAGTGTAATTAAATATTAATTACACTAACATTTGGTTTTTATTTGGATAATTTTTATTTAGATTTGTGAAAGTTAGAGCACTTTCTTTGTGGATAGTCAGGAAACCCTAAACTTGAGGGTTTGAAGGAGTAAAATGGAAATTTAAGCCATTCCACCTAGTGAAACTTTTGATAACTTGGTGGAATGGAATAATTAGGGGTAGGTTGTTCTATGTAGATTGCAAGAGCAGGGGAGGTGGTTTGTGGAAATTGGAATGATGCCCTTGCTGCAAATTGTCATTTTTTTGGTGAAAAAGAGGAGTTGAAGGTTTTGCAAAAAGAGTGGTTGGAACCTTTTCTAGTTGAGGAAATAAGCTTGTGTAGACTTAGTATGATGTATGTGAGGTGTTGATAAGGTGAGATAGGGCTTGGAGTGCATAGTTTCAATAAACACCTATAAGAGAAAGACTATAATGGCTTAGGTAAGGGTTTTGTGATTGAGGAGTTTCTAGTAGTTTCTATTGATAAAAAATTGTGGAGTTAGTCCATTTGTGACCTATTGAGAGCATTGGAATAGGAATTTGAGGTTGAGAGAGTTATTGGGCTGGTGTTGCTTTGGAAAATGGAGTTAATTGAGCCATTGTCTAGTGTAGAAACAATTTTAGAAGGTGAAGGTTTGAAACAAAGTCATGCACAAACTAAATATGTTAAAGAATACCATAATGGGTTCCAAGAATACAAATCCTTTGGTGAGTTTGAAAATTAATTTGGAAGATATGCTCAAATTTCCCTGTTTGGTATGCTACAAGGAAGATTCAGGTAATTATGGAATAAAGGTCAAGTTAGAGTTTGAAGGTTGAAGAATTTTTTGAAATAGGTTGAATTGTTATTATAATACAAACTCCTCCTTTCTTTGCATCACTACCTTCTTGAAAACTAGTTTCATCACAATTCTATTTTTATTCAGGACTATATGGATTTACATTATATGTTGTCAATAATGTCTTGTAAAAGAATATACAACATTAGGTTTAAGGCTGACTACCTTTTCCTTGTAAAGGCCTTTAGCTATGATTAAGGTTAGTTTTGGATGAAACCTCTTAAAACCAATCCACCAAGACTTCCTAAGCAACCCATTCTTAAAAGGTTTGGGTCTAGTTTGAAAATTTTGGGCTACCTCTTTTTTGAGATTAATAATATCAAGGTTGTGGCCAATTGTAGTGATCTATTTTCACCATTACACAAAAAGAGTCTCTTCATCTTCTTTCAAGACAATTGGAGGACCTTTCTTTGATGTGGATGTAAGCCCACCTAACTCATTGGTGAGTGTGGTTTTTAGGGTTCTCCATTTTTTGTTGTAACCTATTGTGTAGTGTACACAACACACCTTATTTTCCACTTGGTAAACTATGGACCCCTTATTTTTTTGGGTATTTCTTGTCATGCAAAAAATATTTCAAGTTCTAGTAGGCCCCTAAGTATCATATTAGCTTTTACAAGGGTAAAACTATTCAAGAAAACAATCATGTTTGAATCCATTATCTCAAGGTGGAAAAAAACATGTATTCTAATATAAGTTTTGAATAAGAAGATCCTAAATATGTTCTAGTCAATGCAAAAATATTAGTATGGGCTGAATTACACTTGATCCATGAAGAATCAAAGCATAACAGAGCCAACAATACTCAAATCTCAACAAGATTTATCTAACAAGATTAAAAGTAAATGTTTCATCAAAACCTAATATACTAAATTATGAAATCTATCAAAAAATATATTCTAATCTTGTTGTGGAATTGGTGTCATGTTGATGTGGAACGACTACCCTTTCCCAATCTAATGATTAGTGAGCTTGTTTTAGTCAATTCTATGGAAGAGAATCAATGAAACCATGGTGTTTGGTCTATGAAAACCTAGTTTATGATAAAATGAACATGATGCAAGCTAAGTTACCATGATTTTATGCTAAAAATGATCTAATTATGCAATTTATAAGCTAATCTAAGCTAAAATTATGCTAAAATATAAAAACCCTAATTTATTTACAAACTAAGATGGATGCATGGAAGCCATAAATGGATTCTCTAAGCTATTATGCAACAAAAATAAATTAAAACAAGCTAAAAAGTGAGTAAAAGATGAGTGAGTATGTGAGTGAATCTAATAGCATAAGTTTGCAATAAAATATCAATCCATTTGTCTCCAAATAGTTATCTATTTATAGGAAATAAAATGGGGAATTGATGGTTGAGATCAAAAAGCTTAATCAACAGTTCAAGATGAAGTGGATGAGATGCATGGATCATGGATTCTCATCAACATATGAGAATTCATGATGAAAGTTAATCAAATGCTCACACTTTCCTCAATAAAATAGACTTTTGACCTACTCACATAGGTTAAAGGTAACTTTCCAAAGAGGTTAAAGGATTAACTTGCATTTGAAGCTAAGTGAGTTGATTGGAGGAAAGGGAATATTCCTTAGAATATTCATTTTTGGTGAGGAAAAAAGGTATTTTACAAATTAAAACAAATTTTTAATTGTACAAAAAAGGATAAAGAATATTCCATGTGAATATTCCCTTTGATTAGAGGAAAGTTAGTTTAAGTCCTAATTAAACAAGGTTTAATTTATGCAATTAGGGAATTAGAAGAATAAAGAGATATTTATTAAATTAGATGATTTAATAAATAGGGGAGGGGTGAAATGATATTTAATTAAATAACTTAGGGTTATTTAATTAAATAAGATGACCTAGGGAATTACATTAAATATTTTGATTTATTTAATTTAATTACATGAAGTGTTAGTGCGAAAGGAGATGAATTTAACCCAATTTAATTAACTAGGCCAATAGATGAAAATGGTGTAATATATTAGTTAGCTAGGATAATTAAATCAATTAAGTGAAAAGAGGATCGATAAAGAAGAAAGGATGTTAATAAATCTATTTCAAGTATATGACATCAATTAGGACATTTTTTCAGTGTCTACATTTTTTCCCTCTTTTCATTGAGGTACCTACTACTTTGGTTCAAAGAACAATGCTTTTCAAATGAAAAATGCTGCTCGAATCAAAAGATAATTTTATTTTTAATTTTTTAGATGTCCCAATAGATAGATAAAACTGACTCCTTTCCCCCTCTAGAAATTGGGTAGAAATTTTGAATTTTGGGTTTGTTTCTCGATAAAGGTTTAAAAGTTGTCCCAAGGGTTCAAGATGGTTCCGAGATGCAAGGATAATGCCAAAAATGCAAAAAATGATGCAAAATTAGGTCTAGATAGGTAAAATTGGTGAAAATGATAATAAACCACATTAGTAAGGTTAAATTAGGGAAAAAAACCCTAATTTTCTAGATTAAATATGCCAAGAGGGGTCATTTTCAATTCATTTGTGTATTCACACTTAAGAAATTCTTGTGATTTGAGCTCTAACCCTTCAATGAAATGACACATCATGAGCTTTCCTGACACATCTCTAATCAAGTTCATGAGTTATAATGGCTTCCAGGCACAAGACCATCAGTATGTGATTCGAAACCTGATTAGAAATTAGAAATTTTGATACATTTATTAGGCATTAGAATTTAGATTTTGGTGGTGTTTCCATATAGTGACACCCAAAATTTGATCAACGATGCCCAAATGATATATAGCAACACACATGTATATGGAAACGCTTCTTCCAATTTGAAATTAGGGTTTCAAATTTTAAATGGAAAAGCAATTTTATCTAGTGACACACTTGCCAATTTAAAAGTTAGGGTTATATCATGCCAAAGTCTAAATAGTGATGCCATCTTGTATGGTGATGATTTTTACAATTTGAAATTTGAAATGCATCAAGCATCGTTGTTTGAATTTTGAATATAGCGACACTATTGTAAATAGCAATGCTATTGTGATTTTCAAGCTAAAAATACCAAATAACTTCAAATTTTGATGATTTCCTAATGTTGTGAACTTCGTGAGTGCAAGAGGTCTTCCCACCATTGATGTAGAGAGAGCACAAGTCCACAGTTCTCAAGAGATTAGGTGATTTTTTAGAGTTGTGCCAAGAGCACCTGAGAGAGATTGGATTGTGGTACATCAAATACACACCTGTTGTTAGGATGCATTTGGCTATGATGATAGCTCTGTGCGAGAGATGGCACAGCGAGACCACATCTTTCCACCTTCCAATGGGGGAGGCAATAGTTACCTTGGAGGATGTGTGGAAAATATTGTGGTTGCCTATCCATGGTGATCATGCGATTTACAACCCCGATGTCAGATTTGATGCATGCCAAAAGGTGATGGAGATGGATCAGATTGCGTTGGTCACATCACATATATATTTAGAGACATACAAAGGACATGTACCGACCTTTAGATTGATTGTTGTGGCCATCATTTCAGGTTTGGTGGTCCTGATAGATGAAGATGATTTTTTATTCTAGTATGGGGTTTGATGTGGTAGTGAATGTTGTATCAAAGGACCCTTTTCTCATGGGGGCTTGTGATGTTGGCCTCCCTATATCATGATTTGCATGACTTTATTTACTGTAATGGGAGATCCCTCAGTGCAGGTGTTACTCTTCTTCACATATGAGTGGGAGCACATTTTTTTTCTTTGTCCCATTGTATAGATGGTGGACATGGGACCAGATGATCCTATCATATGGAGATATCAAGGTGCCTATTGATGGGTGTTTTTTACACACTTTCTCAACATAGGTAATGTGTATGTGCACTACCTCTCTTGAAAGGAAATCTTCCAACAAAAATTTGTTGAAAGTCTCCCCAAGTTCTCTCAGGTGTTAGGTCTTGACAGTGCTTGGAATATCTTAGTTGTTATTTGATGTAATTTTGTAGGTAATCACAGGGAAAACTTATGTAGCTGGATGCGGAATGGATCTTAAATTTTGAAGTTTTTGAAGTGGGAGTTACAGTGCCATTTGTTGTAGGTTCAAACAACAATTTGAAACTTCAATGTTTTCTTTAAGTTTGGCTTTAAAATGCACAATGAACCTTAGCATAGACTGTTTCTAAAAAAAAAGGAAAAGAGCAGGGAAGAGGGAAGGTTCCTGGATCTACAACTAACTATGAACAATGATCATGGAGGTTCTGCTATGGACAACTCCCTTCAAATAGAATTCTAGTTAACCAAGAAATCTTCAGTATTGTGAAATCTTTGCTATCTTCAAAGGTATGTAGATATTTTACCATTCATCCACCATTTACATGCATGAATAAAGATAAATATTTAAAGAGAAACTTCAAATTTCAACCTAGGCTAACTTTGCAAGGCCATTTACCAGCAAAAAACAGCAAAAAGTATGGGCTAGAAGGCATCAACACAACAAAAATTTCTAAAATCATAGGATAGAATGACTAAAGTCTATCTAAGCACTTTAAATCTAACTAAAAATAGCTATGTAAATCTAAACAAAGCATTTAACAATGGATATTAAACCATGAAACATGTGGAGAAATAAAAAAATACACCAAGTCAATATATTTTCATTAAAAATTTCAGCAGCATGTCTTTACAACAACTCAACCCCCCTTGAAAATGAGAGGGTACCCCCCATTTATAGTGCTCAAAAATATAAATGAATGGCCAAGATTCACTACAAAATAGGGTTTCACCTACCCCAAAATATATTACAATTTAAAATTACATTCTTGTCCTTTCCCTATTTTTTCCTTTAGTTACAACATTGTAGCATTTTTCCTTTTGTTGACTACTCTTCCTGCTGTATCTATTCCTTCAGGAGCTCCTCACTAAAAATAGGGCTGCCCTCCTACTTCTTCAAAGCTGCATATTCTATGAATTTTAGAATCACCAGTTGGATTTTGTCAACTTCTATTATCTTAGACTGAAGCATCTGATAACTCCCTTCTTTCGAGTTGTCCTCAAGCTTCTTCCAGTCTTCATCATACTTTACGGCTTGATCCTTGAACAGCTCTGATTGGGAGAAGGAACAAGTGGAGAAACTCATGAATTCCATTGTTATCTCATTGGGAATCCTATTCTCTATCTTCTTGTAAAAATAAGGCTTTATCTTTTCTAGATCCATTTGTACTGTGGGCATGTCATGCTCCATCATCAACTTTAGATATCAGGCATAGTCAACCCTAATTTCCTTGACCCATTTGATGTATATATCCACTTTATCCATTATTTGTTCCAACCTTTCCCTTATGTTATCGAAATCTCACCTCCACACATCCACCAGCCAGTGGTCATCCCTTTTGAATGGGAGCTCCTTTTCCCATGTGGCCTTTGGTAACTGGAGCATGGCCTCAATCTTTGGGTAGGTGGAGTTGTATGTTGCAGGGAAGTCAGTGCAGGGCTTCTTCATGCTCTCCAGAGATTGTTGTAGATCCAAGAATTTGTTGGATGTCTGAACAACCTGGTCAATACCCATGTTCCTGACGTATAGGATCTATGAGAACCAACTCTCTGTAGTCTTTTCCAAGTTTTGTCTCTTCTCTAATTCTTCAATTTTTTCTTTAGACAATAGTTGGGGTGGATTTGCGGATGTGGTAGGCATGTCATCCACTGAAGAAAATTGTTGGATGTAATCCGTCAAGGTGGCCACCTGTGCTTTAAGTTCATCTTTTGAGACCTTTTCCTGTCATATTAGGTGCACCACTATAGCCACTAAATCTTTAAGATGTCCCACCTTCTGCTCTCTAGTGGTAGTTCCCAAATTAATGGTGGAAACATTATAGCTTACACCCTCCTAGCCTACCACAAGTGTTGCTATATGTATGGTTTGGGACTCGAAAGCATCCATTGTTACCTTGGATCTAATTTTTGGCTTCTTCTCCTTCTTGGTTGAGATTTGCGCTCAGGCTAGGATAACCTCTAGCCTCACTCTTGAATCCCTAGGAGTGGGAGTCTTCTTCTCAAGCTACCTCTCCATCCATTCAGGCATGGAAAACTTTCCTTTTGGTGTTGTCTCCCTCTTCTTCGTCAAAGTCTTGGATGAATGTCAGGCACTTGACGGGAGACCTAGTAGTTGATCTCTCTCGAGGACTTCCCTTTACCTCAACTTCCTTTTCCTTTATTTCTTCAATTTTTTCATCCTTGTAAATGTATTCCGTGGACTGGTCTTCTTCTATATCTTCTTCTTCTATAGGAGGTGGTAGCACAATCTCCAGTTGTTTTTCACCTGTAGGGATTTCCACATTTTCCACTGTCCTCTCACCCTCTTGCCCTTCTTTGGGAGGTGACCTTTTTGTTTCTTCCTCGTCATGTCTCACTTTCCTGGACATTTCTTCTTCAATATCATCATCAAAAGTTTGTACAATGACTTTACCACCGGTATCCTCCTCCTCATCTCTACTCTTAGAAGATCTCATTCCTTCCTCTTCGTAGGCCCCCTATCAATTTTTCTATGTTCATATTTCAGGTGCTCATGGTACTTGTCAACCTCCTATTCAATTGGCTTCGAGGCTTCTTGCTCCCATCTCTCCAATTCTTTGGAGATCACCATTGTGGCCTCCATTTTTTATGGTCCTGTTGGAGGTTGTGAAGGCTTAGCAATGATGAGGACTTGTACTAATGCAGCTTGAAGGGTGGGGTCCATAAACATTTGGAAGATCTCAAAAGGGAGATTTTGTATGTGTTTTGAGAAAGCCTTAGGAAATGCAAGAGCGGGCACTGGTGCTATTGTTGTGGCTAACAGGAGTGATATGGTAGGTGACATGGTGGCAAAGGAAAAAGGAGTAGTTGCGGTGGAGGAGGAGTCAATCACTATTACGGGCCTAGCCGGAGGTGAAGGGGAAATATGGACTAAGATATCTACTACAAGTGGGGATGTGGTGACCATGGCTAGGGATACAGATGATGGTGCAGTCGAGACAGGGGGAGCCAGAAGGGGTTCTAGCTAATCTATCCTTTCTTCCTCACCTTCTTGGATTATAGGCTGCTCCATGGTGCCCCCTATTTGCTTGGGCTTCTTGGAAGGTGAGGATCCTAAATCTTTCCTTGTGTATACCTTAGGATCTAGAGACTGCTCTATTTCCATTCCTTTCCTCTTCTTCGATCTGGTGATCGGAAGAGATTTGGATGTCTCACCCATTGAAACTATAGTAGTGACATCTTTGGTGGCACTATGCTCACTTTTGAGTCCTTCATATGTTAGGAGCACCCCTTTGTATTTTAATCAAGCCACTTGTCCTTTAACCCATTCTTCAATCTGGGCCACGATTGGTTTAGTCACAATTTTGAGCTCATCGACCTCATGTTCATCCCAATCAATTGTGGGCAATGGTAAGTTGGAGACTGCATTATACCTCGGATCCATAATTGTGCTTTCATCTTCCTCAACTTGATTCGGTATAGGGAATAGTTGCACCCTTCTTACAAAGTATGTAGTCATCCTCATGTAGTTCTTGACACACACCTCTTTGTCATCCTAGAAATTTTCCCAAAAATCCTCAACATGATGTAAGTGGGCATACTCTAGTCCAAAAATTTTTCTTATGTGTTCATATGGGTCCACCTGCAAGCGATTAGTGTGTAGTTGAAAGTGGTACTCTGCCAACTCCTTTTCTCAGTTCCCAAAACAATGGGAAGTTTTCAATTTATACATGTCTTGACTGAAGGTCAAGGGATAAGAGATCCTTTCCAAATTTTTGTTGATGAGGATGGTGTGCACATGCTACAGTTGCTAGGAGAGTTCCAGTAGTATAATCTGGTCATTGGGGTACTGGGGTAGCTTGTTTGGTCTTTCAGTGAAACCCTGGGAATGAATGTAGGTGAATTTGGGAAATTGTAGGAACAAGAAAGAGTACTACTTTAGGAATGCCTGTGCGCTATGAGAGACCCTCCTAGCAACCAAATAATGTGACCAATAGAGGCATCATTCACCCTACAGTATTCCTTCTTAAAGTTCCTAAATTGGAGCTGGGGATATCGGTCATAGGCTTTCAGCTTCTAGCCTAGCTCCTCTTTAGGCACCACAAATAGTTCTTTATACTTCCTTTGCTCCACTAGTGAATAGACCAGATAGGAGGTCATGTAGAATTTGGAGCACGTTTTTATGTTCATAAACTACTCATGGAAGTAGTTGATAATGATGCCTCCCTAGAAGAATGAGGCTTTTGTGGTGACATACTTATCCCCACGGAGGATCTGTTCAACAAAGTACACCATCCATTCTTGAAAAAATACAACAAAAGGAAGGCGGATTACCCGACTCAACATGGTGACTAGGTCATGATAGTCGTCATGGAAATCACTGTGAAAGAGTTCCTGAGGGACCTTTACAACGCTGCCTCTTTTCTCTTTGAGCCATAATTGGTTTATCAACCTTCTGCAACCCATCGGGTCTTCATTCCAAGTCACCTTTCCCTCTTCCATCATGGGTACTTTCATTTCCTAAAAGGTAGGAATGTGGAAAGTTTTTGTGATTCCCTTAGCTAACATGTCAATGAGAATATTCCCATCTCTATCAACGATGGTCCTTGTCTTGGGCTAGTAGGCCTACCAACAAGCCATGACTAGTTCAGGGGCAATGAGAGATGGGGGGAAGCCTTCAGTATTTTCTATTCCACTTTTCTTGATTATTCTAGCATTGTCAGTCTTTGGGCGAATTTTGACCCTTCGTTTAAATTCATCAATATCAATATGGCCGATATTAGTGTCTATGATTTCTTTCCAGTCTGTGGCAATTTTAGAACATAGAGGTTCACCTTAGAACTAGAACTTCATTTGGTCTTTATCTTCCTTCCCACAAGGAGTCTTTCCTGATTTCTTTCCTTTCTCCCTTTTTGCAGTTGCCCTCTAGGGCCCTGCACTTGATTCCATATATCCTATAGACATGGACATAACGAGTACAATCATTTATAAAAGCATTGGTGTTAGTCAAAATTTTAAGGACTAAATCCAATTAAGCATCATGTGGTTAATGAAGTTAAATATTTTCCTTTTAGATGTCGTTGGTCACGTTTTAAAGGATTTTAGACAATCTAGGCCCATGGGGGTGAAATTCCATAGCAAGAATATTGTTTTGAAGGGAAAATAGGCTGGGGTGATCCGGGTGATTTGTTCTGTCTTCACATTTTGATGGTTCAAGGGGCTCATGTTGAAGAGGGCCAAATTTGAGCATGTGGGTAGGCATTAGTTTTCAAATTTGAGGTCATTTAGGTCACTTTTGGGGCTCCTGGAGGTTCAGGCCTGAAACGCTATCAGGAGTTCATTGTTTGAAGTATTCAGAAAGAAATGAAGTTCTTGGGATGGAAATCTAGGGTCCAAGACCCAAGTGGGCCAAGGATGATTGATATTTTGTTTCTACTTTGAGGCACTCAGGCTTGAAGGGGTGGGAAATTGTCATGTTTTCGCTATTCCAAATGGCAGGCAACAAATGGAAGTCCTGAGGTAGCAGCCTGACGAACTAGACCTAGCCTCAAGCTTGGACGTCAGACTTGATTCATTAAGTTTTTGTCTGGAAAATAGGAGGGTGGAGCCCGGAGGTCAGAAAGGTGGGCGTGTTTCTCCCTTTTGAACCAGCGAAGGCAGCATGAAATCCTGGATGGTGGAGCCCGGCCCTAGAGGCAGAAGGTCACCGATGGATTCTCATTTGAAATGACCAAGTGACCATGGAAGTCTCCGGATCAGGACCTAGCAAGATGACAAATTAGTTCATTTGAGAGTTTAATGCCAAACGTCGAGAGGCAAGGCAGAACCCAGAGCTCAGGAAGACGGGTTCATTCTGCCATTTGGGAACAACGAGAGCTCAACAGAGTTCTGAACACAGAATTCTAGGGTTTTAGGCTCGGGGAGTAGAAATGGCAGTCAAGTTTCATTGTTCAAATTTTTCATTTACGACGATCGAATGATGGAGGTCCCGGTAGGTGGGCCCGAAAGAGGGTGCGACCATTTACAAAAAGTTGAGTTTTATAAGGTTTCACTAGCGGCGGAAGGAAGACCCAAGCCTGGGAGATGAAAATGCCCCTAGGCAACAAATGGTCATGACAAGGTCGAGTTCCAAATCAAACTAACAGGGCATTTTGGAGGTTTTTTTAAGATTCCAAGATGGGTTTTATGTGTTTTATCATATTTTTCACTAATTGAAGCATTTTTAACCCATGTTATTCATCATTTTAGGTGTTAAAATTATAAAAAACCTCTCAGACGAGCAAGCGGAAAACCTACCTTGGGAGTTCGATGAGAGAAGACACGAAATCCACTAAGGTTGGCTGAATGATGATCTCAGAAGCGAGGGCGGTGGGCGACAAGTGCACCAATCTCCTTTGGAAAGAACTCTGATCTCTTCTAGAAATCCTGACAAATGAAAATGATAGGTTGACCCCTTTATTTATACCCACAATAGCAATTAATTTCCTCATTTAATGCATGTACGATCGATAGGTTGGTTGGTGGATTTAAATTCTTGGATGGTGGTGGGAGGTCTAGTGTCCGGGGGCTGGAAAGATGTGAGGCGGTGGTCACTTTGAAATTATGTTCAAAAACCACTAGAGGCAAGGGGGAACTCAAGGCCTAGAGGTTGAAAAGCCGACATCCGTTTGTTGTTTCAAACTGTGAAATCATCACAGAGTCCCAAACATAGAAGTCCAGAGGGTCGGACCCAACAGGAGGAAGGGCGGTCCAAATTTTGTGTAAATAAAACTGTTGGAAAAGAGGGTGTCAGGTTCCACTGTTGGGAATGGTGAACACAAGGAGGAAACCCAACTATGGAAACCCGATGGGGAGGACCTAATTGGCCCCAAGGCAGCTGGTTAGGAGCAAACTGCCAAGGAGACTTCACAAGGCACTAGGACTTAGCCAAATTGGACAGGACGAAACATGGCTAGCTCAAGATGATACTTTGGAGGCATGTTGACCACTTAGGACACCAAAAATGGGGGCACACAAAATGAGATGAAAAAAAAATGACCTGGAAAGGTGAAAGAAAAGAGGGTCCCCATTTCGAACGAGGCGTGTGTGTTGAGGGCACAGTAGTGCCATCACACTTAGGCACACTAGATAGATTGAGCTCCCATACTAGAGATGGGTGATTGATGATATGAATTTTTTTCATTGGCACCCATGGCTTCAAATGTCGCTATGGTTTGATAATGTGCAACAACACTAATTTTTCAAAAAAACCCATTATATGCAAGGCCAAGAGTATACCATGATTAACCAGTACCTTCCTGATAGGGTAGCTAGATGGTTTGGAAATGTATAGGATAGACCTAGTGATGCTTACAAAGCCATTTTTTCTAGATCAGCTAAAGAGGTTCTGACATGGGGACTGATGATTTTGGCCCTAGAGATGGTTGAAAGTTTCAAATAGTTGGTTGCATAGCCTTGGTCATATGATCAGGTTCAACCCATAGTGTAGACCACACTAGCTTATGATGCATGGTTTGTCCCACCACGACAACTTAAAAATCCGATAGGTGTTCCTCCCAAAGAGGGGCCATGAGGTAGATGTGCTAGGGGCAAGGAATAGGGCAACTAGGATGGCTAGGATGGACATTTTCCAAGGCTCCTCTAGTTGGATATTAGCTTCCTCAGTAGCCTCTAGTAGTGCAGTAGCAGCCAGTACCACCAAAACTACCAGATGCATAGGACACTTAGATACAACAGTTGCAGCAGGAAGTGCAGGCTTTGATAGGTGATTAGGATCAAGCCTACCAGTAGGATTTTGTTGTGACTATTGAGTGAGACCAAGCTCAATAGCAGGTGGTCATGGTGACAATTGAGAGAGATACAAAACTTTAGAGAGTTCAGGCTATCAGTAGAGAGAGAGATCAAGTGGTGGCTAGGAAGTAGTAGATTGAGGTTATGGTGGTATCCACCCATGGTCAGACCCTTTCAGCATGGTTATATAGAGAGGCTATTACAAAGGTTGCATATTACAGGAAACACTACCATCAGGATGTTCAAATGGCTCTTCATCAGCCCAATTTTTTGTAGATTAGTGATGTGCATACCTATGTAGAGGATTAGCCTAAGTGGTAGGCTGGAGAGGGTAGCAGCCACCAAGGCTACCTTTTTGATGTAAACACACTTTTTTATTTTTCCCCATTCTTTATACTAATATACATTTATGGGATCCTTTTTTATAGCCTCATGGATATTGTACTTATCATCAATGTACATACATTGATCCAAATTTTGTACCATGATAGATTTTTTTATATATATAAATGATACAAATATAGATGATTCATGCTATGATGTGTTGACTTTATTTCATGTATATAGATGATATGATATGGATGTATTTACTTTATGCCTATGTGATATGTGATGATAATGATATGGATGGATGGAATGTTATATTATTTTTCATTGTATTTTCACTATATGATATAAATGATTTATTATGATATGCAGATGTTATGGATGCACATGATATGGATGCATTTCTCTCTTTTTTGTATATTTTACATGCATGTTATGATGATGATGTATGTATGTGAATGTATGGATGCAAATTCTTATGATATACAACGATTTAAGTTGCTTAGAATAAAAAATCTATATTATTTATCACATCTCAAATGATTATGAAAAATGCATAATGTGAAATGATCATGAGATGTGTGATTATGCTCATGGTTTGTGGATGTCAGGTGGATGCATTAATGATGTTTTTGTTGACTATCATGATATTGGGTTAGTGCTGAGAGAAGATAGAAGAATAAAGAATGAATTACCGTTGTTGATGATGACTTCAAAAGATCTAACAATTTGATGATCCATCAAGACTTTATTAGAGATGGTGACGAGACAATGCAAAATATAGGATAAAATTTAGGATGAGTGCTCATACTTTGGGATTGGGATTTTTTTTCATTCCTTATTGTTTGATATAACATAGATATGATGCATCAAGGTATTGATAACTAGGATGATGTTGTATCTAGTGTAATGGAATTTGACTCGACAAATAGATAGGATATTTCTTGTTCACATCTTGACATACCAAAAACTTGTTGGAATGTAAGTTAGAAGCTTAGAACATATTGTGCCAAAGAATACAAAATGGTCAACAACATACCCAAAAAGACCTTCCTACATGCAACTAAGAAAGTATGCACCAAGATAATTTTGCAAGAGTTTCCACAAGCAAAACAAATGAAAGATAATGATCGATGCCCCATTCCTTTCTCTCTAAATTGTTTTAGATAGACATCATCGATAGGTCCTTGGAATGGGTCATTAAGATAAATCATAAGAAAAGATCAAAGATAAATAGTCAGTGTTATTTATAGCTCCTGCCTTGTTTAAGTTTAGCTAAAGTGATACCTGATATTGACTTCCATCATAGGAAGCATATATCCTAGGAAATGTTGATTAGAGGTTTGTTTGATTTTGGGACTATGATGCTAAGATGAGCTATTGCTTTAAAATTCATTGATGCATTTACCGATGATTTAGACTTTAGATTTTGACTTTTGAGTTTGCACTTTACAACTTGCTATAATTTATTTCTTCTTGTTTTGTCAAAGGGTGAAGGTGATGATCGTTTATTATGGGTGAAAGCGAGATGTGATGGGTGGATTTTAGTTTTTCTCAAAATATTTCAATTTTTTTGGTATTTTTAAAAAATGTTTTGAGGCTGCTTTTGGTCTTTTTTGAAATTTTATGTGGATGTTTAGGATTTTCTGAGGCTGTTTAGGGTTTTCTAAATATTTGAGGCTTTTTAGGTCTTTTGAATGTTTTATATTGTTATTGTGTTTTCTAAATATTTGGATGTTTTGGATTTTCAAGAATTATTTGGATGTTTTTGGGATTTTCGAGAGCTTTGTTTGGATGATTTTAAATTTTTCGGATATTTAGATTTTTTTGGATTTTTGAGAGTTTTATTTGGATTTTTCTAGATTTTTTGGAATTATTTGATTTTTTTGGACTTTCGAGAGTTTCTAAATTTTGACCAAGAAACTAACCTAAAGACCTATGTTAGGGGCCTTGGGGGCTGATCAAATATTAGCCTTGCCTATGTTATACACATAGAGACCACATAGTTCAACTGAATTGACCCATTTACATGACAAAGATATGAATAGACGAGAGACGATAGTTAATTACAAGGAACTACTAAAGGACTGACCTAGAATGTCTCAGGGGTGTTGTGTGGTCTCACAACACGCCCCATTTTTCCCTGTGGACCCTCTTTTATTTTTTCTTTGTTCCCTTTTCCTTTTGTTTGCTTTGGCATCATTTTGCAGCTTGGTTGGTTGCTAATCTCATTTTCAATATTTTCTTGGTATTTTTTTGTTTTATCCTTTTCCTTTCCAGATTTGGTGTTTTAGACTTTTCATTAAAATTTTAATATATTACCATAAACTAGAATCCTGAAGTCCTACATTTGCATCAAGGTGAATTGTATCATCATTTGGTTCTAGCTCCACTCGGTATTTCATTGAACAAAGTCTTCAATCCTAGTAATATCCTTTTATTGGAGCTCGGTACTACTTTTTCTTTTATTTCCTTTTCTTTTTCCTTATTTAGAAGCTAGAAACTAGAGAGTCTATTTTGAAATTTATTAATCTCTCTTGAACTCAGTTCCCAGATCCCTATGTTTCTTCTTAAGGTCAATACTAAAAAGTCTCAATCCCTACGATCACAAATTGATCATGTATCTTTAATGACCTATACCTTATAGATAATTAGTGTGACACCTTATTGCCATTAATGATCATCGTGCCATCTTTCTCCTCTAGTAGCAAGCCTGCACAAAAATCTAGGTGTTCATAATTTCAACCCTGATCTTTAATGATTGCACCTTTATCCGAGGAATTGATGCAAAATAACAAGTAATTAATGAAGGTGGAAAACTACCTATTTACTAGGAACCACCTCAAGCATGCGGTTGCTTTTGTAACACTCCACTTTTGTGATGCTACAAATTTGAAAAGGACATTGAAAGAAAAAAATAATACTAGCACACAAGGAGAGGTAAATTTTGAGAAACCAAGAAACACAACTACCAAGGGTTTTGAAATTGCATTCTAAAACATCATCACCATCAACTAGAACTAGGTATGTTTTAGATAACTGACACTTTGTCGGTGATTTTCAAGCTAGAGGAGTCTTGAAAATGGTATTTCCCTTTAGAAATTGAAATGATGATTATTCTTTGATTTTTGAATTTAATCGAAAGATGAATTAAAAATTTTATAAACTGAAAGTTTTGGCTAAATTTAACCATAACTCACACACAAGACAAACATTCTGAAAAATATAGAACACTCTTTTGATGCAAAGGTAGAGGATGAATTCAAATATTGTAATTTGCAAGTTGTACCAATCAATGTGGTGGTTACAAACACTCATATGGTATGGTATTTTGATATTCAAATCGGTTTGTAGGTATTACAAGAAAATTCTTTGCAATGTACCAAAAATGTTGTGGAAAATGGGTTACTTTTAGCATGAGGGTTTATGATAGCAATGGAGGCCTCAAAATTGGTTATGCAATGTATGAATTACTAAAACCCATCCAAAAGATTCATTGAGAAAGAAAAGAGAATTTATGCAAACCTCTGACAAAAAGGAATCATTTACACATTTGGTCTCCCTATTTACACACAAATGTATAATGATGGTATGAAAGAAAAGGGGAAAATGTATCAGAATGTTGAAGCCCACAACAATGAAATTATGAGTACCTAATGGTGCTAAGAGCCAATTACACCACATAACAAAATAATTTAGAGATCTGTATTCAACCAAGAAATGCAAGATCTTATAACTCCATTGAACAGTGTAGCTAATTTAAGGGATGCAAGCAAATTTGAACCCTGGATGTTTGTAATAATATGTAGCCTGATGGAAAGTCTTGTAAAAATGCATTAAGGGAAGTTTATAAGTGACATTATATGAACAGATAACACCATTTCCCAAAACTAGGTACTTTTATATGTCTTCAAATGTTATTTACTACTATTCCATGAGAGCCAACAAGCAAGGGTTGAAATAGATTGGTACTCTGGGTACAAAGGTAGGAAACAATTTCATATATGCTCATTTACCTCAGATCACCATCCATGGATATAAAGATAATTACATGAAATTCAATGATCTATTTTCCATGAAACTAGTCAGAATGATGGAAGGTGATAAAGCCAAAATATTGTCCCTAGAAGCACAAAGTGTCATTCAACCAATGGGAGGTTGGTACATTTAGTTCCCTACTTCTATATTAGGATGGAAGGATTTGATGGACATTCCTTCATGCTGCCCAAGTACCCAATAGACAAAAAAAAATTATTAGAATTGGTGAGATAGTTGAAATCATCTCAGGCTCTTTATAGCCATGCTCATAACAAGGCCTCTTTCAAATTTCCCATTGTCATAGGAAATTATAAGTGTAATTCAATTGTCAAAGTAGCTGAATTGTGTGAAGAAGAATTAAGAACATATAATTTTGAAGATTTCCCACTTTAGATAATATATTATGACATTGAGGGAAATGTTTCCAATAAAATAACTAGTTATCATGCTTATGTACCACACTTAGAAGATTATTGGCTTAATTGTGAAGACAAGCACAAAGTAAGAAGAATAAAATATGAAAGATTGTCTCTAAACTCTGCCTAGATTCTCGAGCTTCATGACATTCTAGATCAATTACAAGAGGATGATAACCAAGTTTTGAATAAAGTCTACAATGAAGACAAGGTATATGATCAACCCATCCTAGACCCAAGTTATGATGATGAAGACATGACATCAATTTTAGTATATACTCAACATTGGATTGATGATTTTTGTAAAGCTTTGAGAGAAAGAGGATTCAAGCCCACATTCTTAGAAGATAAAAGGAGAAAAAAAGAGATGAAACAACATTTGAGAGTGGAAATCCTACTAAGAAGAGAAGGAAATCTAGTAAGGCAGCTCCTGGTATAAGAATTGAAGAAAGAACCCTTGGAATTTCAAGACAAGAAATTCCTATGAAGCCATCTGATAAGCAAAAAGATGCAAAAAATAGGTAAAGATATATCAAAATTAAGACAAAAAGGCACATCTTCCTCTATAGTGAAACCAAGAAATAAATTGGTTATTGATGAAGAAGTAGTAGTAACAGAAAATGTTGGCACACAAACTAGGTCTGTGTCTCAAAGAGTTGCAACACATTTTAATTTTTCTCCTTTTGTTAACATGGCTAGTATGAAACAAGCACTTGGAGGAACTCCTATGGTTTTGGACAAAATTTCTAAAGAATATGAAGCTAGAATGAAAGAAAAAATGGATAAATGGGGTACTATGTGAGAGAAAGTAAAAGAAAATAAGTCTAAAGATAAACCCATGGTACATCTAGAGATAGAAGAGATTCAGGATACAACTTCTAATCCTATAAATGTGAAGAAGAAGAGTTTATACAAGGAACAATCACCTTAGAAGTGGAAAACCCTAATATCCTTGAGATGCAAATTGGGGAGGCACTAGAGCAAGATCCTATTGATGAAATAATTGTTGAAGATACTTTGATTAGTAGCCCTTGCTTAGGAATGTTCCAAATGTTAATGATTAGTCACGGGTCTTTAAAGAACCATGTTGAAATTGAAATTGAAATTGAGAAGGAAGAAGCTACACAATTTTTTAGGTGATGTAATTGAAAATGAGGAAAACCATGATGTAGCAGAGAATAAAGAAAGTAATGTCCAAAGAGATGATATTGAACATCTGTATAGATAAGAAAATATAAATCTTCAAATACATGAGATAGTTCCAAACCTTACTAATCCTAAATCTATGCCAAAAATTACTAAAGAAATTCCCATTTTAGAGGATGTGACAGATAAAAGAGAAGCTCATGAATCAAATGGAAATCGGGAACAAAGAAATGTTATAGAGGTAGTTCAAGGTGATGATACATCTGATTGGTTGATCAAGGAATTGTCTTCCCCAATGGAAGTACAAGTATTGCCTTTGAATCTTAATAGTTTTATACAAGAAGTAGATACTCCTAAGCCTAGGCGTAGAGAAAAAGAGAAACATGTCATGCAAAGAAATGTAGATGGTGAGAAAACCATCCATATAGCTACAACAACTGATAAATACAAAAAATAAATAATGCCTAAGGAGTAAAAGATAACGAGTATTAATATTGGATACTCATCTTGGAGGAAAGAGTTAGAATAAATAAAAGTGAATTTGGATGCTACTATTGCTAGAGTGCAGAAATATAAACGAAAGAAAAGAGAATTGAAAGAATGTGTTGCTACCTTGGAGAATTTTATAAAGTCATTAACTTTATTTGGTCAAGCACAAGCCAAATTTCCCCAACATCCAATATTGATGTCACAAGGATAGGTGGATTCAATTGTAGTAGTTTTCCAAAAATTGAATATATTTGTAGAATGGGTTGAATATTGGGTAAAGCAGGGAGAAGAATTCATTACAGATGTAATACAGAAGCACAAGGAAGCATACCACTAGTTAGAGAAATCTAAAATGTTTGAAAGTGAATGCAGATTTCACATGGAGTAAGTTGTTGAAGACGGTCGAAGTGTAGAAATTATCATGCAAGTAAATATCCAAGAATTGATATAGAGAAATGTAATATTAAAACAATAACTTTAATTTACAGAAAAATGGAAGAAACAATTGAAATGGGAAGTTGACATGCTAACTAAATTCATTGAAGGATTTGAAAATATCACTGTTGAATGTAGAAAATTGATTGATGAGGATCAAGCTTTTATTGAAATGCTAGCACATCAAGGTTGTGATCCGCAGACATTAGGACATGAGGGTAAAAAAGCTAAAGCATTCAAGGAATGGATTGAAAGAATAAACATAGATCATGTTCAACTATTAACATTAGAGGTCATTGATGAAATTATATAGTTCAGGAATACTATAGCTAAATATGAAGCAAGTAAAGTGCGGAGGAATGGTATTATACTCTAGGTATCTGAAGAATATAGTAGGCTCAAACTCACTTGGAGGGCAACACAAGGGATTTCAAAAGAACATATGCATCAAGTATTAAATGTTTTCTAAGAGTACCAATTGAAGAAAGGCAAAGAAAGGATCCCAGAGCCTGAGCCTTGAGTGAGGAGATGAAGAACTAGATACCGAACACTAGAAGTGTGGCAGAGGTTTTTGTCTTGTTGGAAATTTTGAGTTTGCAGGTTGATCCCAATCCTAGTAGATATTCCCCATTCTAGTATTTTGGAAAGAATTTGATAGCCTCAATATATGTGAAGTGTTTCATGTTGGAGTATGAAGTGAAAGTTTTGACTTGATCTAGAATATTCTGATGACAATTGGCATATGCTACATGCTAAATTTTAATTTATTATTTATGATTCTGTTGATATACTTTAGGTTGGAATCTTAGGGCTTTGTTCCTATAAAATTTTGTTTCTTTCTTTATTTTTATTTTAAGTTCAGAATTTGTGGATGTCAAAAGAGCATAATTTTTTTTCAAGTTTTGTTATTTTTTCCTATTTTTTAAATCACTCTGGCGTAAAACTTTGTATGCACATAGAAATTGATTAATATCAAATCCAATTAGATAGTTACTTATCTCATAAATCTTTTGTAGTTGGTTTTGTTAATTCATTCAAACAAGACTATATGTTGCACCATTTGAGGGTGCATACAAAACCTAATCGATGTCTAGAAATGCAACCCTCTCTTTAAAAGCTCGCACCATTTTATATGTAGTTGTGAAGCAATCTGGTGAAGTATAAAGCAGTTTGCTTTGTTTTAATTGATTCTTTGGGGCATGCATGGAGAATAACCAAGAGAAATTTTAAATTTTCAATATTTTTATGCTATATTTTAGAGTAGATGTTTAAATTCTTGAAAAATGTTCCAAAATTAAAATGAATGGATGAAATTTTATTGAAAAATCTTTCATTTTCTATGAAATTTCTTAATGCTTAATGCTAAATCTAATTAAGTGTTAGCAAATAATTTGTGATGCTCATGAAATATTATTGTAAATCCTTTGATTTCATGATGTTATTTTATGAAGGAAGTGGAAATTTTGTGTGAAATGCTTATGATTCTTAAGAAAACTAGAAATAACCATAGTCCCTTTGAGATTAACAATAATATGACATCAAAATATGAGAGCAACCCTATTGCAATCATGATTTGGTTATCAGAGACTTGGGGTTGAAATAAATCCAATATTTTCCTGTTAAAGTAGAATCCCTCTTTAGGTTGTCTTTGTTCCATATCTTTCAAGAAGGATAGGATCTTTGCAATCTTTTCTGTGAAGAGTTTATTCACCCTATTTTCCATGAGTAAAATCATTGTCAATAGGAACTAGTGCTATAAGGAGGGCCCACTATTGTCATTTTTGGATTTTTTAAGTTTTAAACTAGATTTCCATAGTCACTAGATCTCGATTTGGTGATCCTCATGTGACCTTAGTCGAGCTTAGTAGTTGACATTGTCTAGACCTCAAAAGTATGGAAGTTTAAGTGCAAGTTAAAGGAATCCAACTGTTGTTGTCCCACCATCCCCCATAGTGATGACATTCTTTAACATGGAGTCACTAATTCAATTTGGTGTGTACAATGATTTACCAAAAAATCTTGACAAGTTATGTCCAAAATATTATTTCCACAAAGATGTAGAACATATTAGTATCTTTAAGGATACATTCTTTAGAGCAAGGATTCAACATGAAGATTCCATATGTAGGTTGTTCCCATACAACTTAAGCGATGAAGTTTACCAATGGTATATTAGCCTACTTCATAATTATATCAAATCATGGTAGGACATGGAAACTCAATTCTTAGCTAGATTTAGAACACCAACCAGCCCTGATTTGTTATATCATCAATTTTCTCAGATCAAGCGTTTTGAGGAAGAACCTATAACTTCTTTTAATGATAGGTTTCAAAAGGCTTATTCTAGGTTGCAAGCACTATACATAGTAAATGATCTTTTTGCTATCGCGGTTTATTATACAATAGTAGATCCTTTAATTGCTATGTTTTTGAAGTGAAGAGAAAATCCTCCTACTACTTTACCAGAAGGCTATGCTAAAGTCATGAGTATAAATTTAGAAATCAAACATCTTGGGAATGGATCATCCACAAATAGTAGAAATAGATTGAATATTTACCCTACCTTGAATGTAAATGGAGTCTCTCTAGGTCATGCTATATCTCCTAATGTTTATCCTTCAATGGTCCAGAATGGGACATTTCCTCAAAATACTTTCTTTTAACTAGTAAATAGTCAAGCTTTAGTCCCTCACCCTGGTCCAACTATTAGAGAGCTATGTCCTAATGGAAATTATTTTTTCTCACAAACTCAAGAAAATTAAAATATCAAGATTTTAGAGGGAAATGAAGAAATGAAATAAGTTAAACTCAACTGGAAATATTAACCACAAAGTTTACACTATTAAGAAATCAATTTTTTTATGCTAAAAATAACAACCGAAACTAGAAAAATAGGATGTATAATGCTCATAGGCCACCTAGACCTTGGAATACATGACCTAATAATGGAGCAGTATCAACACCTTTAGATAGTGGTGATTCTACTGATGAAAGGTCCACATCAAAAGTGAATTTAGCTGATCTTGCAATGAATAATTGATATAGAATTCATAATACAAATCCTCATGCTGAAGCAGACTGTTCACAATTCAAAATTGCTTCAGACATTTTTTTAGTTGTTACACATTATAACGAACATTGTGACTCTCATCCTCCTAAAGGAAATTAGTTAGTCCTAGTAGGATATGACTTTGCATTAGTCCTTGAAAGTTATGAATGTTTCAAACCACCTGCCATTATTACAAGTCACAATCATGAATATGAAAGTGATAGTTCGATGATGACTCTAGAAACATATAATTTTCCTTATCAAGGTGAAAATGAACCTCAAGAAGAAATGCACAAAATTCATGCATTTCAACAATGTTAGAAAGGACACAGTTACAATACAAGGAATAACACCAATAGTGGAGGTAAATTCAATGGGCCATTAACAATGCCTATCCCACCTAATAACTTTAATACTCCACCTGATGATAAATAAAGCAATAACCTGTGGTTATCCAAGATAACCTCTCACTACAATTCAGCAAATGCTTCAAAAAGTGAAAAGATAGATTTTGCTGACCAAAAAAATTTGACTAAATATTTAGTGGAATAGATAAAAAAGGTAAAGATTATCCTTTCTCTATTATAATTGCTCAAAACACCTATGATCAAGAAATATTTCTTAAATACTTTGGAAGTTTTTCCAAAAGAAGGAAAGTTCAAGGACACTTAGGGGAAATATAGTAAGGATAAAAGAAAAGATAAGAACATTATTCCCATAGTAGATGTGCAAGTAGCCTTTTACAAAGGAAAATTGGAGTCTCCACCAATTTTACTCACTTTGAGAATATTCAGTAAGAATCTTCATAATTGCTTAGTAGACTTTGGAGCATATACTAATGTGATGCATTTATCCATATGTCAAATGCTAGGGTTAACTCAGAAATTTCTTTAAAGAAGGTCACTCAACTTGATAAAAAAAAAAGTAAATGTAGTCAGGGAATTGACTAATATTCACATACAATTGGCCTCAGACCCTAGAATCCTATATTATATAGACATTCAAGTTGTGGAGATACTTGATACTTATGGTATGCTTTTGAACAGAGATTGGTCTAAAACCTTGAATGGATATATGGTTGTTGATTTCTCACATATGTGGTTACAATGGAAGGGAGTTCCTAACCAAATTAGAATTGAAAGAGAATCATGCATGAAATATATGATCATTGATTATAATCAGAGAAATAAATTTATATACATTGATGTAGAACTAGGAGTTTAAAAAATACAAAGTTCAGGACTTAAAATAGAATAAGTCTTCATGTGTGATGCTAAGAAACCTAATCAATTGACTCATGAGATAGATTTTTTAATTGAATTATATTGTAACCCTTATGAAGAAGAGAATAGTCCTTATGATAAATTTTAGAAGAATATTATTGCAAAAGATCAATAGAGAAATAAAATAAAAGTTTCACTAAAAAATTTGTTGTTGCAGGATTGGTGTAGGTTGCATAATATTGCACACTTGTAAAATAGCTATATGATGTGTCTAGAAATAATTCATATAATTGAGAACTAGTACTCTCCATAACATAATAAGGTTAAAAGGTCTAGATCAAGAATACATAAAGACAGAGTTCAAGTCATACAAACTAAAAAAATTAATTCAACAATACCAAAGAATGGTAAAGTACAAGCTACAAATGATCAAGCCTAGATTCTTAAATTTGATGGATCCAAATCGAAACAAGGGATCAGAATCAGAGTTGAACTTATCAAACTGCAAGGTAAATATTTTCTCACCACATATCAATTATCATTTGAATGTACTAACAACGTGGCATAATATGAAGCCCTTATACATGACCTGATCCTCACAATTAATAAGAAAGTTAGAATCCTTAAATTGTTTGATGATTTAGAATTAGTGGCTAGACAAGTTAAAAAGTAGTATATCTACCACTATAAGTGATTTTCCAATTATCAACACAAAGTATGGGATTTAATAGAATATTTCAACACATTCAACATTACTCATATCCCTAGAAGATTTAATCAAAGAGCCAATGATTTGGATACTATTTCTAGTACTCTATAGCCTCTAGATGCCTCTGATTTGAAGAGATTTATAGTTGACCTAATGTATTTACCTTCAATTCTTGATAATGTTACTAATTTACATGTATTCAAAGATGATCAACATATATTTGAGTTCATCACTAATTCCAATATTTTCAAAGCACAAGTAATCAAAGAGATACATCACCCTGATGGTGAAATTCAAGATGAATAATTAGCTCAAGCTAGAGATAATAGCATTTTGAAAGGAATAATTGAGTTAGAATGGTTATTCAACATTGATAAGATAATCAGACAAAAATATTTTCCTTAGAGTGACGGAGGAAAATTTGAATTATACAATTTATATATTGAAGAAGATCCTAAGAATATTCTCATAGGAAAGGTTTGCACTAAAGAAGAGAAAAAATATTTCTTAGGAACTTAAAGATTATTGGAAAGTTATAGCTTGGACATACAAATATTTGAAGACTTATGACACTTCCATCATTACTCATATGATACCATTAAAGCTTTATGTGAAGCCTTTCTAGTGGAAACAATGACCAGTAAATGCACTCTTAGAGCCTTTAATTCAAAAGAAAGTTCAAAAAAATTTATCAACTAAAATATTTTTTCCTATTAGACATTCTACTTGGGTGGCGAACTTGGTCCCCATAAGAAAGAAAAATGGAGATATACAATTGTGTGTGTATTTTTGGAATCTCAACAAGGCATCTAAGAAAGACAACTATCCACTACCCTCACTTGAAGAAGTTCTAAAAATAGTGATTTTTTCACAAATGATGTCCTTTTTGGATGGATTCTCTGGATATAACCAAGTAATGATAGCAAGGGAAAATTGGATGAAAAAAAATTTCACCACGAAGAGGGGAACTTTTGCTTATAGAAGGATGTCATTCAGATTGATAAATGTTGGAGCTACATTCCAGAGAGCCATGGACTATGCTTTTCATGAATTGATAGGAAAATGCATCATTATTTACGTGGATGACCTTACAGTATTTTTGAAAGATAGAAGAGATCATGTTTAAGATCTCAGACCACTATTACATAAATCTGAAACTTAGGGAGTTTCATTAAATCCTAAAAAGTGCATCTTCGAAGTGACTGAAGGTAAGTTACTGGAACACAACATTCTTGAATGGGGTATTTCAATAGACTCAAATAGAGTGAGTGCACTACTCAAGCTATAGCCCCTGAGAAGTATAAAATAATTGAAGTCATCTTTTTATAAGATTAATTTTGTTTAAAAATTTATTACCGAATTCACAGAAATAGTGAAACCACTCAACGATATGTTAAAGAGAGATGCCAAAATAGAGTGGAAAAAAAAGCTAAGATCTTCTTTGAGAATATAAAGACTACAATCACAGAAGTGTCAGTATTGGTAAGTCTAGATTATGTTAAACCATTTTACATTTATTCTTTTTCTTCTAGTCACACTTGTGTAGTAGTATTAACATAGAAGGAAAAAATAAAGAAGAAAAACCAATTTCTTTTACAAGTGCCCCATTCAAAGAAGGAAAGCTGAGATATATAGATATTGAAAAGAAATCCTTTACTTTGGTCAAAGTGGTATGTAATTTTATACATTACATCCTCAGGAGTATAGTCAAATCTATTGTTCCAAATTTTGTAGTCAAAATGTTGTTAACATAGAGTGAGCCTAGAGAAAAAAGATCCAAATGGCTTACAATCCTACATGAATTTGATTTAGAAATCATAGCCATGGGATTGGTTTGGGGACAAGCTTTAGTCAAATCTATTGCAAAAATAGATCCGCAAATTTCAAGTCAACAATATACTTTGGATGTAGAAGACCAAGAAGACTGGTATTTAGATATATGACATTATCTGGTTAGCCATACTTGTCTTGACCATATGCAAAGAAATTAAAGAATATCCCTTAAGATAAAATCACAAAGTTACATGATCAAAGGAGGAACTCTATTTAAAATAAATCATGAAGGAATCTATCTAAGATGCATAAATAGAACAAAAAAAAATAAAGTGTTGCATGAACTACATGATAAGTTTGGAATAGCTCATGGAGCACCTTTAGCCACTATACACCTCATCTCAAGAGCTAGTTATTACTATCCAATGATTTTCAAAGATACATACAAACGTGCTAAACATTGTTGCACATGTCAAACTACAATAGACAAAGGAAGATTTAATGCTCAACCATTACAGCCAGTTGATGTGTCTAGTTTATGGTTTAATTTTGGTAGAATTTATGATCTATTTGTTGAAGTTTTCATGAACCTTGATGTTTGAATGTTGATATTTCCTCAAAAACATAGAAATTGGGCCTAATTTTACCTCCACAAATCTTTAATGACATCGGCATGTTATATGGACTATCTGTGTTAATTCTACATGTGGATTAATGAATGTTCTTTAAGATAGTTACAGATATGTGATTATTATGCATACTAATATCACCATGTAGATATGATTCAAGGCAACTAAATTGAGAAGATTCTACCATTTGGTCATTGACCATAATGGTTAAAAAAAAATTCATGCAAAGTTCAATGAAGGGAATCATTCAAAGAGGTTGAAATCAGGAGATTCCTCATGCAAATCAAGTTGTAACCACCTTGTAAATGATCTTTATTACTATTGATTGAATATATGCATTAAAGTTTTTTTGAATCTGCATTGAGGCAAGCATGTCTAACCAGATTCCATGCATGCATAACCACCTCTCCACTTTCTCTGTTTTCCCTATAGTGGCATCCTCCCAATTCATGGAGTTGACTGCTTTGTCTAGTTAGTCACTTATTTTCCTATAAATAAGGATCAGATGCTCCTTCTTAGGAGGCTGCATGATTAGATGATATACTTACATTCTTAGTTTCTAGCAATATAGTTACACTACTCTATTGTAATCATGTTTTCCAATGAATAAGATGAATCTATAAATCTATGTATCTAAGTTTACATTAGTTTTAGAGGATACTCATCCAAGGGGGCCCACTTGGTGAGCATTTCATCCTTTAGTTTAGTTTAGTTTAGTTATTACTTTATGTTCAATAATTAGTTAAGAATCTAGCATTGACTGTTCCTACAACCAAAGTAGACAGAGTAGTTTCCTATTTGTTTGCTTAGATTTTTGTTTTTGTCATGCATTTTAGCTTAGCATAGTTCTTGGTTGATGTTCAACACTTATGTTATTTCTTTTTAAGAAATTTACCTTCATCATTATGTTTTTCTTAGTTGTAGAATGAGTATGGCTACTTTGGATCCTTAGTGCGCATACTGTGCTAACCCATTTCAAGTTCATGTCTTTGGGTTAACAAGTTAAATGCACCTTCATGATGATTGGATGGCTATTTAGTTTAGATTTCCAATCTCTAAATCATAGGTTTAAGGGCTTAGTTGTTAGATCATTGTAGGAGGCCAACATTTTTGGTGTCATTGCTGGGGATGGAGTCAAATTAGGGAGTTATTTAGAGTCATTGATAGTTTTTTTTGCTATAGTATTTCTGAAAGTTTGTTCTTAGTAGACCCCTCATTTAGGAAGTAATGACCCCCCTTATTCTTTACCAATTCTTTGTGTGAGTTGGTTAATCGTGAGTGGATATTGCATGGATAGAGGAAGGAGAAGAGATTATTATGGGAGATTTCTTCCTAACAATCCTAATCCATTATAGCTACTTGAATAGTAGAACATGCCAAAAGAAGAAGAAGAAGAAGATCCACATCCTTTTGTTGATGCATTTCCTAATCTGAATAGCTCTGAAGTTTCCTCTAAAGACCAAAATAAGCTTGAGAATCCCTTTGCTTTGGAACTATATCAAGCAAGCATGGGTGATGCAAATAGAAATGGTCCTAAGCAACTAAATTTTCCTTTCCACATTGCTCATTAGAATGAAGTAGACAACCTCAAAAATATCCCTGCTTTAGTCCTTCCTAAGTTTTATGGACTTGTCATAGAAGATCTTGATACCCTTTTTTTTTAGTTTGACATACTCTGCAGGAGTTATGACTATACCACTGATGCCCATAGGCTTAAGCTACTTCCTACCACTCTAAAATAAGTTGCATTAAGATGGTTCATGAGGCTAGGAAGAGATACTATGGAGACATGGGATGACATGAAGACAAAATTCCTTGAGAAATACAAGGAGTATTGCAGAGGCAGTAACATAAGAGGAGTTGACAATTTTAGGATGCAACAAAAGGAGGATGAGAGCCTAGAGGATTACATTGCAAGGTTTCTATTCTTCCTGCAAAAATCTCCACATCATACACTTAATGAAAACTCAAAAAATCTTCTTTTCTTGAGAGGAATTAATGACAACTACATTGATGCATTGGACCTAATGGGAGGATGATATATATCTCAAGTTCTTTGGGAGGATATCAAGAATATATGCCAGAACTACTCTAGGGTAGCTTCAAAGAAAAGGAGAGCTTACCAATCTTCCATGGTTAATTCATCTACCAGTGGAGTTTCAAGAATGGAGATTACTCATTTGTTGGCAGACTTCAAGCAAGATATTATAAACAATTTAGCTACTTAGTTGGATACACTTCAAGCTAAGAAGAAACAAGAGGAGGAAGATGCAACATTGGCAGAGTATTTCCCCCATTACAGACAAAAGGATTGTAGATGCAATATGGTAGCTAATATTGAAAGCAAGCAGATTGCACCTAAGTTCAAGCCAATCCATATTGAAGAAGATCAAGTCTACTATGTTGCACAAAGGAGGCCTTAGGCTCCAAGACAAGCTATGCCATATTTCAATTCTTATTCACCTGGTAACCAATGGAATCCCCCATATCCATCCAACTGTGGAGAATATCCACCACAACCTTGGAGTAACCCTTCAAATACCTAGCCTCATCATCAAAACTCTCCACCCCAGTGGTAGCAACCTTAGGGAAATTGGTAGCAGTTTCAAGGAAATTGGAAGCCACTCCTAGGAAATTGCAACAAAAAAATCAATGGAAGGGAGGACAACAATGGCCAAACCAGCCAAATAGCTACATGCAACCACCTTCTCAACCCCAAAAACCTACTATAATGCCTCCTAGTAATTCAATCTCAAATCCACCTAAAGCTACTCAGCTACCAATTGAGCCCACACCCAATCAAAATAACAAACCACAATAGTAGCATGTATACTCTATTAATTCAAATAAATTCCCTACATATGTTGTGAGTGTGAGTGATATCCAATTGCGTTCATGAACTACTATACTAGCTCATTCCACACCCATTATCACTAAGCTTCCTATGGAAGAAGAGGAGCCTCTTAATACCCCCATTCAACCAAGTGCACCTAAAAATTCTAAACCAGTCCTACTCAACCAAACTGAATGATGACCACAATTTCCTTAGAGATTGGAAGTTGCTAAGAAGAAGGAATAAAAGGATGACACAAATTTTGACATTATAGATCAATTGAAGCATATATTTTCCTAGAAACCCCTATTTTAGGCCATAAAATATGTTCCAGTCTATGGTAAGAAAATCAAGGAAGCATGGCTTAATAAAACAGGAAGGAAGAAGAAAAGACCCCACTATGGTTCATGTGGTCAGGTAGCTAGCTGACATCATTCTTGGGAAAGTGACTATCCCTAATCATAATGACTCAGGTAGTCCTATGGTAGGAGTTGTTATAAATGGGATCTAAATAAATAATGCTTTGATTGATTTGGGAGAAACAATGAATGTAAGGACTAAGGATATTCTACAACAACTAAATGTTGCAAGCATGAGACCTACTCCTACTGTTAATCCTAATGGTATAGTAGAGGATCTTTTGGTAATTCTAGACTAATGGGAGTACCCAATAGATTTCATGATTCTTTCTCCTAAAGCCACACTAGGCAGGTATATCATTATTTTTGGAAGACCATGGTTAGCAACAACAAATAAATATATTGTATGTAGGATAGGAGACATGGCCATTTTTTATGGAAAGAGCACCAAAAAGCTTGCTCTTTATCCTCTTGCTCAACCATCCCATGATGAGGATAATCATGTATGGCCACACATTGGTTAAGAGGCTGAGGAATTTTATTTTGTGGTGCAACTTATGATGTTAGGTAGAATTTATTTAATACAGGTTCAAGATGAATATGAATTATTGGCTAACATCATTCATAATCATTGTGAAGTGGAGGAAGCATCATCTTCTCATTCTGTTGTTCTAGTAAGGACACTTTTTCTTGCTCTTCCTGCAGTCATTCTTCCTGTAGCCATTCTTCCTACAGCTAGACTTCCTATAGCAACAAGTATGTCTCATACATTTCTGCCATATGAACTCAAGGTACCATGTGTTAATGAAGAAGCTATGATAGAGTTAAATACACAAGTAAATGTGTTAGAAGGAAAATATCTAAGTATTAACAACAAACTAAATGAAGAACAATAGTTGTTGTTGGAAAAATTACTAAGGACCCACCAACATGCATTTGCGTGGGACTATCGTGAGCTAAATGGATTGGACCCTAAGCTTTGCACTCATAGAATTTACATTAGATATTTTTGCACCCCAAAAAAGACCATTTTCCTTTACTCTTCATAGATCAATTTTTGGTCTCACTTGCAGGAAAGCAATACTTTTCTTTTCTAGATGGCTTCAGTGGCTATAACCATATCCAAATTGCACCTAAGGATCAAGAGAAGACCACCTTTACCTATCCATAGGGGACCTATGCCTACTTGTTACTCCCATTTGGCTTATGCAATGCACCTACAACTTTTTAGAGGGTAGTCATTAGCATATTTTCATATATCTCTCATGATTGCATGGAAATTTATATGGACGATTTTATTACCTATGTTGTTGATTACAATGAAACATTGGAGAATCTCATGATAGTCCTATAGAGATGTGAAGATCACAATCTATCTCTAAATAGTGAAAAGTGTTTTATGATGATGGAGAAAGGTGTAGTTCTAGGCCACTACATCTCTCACAAAGGAATTCAAGTAGACCCTACAAAGATTGAGGTAATCACAAATCTGTCCACACCTACAAAACAAAAATATGTTAGGAGCTTCTTGAAACATGCAAGTTATTATAGGCGATTCATAAAGGATTTTAGAAAAATAGAAGCACCATTTTATACTCTTCTCACCAAAGATATTGAGTTTGAATGGACAAAAGATTGTGACAAAGCATTTTTTGATTTGAAAGCAACTTTGAATCATGCTCCTATACTCAAAGGACCTAATTGGGACTTTCCTTTTCATATCAATATGGATGCATCAGACTATGCTATAGGAGAAATTTTAGGGAAGAAAGGAGCTATTGAAAATGCCATTTATTTTGTCAACAAAAACTTGCAAGGAGCTGAATTCAACTATGCAGTGACAAAAAAAGAAATGTTGGTAGTGATCTATGCCCTAAAAAAATTTAAGCACTACATAATAGGCTATCAAATCTTTGTGCAAACCAATCATGCAACCATTAGATATCTCATGAATAAACCCCTAATCATAGGTAAGCTGGCAAGATGGTTATTGCTGATGCAAGAGTTTGACATAACCATTATGGATAAACTAGGGAAGACCAATGTTGCATATTTTCTTTCAAGGCTGACTACATCAGAAAAAAATAAAGCTATGGATGACTCCTTTCTTGATGAACATCTATTCTCCATCAACATGCAAACATATTGTTATGTTGGCATAGCTAATTATTTGGTCACAAGGAGAGTTCCTCCTCACTTATTTCCAAAAGAGAGAAGGGTGCTCATTGAAAAATATTTTCCTTTTTCATGGATTGCTAGATGTTTGTTTTATAATGGACTAGACCATGTCATGAGGAGATGTGTGAGAGAAGATGAGACATATGATATTTTGCATGCATCCCAAAATGACCCATGTGGAGGACATTTTGTAGCCAAGAGGAAAATAATGAAGATTTTGAACACAAGATATTATTGGCCAACACTCTAGAAGGATGCAGGAAGGTATAAAAGAAAATGTGATCGATGCCAAAGGATGGGCAGACCAACCAAATTTGATGAGATGTCACTTTACCCTTAGGTAGTAATCACTCCATTTGACAAATGGGGACTAGATTTTGTGGGACCCATTGATCTAAGTCCTATATCTTAGTTTGCACTGATTATGTAACTAAGTGGGTAGAAGTTAAGGCCATGAAGCATGAAAGAGACAATAAGGTTTTTTAATTTCTTGATGAGGAGATCTTCACAAGGTATGGAGTTCCAAGAGAGATATTGACTGATCAAGGGGCTCAATTCACATCAACCCTTGTTGCAGCACTAGTAAATGAGTACAACATAAGACATGGGATGTCTACTCCTTTTCAGCCCTAGGCCAATGGCCAAGTTGAGGTGACTAATAGGGAGATTGAATCCATCCTAACCAAAATAGTGGTTGTTCATAAGAAGGATTGGGAAAACAGATTGCCAAAAGTTGTTTGGGCTTATAGGACATCCCAAAAGACAACTAAAGGATTCACTCCATTTGAGTTGTATGGAAAGATGGCTATTATTTCAATTGAATTTGAACATAAGACTCTTAGGACTCTAGTATACTTGGGTATGGATATCTCTGAGGCTCAAAGAGAAATAATCCTTCAGTTGAATGTTTTGGATGAGATGAGGAAAGTAGCCTTGTATCACATAGAGGTAGTGTAGAATCAAAGAATCAAATGGCATGATAAATTCATTAAGGACAATAAATTCCAAACAAGAGATTGGGCCTTGCTCTATGATTCAAGATATCAGGATAATGTAGGAAAATTGCAAACAAGGTGGCTAGGACCATATGACATTGTTGAAGTATACCCCAATGGTGCTATCTAGATCACTAGTATTGACCCAATTAGATTTAAGCTTCTTGTCAATGGTCATTGCCCTAGATTGTATCATAAGACAACATCCAAAGAGGAGTTCCTACAAAAATTCAATTAGCATGCAACACCCGAGCTTCCTGCAGCCGAGGGAAGTGCACCTAGTTTCCCTCCTAGCTAATTAAGGTATGTACTTGTCATAATAAAGACTTCCAATTCTATGGGGTCCACTCCTTCACCCATCCATCAATTCACTTCATTCCACTTCACTTCATTCCTCATTTTTATTAATTGTTCAACTTATTTATTAAAAGGCGATCGATACTTTCTCTACAATCTTTGCAATGAATCTTCCACAAATCGAAGTATGTGCACATTAATTTCCATCTATTAATTTTCTTTAGTGTATTCATTTAATTGTTATGAATTAATATGGACATTCACCATAGCAAGTGGGTATGTGCAGGATCATGATGGGCCAAAAAGTGATGATATGATGGGTATGTGGCTGATGACTTTTTTTTACCCAAAATTGATGAAATGAAAAGGGTTTTTAATGGAGATCCTGAGCTTTCCACCAATATAAATTATGCTTTACTTTTGAATTTAATAAATAATTACTATTCATTTTCTATTTGATTTACAACTAAAGTCTTGATTGATAGGCTGGTTGAAAAACATCTATAGCTTTCAAACGGTCTCACATTTTTTGAATCTAAAACATGTGTCACATTCTATGCTTTGCATACTGTAGGATTAAAATTAAATAAATAAATTTCATGAAGTTTTGACCAAGTTAAGGTGGTCAGACATACAAGTTTTTATATTTTTTAAAAGTTGTAATAAAAAACTCATAATTAATTATTTACTTGGAAAAAAATTACAAAAAAAATTGTATCAGATTGAGACATCAGTTCTCTACTTATGTATAAAATATTATAAAAAAATATTATCATTTTATTTTGGTTAGGGTGGTCAGATAGACACCTACTTATTTTTTCCCTAAAATTTAAGTACTACTATATTGAAATTTCAAATTTTCACCAAATAGATTTTTTTTTAAAATAAACCTAGTAGTTTAGAAACTACATTCAATTTGCTACATATTCTATTCTTACATATTTTTGAAATAATATAGATAACTTATTCAAATTTTTACATCAAGTTTCCTAACTCTAATTTTTCTAAATTTTTCACCAATTAAGGGTCTATTTTTTCGATGATGATCCTGTACATACCCATGTCATTATTCCCTGTCCCTATCAAATCATCCTTACCACCTTGCATGTGAGGACACATGCTCAAATTTAGGTTGGGGGGGTGAGATGTGATTACATTGGCTACGTGTCAGTCCATACTCATCTACGTCAACAAGTTTAAATTTAACCAATTTGAATTTTGAGTAAGATAATGGCTCATTCATGTGAGGTGACACCAATTGCCACCACCATTTTCCTCCATAATAACCTTCCTTTATTACACATTTACTACCAGTATTGATCTTTTCATAATATTAAGTCACCAAAAGGTAAAACAAAAAGAAAGGAAAGGTAAAACAAAAAGTAGAAATTCAAAGGACATTGGTATTGGAAATTTGGCAGTGTTGTAGGAAGGAAAATTTTGTAAAATGATTGTTTTATTGTAGGAAACTAAAAAATGGGAGGTGGATTAATTAGGAATGAACCCATGGTTCATGATGTATTACTGCAGGATGCACATTCACAAGCTAATTTTAGAAACTGTGGCTGGTTAGACTATTTAATGAAGCTGAATAATTTTAATGAAGGCATTGCATTAGAATTTTCCTAGAAATTTTCTGAGGGAAAAACCATAGTAAAATGGCTGGAAGTATTGGATAATAAAGAAATAATTACAGAGGTTACAGGGTTTCCTACCGATAGTGAAAATTACCCTACTTCTAGAGACACCATGTCAGCTAGGGAAAAATTTATAGAACCTAGTGACCCTCCATTGAGCATGGACAAAAAAGGTGTAAAAAGAACCTCTTTTCTTGAGCAATGGAAGCAAGTAGTTATTCATGTCATAAAATATATCACCTATGAAGGATGCCAGTCAAATCTACATTTTGTGCACTTTAAAATCTTGAATAACATGGGGCATGAGAGGATGATGAATGTGTTGAATATGCTTTACCACCTTCTTTCAATCATGGAAACCAAGACTTAGAAAGCTAGAGACAATTTCATTTCCCACCATTGTTTGATTAAATTGTTAGTTGAGAAGTCTTTGCATGATGTATCTGAGATGACTTGGGAATAATTCATAAATATTGATCAAATTATTCTAGAGCATTTGTGACCTAGGGTTTTACCTCAACTTTGTAGGTCTAGAAAGAGATTGAGTGCAATTGAAGCCAGTCTTGATGCTTCAACCTCTAGTGCAGGCCCTAGTGCAAACTCCCTGCAACAGAGCAGACCATAGAGATTAGCGCTTTTGAGACAGAGCACTCAAATAAAGAAAGTTCCTCCCCAAATTTTGATGATGATGTTCCACTTGGCATCCTAATGAAAACTAGGGCATAGAAGAAAGAAGAAAAAATTAAAAAAAGAAAAAGCTAAAAAGCAGTCGGCAGAAAAAGAAGTACCAAGGTCTAGGAAGCAAAAGGCTAACACTATTCATCCTATAGTCAAAGAAAAATGTGAAATCCCTCCTAGGAAATCAAGACCAACCAGGTCAGCCTTTGATATGCCTCTTTAGGAAAGCCCTAAGTCTATTGAAATATCACAGGGGGACACAAAATCTCTAATGGGGTAGATGAATGTCAAGGAAGAGGATATATTTGAGAAAGCAACAAACATAACATTGGAAAATCTTGATGATATTGCATAACAAGTTGAGAACCAAGGGTGTGGGGAAAATTGGGATTTTCCATAGCAAGAGATCATGCATCATGAACAAGAACAAGAACAAGAGTCCCTGTAACCAGAATTGATTAAACAACCTGAATCCCTACAGTTGGTACTATATGAAGAGCACACATTAGCACCAGGAAAAATGTTGGTAGGAATACATAACCCCCCTGATTTCTCAATGCACATGGTAGCTATACATTTATGGAAATAAATGAAAAGAAGAGAAGAGGAATGAAAAGAAGAGAAATGGAGGTTAAAGAAAGAAATTCAAAATAAAGATGAAGAGATTGAAGACAAGGTTGAAAAAATTGCTACTTTAAAGAAGAAGGTGGATGATATGACAACCTTGGTACCCCAGATAGTAGAATGTAGGACCCCTCCAAGGGTCTATGCTTTGCATTTGAAGGATAAATATTTCTTTTAAGCTGGAAAGGATTGTCTCATGTTTGAACCCTTCCATTAAGACTCCTATTGAATTTGTCAATGCTTATCAGATTGCTTCCCGTGAGATGAAGAATTTGTTGTGTGAATTATATTTGCACAATTATGTTGTGACTCAAGACCATGATTGGAATCCACTATTATATGTTGAGGATGTACAATTAAGGGAATATATATCTTGGGTACAAAATGAGATTAGTTGGGGACAACAATATGGGGCTTATAAGCAATTGGAATCCAACATCCCTCTACCCATCAAGCTTGAACAAGAAATCCAAGGGACATTTATAGAGAATGGCACATAATGATTATCAGACCTAGCTATGGTTATAGGATTATCCCTTGGATAGAAGCAGTATATAGTGAATATGAGGTGGTGACAAAAGTAAAAGAGGAAACTATAAATAGATACTTGTCACAAAGATGGAATGGCCTAATTGATGAGATAAAGTAACCTAAGCCCCACTCTATACAAAGCTATGCTACAACACTTAAAAATTGACAGATATATACATATTGGGAGGAAAAAAGGATGATTTTTGCTTCCACTGACTTTTTAGCCACCCATCCTAATGTGGTCCATGAAAAATTACAAGTTTTACCACTATGATATTACTATAGAGAGACAAAGATGGAAAAAATTGGATAGAAAAAAATGGTCCTATTGGGATCCTAATTCACGCGCAACAAACACTAATGTAGGATAGTTGGCAATTGAAAATTTTAGGGCTTTGACTAAGCAGAAGAACAACCCTTCCCCTATTGGAGGACTAGTAGAACCTTAGGTTGGGGGGATGATGAGTCTAGTTTATGGTTTAATTTTGGTAGAATTTATGATCTATTTTTTGAAGTTGTCATGAACCTTGATGTTGAATGTTGATATTTCCTCAAAACCATAGACATTGGGCATAACTTTATCTCTAAAAATATTTAATGACATTGACATGTTATATGGACTATCTGTGTTAATTCTACATGTGGACCAATGAATGTTCTTTAAGATAGTTATAGATATGTGATTATTATGCATACTAATATTTCCATGCAGATATGATTCAAGGCCACTAAATTGAGAAGATTCTGCTAGTTGGTCATTCACCATAACAACTAAAAAATTGGTCATGCAAAGGTCAATGAAGGAAATCATTCAAAGAGGTTGATGACAAGAGATTCCTCATGCAAATCAAGTTGTAACCACCTTGTAAATGATCTTTATTACTGTTGAGAAAATATAGGCATTACTATTGTGCTAGATATGCATTGAGGCAAGCACATTTGACTAGATTCCATGCATGCTTAACTGCCTCTCCACTTTCTTTGCTTTCCCTAAAGGGGTGTCCTCCCAATTCGTGGAGTTGACCACCTTGTTTAGTTATTACTTCTTTTCCTATAAATAAGGGTCAGATGTTCTTTCTTAGGAGGTTACACAATCTAACGATGTACTTGCATTCTTAGTATTCAACAATACAATTACATTGCTCTATTGTACTCATGTTTTCCAATAAATAAGATGAAGTTATCATTCTATGCATCTGATTTTACATTAGTTTTAGAGGATACTCATCCAAGGGGGCCCACTTGGTGAGCATTTCATCCTTTAGTTTATTTTAGTTTAGTTATTACTTTTTGTTCAATAATTAGTTAAGAATTTAGCACTGATTGTTCCTACAACCACTAGAACTCCATTATGTGTTTTTTCCTACAACCAAAGTAGATAGAGTTGTTTCCTATTTGTTTACTCAGATTTTCATTTCTATCATGTATTTTAGCTTAGCATAGTTTTTGTTTGATGTTCAACACTTATGTTATTTCTTTCTGAGCAATTTACCTTCAACATTATGTTTTTCTTAGTTATAGAATGAGTATGGCTACTTTGGATCCTTAATGTGCATAATGTGCTAACCCATTTCAATCCCTAGGTTGACAAGTTAAATGCACCTTCATGATGATTGAATGGCTATTCAGTTTAGATGTCTAATCTCCAAATCACAGTTGTAAGGGATTAGTTGTTAGAGCATTGTAGGAGGCCAACTCTAGTGATGGTGATGCATCCCTTTTTCACAATAGGGACTAGACTTTATTGGAACCATTAATCCTCCACCCTCTACTATCCATAGATTTATATTAACTATTATAGATTACTACACTAGATGGATAGAGGTGTGTCCCAACAAACAATGCACTACAAAAGTGGTCATAAAATTATTGGAAGAGAATATCATCACCAGGTTTGGAGTACCATATGTATTTGGAAATGGATTAGCGAAGTCATCAAATAAAAATCTGTTGGATATAATTAGAAAATTGATTGAAAAGAATCCCAGGGAATGGCATTCTTTGTTGAAATTCACCCTTTGGGTAGATCATACTAGGATGCAAACTGCATTAGGGAATTCTGCTTATCATTTATTCTACAAGGTAGATCCTATACTACCAATAAATTTAAAACTTTGTACTTGGTAGTTTACACAGGAATAGATTGGATTGGATGACCAAACAAAAACTTGATTGTTGCAATTAATTCATTTAGATGAAAAAACATACTCAAGCTATAGATCATTTCTATAGGCATAAATTTGTGGTGAAAAGATGGTTCAATAAGAGAGCTAGATTAAAGACTTTTAGAATAGCTGGTTTGGTCCTATATTGGAATAAAGCCCATGAACAAAAATGTGAGCATGGTAAATTTGACAAGTTATGGACATGCCCATATCAAATTGTTGAAATCTAAGGTGAAAATACTTATAGGTTGAAGTCTTTTATTGGTGAAGATATCCCATTTCCTATCAGTGGATAGTTCCTAAAGCATTGTTTCTAGTCATAAGTAAATAGTTTTTTTTTTGTAAATAGCTTTTTGTAAATAGTTGTTTGTTGCTTTTTTTTTAACTTTTTGGGTGTTGCATAATTTGAATTTACAATGATTAGAAACTTTTGAAGAGAATTATTCAATTATTTACACTTTGGTTATCATGAATCATTCAGTTGATGTTGAGCTACAAACGAATATATTTTTAAATTATTATACTAAAATTTTGGATAGTAGTTGTTTGCATTAATTGAAAAATAAAAAGACTACTTTTGCTACCATTGTAATTACCAACCACATAGCGGGCTCCATTGCTTTCAAGTTGATACAAGAGTTATCATTGAAATATCAAAAGAGAAAAATGAGCTATCATCATTATATCTTTATAAAAATAAAATCAACTCTTTAGGATATCCAAATAACTCTACCAGGGCTATAGACACTTGGCTGGTAGTAGAGCTATGTTTGGGGGAAATTATGGAGATAACCTTGCTAGGGATATGGACACTTGACTGGTAGCAAGGCTTTAGCCTTGGTTGGCTTAAAAGGAATTGTCATATTATGTAGGTTAATGCAAATATTTTCTATTTCTAAGTTTACTATGGCAGAAATAATCAATTGCACACATGTGAGTGGTGCCACCAAGGTAGGAGGGTCCTCAAAGAGAACAATCTAGACCATGAAGCAAGAGTTACACAGTAGAAGAAACATATACTATGGAGGAAAATTCATATTCAAGCATTCTCATTAACTGAAATTTCAATTACAAACAACTAACAACATTTGAGCTTACAAACTCGGCTCAAAGGCTTGATATAACATGTTTGACATACAACATTCCTATATGCTCCTTAATCTAAGCTAAAATATTACATATTGAAACCTATATTTCTCAAATCTACCTTCCTAATGATCTATTACACTATTTTATATCACATCTAGGGATCTAGAATCATCCACGTCAGCCAAAGATCATTACAATCTCCAATGAAAGAAAATGTAACATGCACATGAATAGGTCAGGCTCAAATTTGAATTACTCCTCGATGAATGCATATGATGAAGTGTGGACCTATAATTAAGGTCAGGGAAACTCCATGGAATAATTAAAATCATACCGTCGAGATCCGCATGTTATGAAAATGATCCACAAGCTATCAAATTAATCATTAGGCTTAAAAATTATTCTGGTTTTAGTTCAAGAAACTATCATGAAATCTAGAATCGATAATTTTTTGGAAAAAAATCCAATCACACTCAAATCTTGGAATAAGGAAAATGAACATGTCTATGATGAAAATGTAGATCCATAAGGTTTGGTGAGAAAATATGATGAATCCACCAACATGAACTGAGCAAGGACAAAACAAGAACAAAAACTAAAAGAAAATATTTTTGGTTGATGTAACATTTCCAAGAAACAAGGATGCTCTTGCATTAGACATTTGGGGTTAATGAAAAGTGAGTCCCCCACTTTTTTGGTGCTAAAGGAAAACTGAGATGATCTACCTCAGCCTGAGAAATCCAAGAAGAATCCTCCACTGGTCTACCTTTCCATTTCACAAGATATTCCTTATATTGTCTTCCACAAGTTTTCCTTCCATCTCTGATATCAAAAATCTCTTCAATCTCATCTAATTGTTGTTTGGGAAACTAATTCTTGAATTTTGTTTCATTGTCTTCACTAAATTATACTTCATGGTACTGATGTAGATCTTCCATGTTGAATATAGATGATATACCCATGCCATCCAGTAACTCCACTTCATATGAATTTCTTGAATCAAATTTCTTCAAAATTTTACAAGGTCCAAACTTCCTCATCTTCAGCTTGTTATATGTTCCAATTGGAAATATTTCCTTCCTCAGATACACCATCACCTCATCTCCCACTTAAAACTCCTTATGTCTCCTCTTTTCATCTGCTTTCTCCTTATACTTATGGTTCATATTTTCCAACCACTCCTTCACTTGATTATGCACTTTCTTCATATGTTCTACAAATTCCTCTACTTCTACACTCCTTTTATCTTCCATACTAATGTCTCTCAACTCCGATATACCTCTAGGATGGACTCCATTAACAATCTCAAAAGGTTTCTTTCTAGTACTCCTATTCTCTAAATTATTGTATGAAAACTTTGCTTGTGCAACGACTAAATCCAAACTTTTGGTATTCTCTCTAAACAAACATCTCAACAAATTTCCCAAAATCTTGTTTACTACCTTTTTCTGTCCATCAATTTGTGGTGAAAAGTAGAACTAAACTTCAAATTTGTCTTCAACTTCTTCCAAAGTTTCCTTCAAAACTAACCAACAAAATTTGTATCTCTATATGAAACAATACTCCTAGGTAATCCATGTAATTTGACCACTTCCTTGAAAGAAAATTCTGCTACATGTACTACATCTATTGTCTTCTTATAGGGTATGAAATGTGCCATTTTAGAAAATATATCCATGACCACCAATATAGAATCATTACCTCTTTGTGTCTTTGGAAAAAACAAGTATCAAATCCATGCTAATATCCTCCCAAGGTTTCTCCAAAACTGTCAAAGGTTTATACAATTCAACATTTTGACTACTCCCTTTTGTAACTTGACAAACTCTGCAACTCTACATAAATTTCCTAACATCCTTATAAATTTACAGCCAAAATTAATTCTCACTTACCAATGCTACTATCTTATCAATTCCAAAGTGTGATGGCAATCCTCGACTATGCTTCTCATTCATCGAGTTATCTCTCATCGAACTCCAGGGTATACATAGTTGATTTCCTCTAAATAGTATATCCTCCTGAATGAAATAATCCAACCATTGACTCCTATCCTCTAAGACTAGTTCTTTACAAGCTCTCCAAGGTTCTACAAAATTTGGTTCTTTCTCATACAAGTTCTTCAACTCATCAAAACCTATTACTTCCACTCTCATCTCTGTCAGTAAATTCCTTCTCCTACTCAAAGAATTAGAAAATCTATTTGACTTTCCACTCCTATACTTAAAAAAAATTTATAACTCTTTAATAATTCTACCCAATCATGTGTCTCTGATTCAGCTTACCTTGACTACTCAAATATTGCTAATCCTAATGATCGGTATACAACAAAAACTCCTTAGGAAACAAGTAATGTCTCCACTTCTTCAAGGCTTGAACTATGGCATATAACTCTTGATCATACAATGAATATCTTCTCCTAGCATCATTCAACTTCTCACTTAAATAAGCTACCGGTCTTCCTTCTTGACTCAATACTACTCCAATTTCATTTCCACTTGCATCACAATCTACTTGAAATACCTTACTGAAATTTAGTAAAGCCAACACAGGCTACTCCATCACCTTCTTCTTCAACAACCCAAAACTTTGGTATACTCCAAATTTACACCTAAAATCCTTCTTATCCCCTCTGATTTTTTCTATCATAGGACTGCAGATAGAACTACAATTCCTAATGAACCTTCAATAGAATCTAGCCAATCCATGAAATTATCTTACCACTCCAATGTTATCTGGTGTAGGCCACTCCATAATTGCTCTGACCTTCTTAGGGTCCATCTTCAATCCATCCACGGATATCACAAATCTCAGATATACCAATTCTTCATTCATGAAACTACACTTCTTAATGTTTATCAGCAAATGCTCTTCTTTCAACCTCTCCAAAACTTGTCTTATGTGCAACAAATGTTCTTCTCTAGTCTTACTAAAAATCAAGATGTCATCAAAGTAAACAATCACGAAATTACCGAAAAAATTATTCAATACCTCATTCATCAACCTCAAGAAAGTACTCAGTGAATTTGTTAGTCCAAAGGGCATCACTAACCACTCATACAATCCTTCATTTTTCTTGAATGTTGTCTTCCACTCAACCCCTTCTCCAATTTTTATTTGATTATATCCACTCTTCAAGTCTATCTTTCTAAAGTATCTAGCTCCACTCAAACAATCCATAATGTCATCCATCTGGGGAAACAGAAATCTATACTTCACCGTGATTTTGTTTATGGCTCTAGAATCTATACACATCCTCCATTCTCCATCCTTCTTAGGTGCTAACTCAACAAGTACTACACAAGGACTTAATCTTTCTCTAATCAAACCCTTTCTCAATAAATCTTGCACTTGTCTATTCAACTCCTCATTCTCTATAGGTGTCATCTAGTGTGCTGATTTATTAGGAAAAATAGCTCCAGGAATTAGATCCATGCAATGACTAATACTTCTTATAGGTGGTGTAGACACCCAAATTTAGACACTTAATTTATCCAAATTTATCACTTTTTGTCTAAACATCTGAGTTAATTAAGTAATATTACTATTATTTAATTAATATCTTTAATTTTTCCAAATCCCTAAGGTATTTAATTAATAATTAAATACCTTACCCTCTTTTAATCCTCCTTTCATCAAATGAATTAAATAAATATTACATTTATTTAATTCCTCACATGTCATTTTCATCTAATCCTAATCCATCTCCTAATTTCTTCATTAGGATGTGCACATGCCTAATCCTTGATTAGGATGTGTCACATCCTCCAACTTTTGCAAGTTGGCTTCTAATCCTCATTTATCTTCTAATTACTGATTAATTAAGCTTAATCAGTATTTTGGTCAACTCTTCCCATCCCCCAAGGAATTTTTAATTCCTTTTTATTCCTCCTAGAATCCTCTTTTCCCATGCATCTTCTAGAAACTTTGACTTGTCACATCAAGTCACATGTGACAAACTCCCACCTTGTGGGAACATTGTCTTATCCACTAGATTCTTCCAATCATTGTGAATTTAAAATTCACTTTTATTCACCCAAGATTCTTCCCATCTCCCAAAGTACTTGGAAGGTACTTGTCCTTCCTCCACCTCATGTACCTTTTGGCCACCTCACCTACACCTCATCTCCTCTTAGCCACTTCACCATCCACATGTCAAGATGTGAGGGCTTGTGGGTTCTCAACCCACCATAGCCCTTCATCTTGACCTTGTTGGATGAATCTCAACTGTTGAATTCTCTAGAGAATTCAAATTCTCCTATAAATACCCCCTCCTCAAGGGCATTTTAAACACTTAGCCATTTGATAACTGCATGCTGCCAATTTGCATTCTCATTCATTCACTATCATCTAGCCATCCTTTTGATCATTTTGGATATTCAATCTTTCATTTAGCCACTCAAGAAATCATCTAAGGAGCACACAAAATCATCCCAAGCAAGGGCCAATCAAGGAGTCATCAACATCAAGGAAGGTGAAATCATTTGCATCTTGTTTTATCCATTTTCCTTCTTGTTTTGTCACTCTTTTGGCTAATCTTTAAGTGACCTTAGTTTTTTATTGCTTGCATTTTTGAGTTATTTTGCACATTAGAGTAGGATAAAATTCTTAGGATCACAGGTGGCAATCCATCAGGTACATTATTTGAAATGATCCCCTCATACTCTTTCATCAATTCCTTTATCTCATTTGATTGTTCTTCTACATTCTTCAATTCTTTAGCCTTCTCATGAACCAAGGCATAACACATGTTCTCATGTCTCAGTCCATCCAGAAATCTCCTCCCATCAACCAAAAAATTCTAGCACTCATACAAACCTCAATTCTAGGAACATCTTCCAAGGGAAACAAAGTCTACTTCATCCAATTAGCAAAAATAGTATATTTATTCTTCTTTCCATCATAAATAACATTCCTATCATACTACCAAGGCCTTCCCAAAAAAACATTGTATACATCCATAGGCATGATATCACACAAAAATTCATCCTGGTAGTTTTCTATCTTGAATTTGACCAAACATTGTTCACTTACCAATATCTTATGCTCATCTTGAATCCAAGCTATCTGATAGGGCTTCAAATGCTTCAATCTTTCCAACTTTAATCTGGTCACTATTTCTTCATAAACCAGGTTCTCAGAACTTCCACTATCAACAATCACTTTTCAACATTTGCCATCTACCTTGCATCTGGTCCAAAACAAATTCTTTCTCTACAACGACTCCTTCTTCACCTCACTTTGGCTTAATACTCTTTTGTTCACCAAAATATCTTCATCTTCTAGTTTATTAGATGATCCAACATGATCTTCCTCAACAAAAGTAGTTCTTCTATTGTTTTCTATTTTTCTACTTATCTCTCCCTGATTGCATTCAAATGCTCTATGTCCTTCTCCACCACACTTATAACAAATTCCCTGAATACTCTTTTCTCCTTATCATCCTTTCTATAACATTCATTCTGGTAACCACCATATCCTCCTCTTCTGTAAGAGTTTCCATCATCTCTACGATATGAATTATCAGTCCTATTGACCTTCTTATCTTTATTCTAATTTGTAAAATTTCCTCTTCCTCTTCTAGTAAAAATTCTTCCTCTATGAAATCTTCCACCTCTTCCTCTGTGTCTCTATTCATGCCTTTTATTCAGCTTCTCTTCTTCTTTTAGGGTACATTGATATTCCTCTTCCAAACTCTACAACTTGATCAAACTAATCTCATCTTATACATATGACCTCAAACCATTCACATATCTAGCTACTTGCTTGATCTCATCCTCTAAATGTTTAGATCTGATATTCAACTTGTAAAACTCCTTAGTATACTTTGTCACACTTGATTCCTTTTGCTTCAAATTTTGCAACTTTTAGAAAAAATTGATCTGATAGTATGTAGGCATAAACTTTGTCTTCAACTTATTCACCATCCAATCCCATGATCTTATATTCTCCTTTCCTCTTATTTTTCTATCTATCTATAAATTTTCCCACCAAAGGGATGCATGTCCTTTCAAATTTGTACAATAAAATTTCACCTTCTTATATTTAGTGGTACCTTCAAAATCAAAATACTTTTCCATCTTTGTAATCCAATCAAGCAATTCTTTCGAATCTAATTTTCCATTATAATCTAGTGGATTGAAATGGGGTTTTGTATTCACTCTAGTTAGGGATCTTATGAACCTCTCTTCTCCCTGGTCCAGGCTAGGTTAATCTTCTCTTCCTCTTTCTTCCTACACTTCTACCTCTTCATCACTCACATCATGAACTGGTCGACCTCTTCTTTGGGCTTCTTCGACTGCATCTAATCTGGCAGAAATTATTATCAACATCTCCATTAAAGTTGGGTCTACATTTCCATGTGCTCCATTTCCTCTAACATTTCTTGTTCCTTCCATATTTATACAAGTCCTCTACAATTACAAGTAAGATCCATAGTATGCCACTCCATAACAAATCTTCAGCAAGAATTCATGAATTTTGATGATCTCTCATAGATCAATTCTTTCTCTGATACCAATCTCATGCAACCATGGTAGGAGGGTCCTCAAAGAGAACAATCGGACTATGAAGCAAGAGTTACACAATAGAATCAACACATACTATGGAGGAAAATGAAGATTCAAACATTCTCATTAAAAGAAATCTCAATTACAGACAACCAACAACATTTAGGCTTATAGATTCGGCTCATAGGCCTAATATAACATGTTCAACATGCAACATTCCTATATGGTCCTTAATGCAAGCTGAAATCTTACATATCAAAACCTATCTTTCTCTAATTTTCCTTTCTAATGATCTATAACAATGTTTTATATCACATCCAGGGATCTAAAATCATCTATGTCACCCAAAGATCATTACAATCTCCAATGAAATAAAATTTAACATGTGCATGAATAGGTTAGCCTCAAATTTGAATTTCTCCTTGGTGAATGCATAGGATGAAGTGTGGACCTATAATTAGGGTCTAAAAAACTCCATGGAATAATTAAAATCACACCATCGAGATCTTCAAGTTACGGGAATTATCCACAAGCTATCAAATTAATCGTTAGGCTTGAAAATTATTCTAGTATCGGTTCAAGCAACTGTTATGAAATCTAGAATCGACAACTTGTTGAAAAAAGATCCAATCATGCTCAAATCTTGGAATAAGGAAATGAGCATGTATACAATGAAAATGTAGATCCACAAGGTCTGGTGATGAAATATGACGAATCCACCAACATGAACTGAGCAAGGACATAACAAGAACAAAAAATGAAAGAAAATATTTTTGGTTGATGCAAGATTGCCCAAAACCAAGGATGCTCCTGCATTAGTGAGCTTAATAATACTTAATCTTGCATGCTAATTGAAGTGAAATTTGAATGTCAGAATAAGGATCCAATGATTTATAATTAGAGGACTAAAGAAAGTTGGTACATTGATGTTCAATCTGGAATTGAATTTATATTGTTTTGTTTAGTTTTGTTGGTTGCTAGTTGTTGTGTGGTCTCACAACATGCCTCATTTTTCCCCTTGGAAAAATGTTGACCCTCTTTTTTTTTTCTTTGTTCCCATTCACTTTTGTTTACTTTGGCATCATTCTATAGCTTGGTTGGTTGTTGATATCATTTTCAATATTTGCTTGGTATTTTTTGGTTTTATCCTTTTCCTTCTTGGATTTGGTGTTTCAATCTTTTCATAAAAAGTTTAATATGTTATCAAAAAATGGAATCGTAGAGTCTTGTATTTGCATGAAGGTGAATTGTATCTTCATTTGGTCCTAGCTCCACCTGGTATTTCATTGACCAAAGTCTTCAATCCTGATAATATCCTTTTATTAGAGCCCAGTACTACTTTTCTTTTATTTCCTTTTCTTTTTCCTTATTTAGAAGTTGGAAACCAGAGAGTCTGTTTTGAATTTTGTTAATCTCTCTTGAACCCAGTTCCCAGTCTTTTCTTTTTCTCTAGTTTTCTCTTTCTAAAGCTTAGAGGTAAATTATTAGATACTAGTGTTTCTTAAATTCAAGACCAAAAAGTCTCAATCTGGTGATCACAAATTAATCATGTATCTTTAATGACCTATACCTTATAGAGAATCAGCATGACACCTAATTGCCATATATGATCATTGTGCTTTCTTTCTCCTCTAGCAGTGAGACTACACATAAATCTAGGTGTTCATAATTTGAACCCTAATTTGTAATGATTGCACCTTTATTCAAGGAATTAATGTAAAATAACATGTAATTAATGAAGGTGGAAAACTACCTATGTACTTGGCACCACCTCAAGCATGCAATTGCTTTTGTGACACTCCACTTCACGTCACGCTACAAATTTGCAAAGGACATTGAAAGAACAAAATAATACTAGTGTGCAAGGAGAGGTAAATTTCAAGAAACCAAGAAACACAACTACTAAGGCTTTTGAAGTTGCATTCTGAAATATCATCACCATTGACCAAAACTAGGCATGTTTCAGATAATTGACACTCTGTTAGTGATTTTCAAGCTAGAAAAGTCTCAAAAATGGTATTTCCCTTTGGAAATTGAAATGTTGATTATTCTTTGATTTTTGAATTTAATCGAAAGATGAACTAAATTTTTTATAAACTGTAAGTTTTGGTTAAATTTAACCCTAACTTGCACGTAAGAAACACATTCTAAAAAATGCGAACACACCAGAGAAAATGAGTACTTCTAACACAAAGGTAGAAGATGAATTCAAATATTGCAATTCGCAAGTTGTACCAATCAATGTGGTTGTTACAGACACTCATATGGGATGGTATTTTGATATTGAAATCCATTCACGGGTATTACAAGAAAATACTTCTCAATGTACCAAAAATGCTATGACAAATGGGTTACTTTTAGCAAGAGGGTTTCTACCAACAATTGAGGACCTTGAATTGATTAAGCAATGTATGAATTACTACAACCCATCCAAAAGAGTCATTGAGAAAGAAGGGAAAATTTATGCAGACCTCTCATAGAGAGGAATCATGTACACATTTGGTCTCCCTATTTACACACAAATGTATAATTTTGATATGAAAGAAAATGGAAAAATGTATCAGAATGTTGAAGCCCGCAACAGAGAAATTATGAGTACCCAATGGTGCCAAGAGTCGATTAAACCATAGACCAAAATAATTCAAAGGTCTATGTTCAACCAAGAAATGCAAGATATTATAACTCTGCTTAGTAGGGTAGTTGGTTTAAGGGATGCAAGTAAATTTGAACCCTAGATGTTTGTAATAATATCCAGCCTAATGGAATGTCCCATGAAAATGCACTAGGGAAAGTTTATAAGTGGCAGATTATATGAACGAATAACAACATTTCCAAAAACTAGGTGATTTTATATGTCTTCATATGTTATTTACTCCTATTCCATGAGAGCCAACATGGAAGGGTTGAAATAGATTGGTACTCTGGGCACAAAGGTAGGAAACAGTTTGATATAATTTTGAATATTTTGCACTTCAAAGAATATGTTATGACATTGAGGGAAACATTTCCAAGAATATAGTTGGTTATCGTGATCGTGTACCACACTTAGAAGATTATTGGCTTAATTGTGAAGACAAGCATAGAGTAAGAAGAAGAAAATATGAAAGATTATCTCTAAAATCTACCTGGATTCTCAAGCCTCATGACCAAGTGTTGAATAAAGTCTACAATGAAGATAGAGTATATGATGAACCCATCCCAAACCCATGTTATGATGATGAAGACATGGCATGCATCAATTAACAAGTTCTCTAGACTAGTTTTAGTATATACTCAACATTGGATTGATAATTTTTGTAAGGCTTTATGAGAAAGAGGAATCAAGGCCACATTCTCAAAAGACAAAATGAGTAAACAAAGTGATGAAATAGCATTTGAGAGTGGAGATCATACTAAGAAGAGAAGGAAAACCAGTAAGGCACCTCTTGGTATAAGAATTGAAGAAAGAACCCTTGAAATTTCAAGAAAAGAAATTCCTATGAAGCCATCTGATAAGAAAAAAATGCAAAAATAGGTAAAGATAAATTAAAACTAAGACCCAAAAGTGCATCTTCCTCTATAGAAAAACCAAGAAATAAACTAGTTATTGGTGAAGAAGCAGGAGTAATAGAAAATTTTGGCACACAAACTAGGTCCACGTCTCAAAGAACTGCAACACTATTTACTTCTCCTATTAACATGCCTAGTATGAAACAAGCACTACAAGGAACTCTTGGTTTTGGAGGAAATTTTGGAAGAAGATGAAGCCAAAATCAAAGAACATATGGATAAATGTGGTACTATGTAGGAGAAAGTGAAAGAAAAGAAGTCTAAATGTAAACCCATGGTACATCTAGAGATAGAAGAGATCAAGATACAAGTTCTAATCCTATAAATGTTCAATTAGAAGAGTTTATACAAGGAAAACTCACCTCAAAACTGGGAAACCCTAAATCCTTGAGATGGAAAAAAGGGACACTATAGACTAGAATCCTATTGATGAAATAATTGTTGAATATACATTTCATTCCTAGCCTTCACTCGGGAATTTTCCAAATGTTAATGAACATTCAAGGGTCTTTGAAGAACCAAATTGAGAAGGAAGAAGCTACACAGTTTTTAGGTGATCGAATTGAAAATGAGGAAACCATGATGTAGCAGAGAATAAAGAAAGTAATGTCCAAAGAGATGATATTGAACATATTGCTAGATAGTAAAATATAAGTCTTCAAATACAAAATACAATGCCAAACCCTACTAATTCTAAATTTATGCAAAAAATTGCTGAATAAATTCCCATTTTAGAGGACATGATAGATAAAAGAAAAGTTTTTGAATCAAGTGGAAACTAGGAAAAAAGAAATGTTATAGAGGTAGAACAAGGTGATGATACACCTGGTTGGTTGATCATGGAATTGGCTTCCCCAATGGAAGTAGAAGTATTGCCTCTAAATTTTAATAGTTTTATATAGGAAGTAGATACTCCTAAGCCTAGGTGTAGAGCAAAAGAAAAACATGTCATGCAAAGAAATGAAAATGGTGATAGAACCATCCATATAGCTACTCCAACAACTGATAAAGATGAACATGAAATTACGAGAGTACAAGATAATGAGTATTAATCTTGGATACTCATCTTGGAGGCAAGAGTTAGGAGAAATAAAAGTGAATTTGGATGATACTATTTTTAGAGTTTAGAGTATAAACAAAATAAAATCGAATTGAAAGAATGGGTTGCTAATTTGGAGCATTTTTTGAATTCATTAACTTTATTTGGTCAAGCACAAGCCAAATTTCCCCAACATCTAGTATTGATGTCACAAGAATAGGTGGATGCAATTGCAGTAGTTCCCCACAAAATGAATATATTTGAAGAATAGATTGAATACTGGGTAGAGAAAGGAGAAGAATTCATTACAGATGCAATAGGGAATCACAAGGAAGCATACCACTGGTCAGAGAAATCTAAAATATTTGAAAGTGAATGCAGATTTCACCTAGAGAAAGTTATTGAAGAAGGATGAAGTGTAGAAATTCTCATGCAAGTAAATATCCAAGAATTTATATGGAGAAATGAACTATCAAAAGAAGAACTTCCATTTCCAGAAAAATGGAAGAAACAATTGAAATGGGAAGGTGACATGCTAACTAAATGCATTGAAGGATTTGAAAAGGTCAGCATTGAATGCAGACAACTGATTGATCAAGATCAAGAGTTTATTGAAATTCTAGCATGTCAAGGTTGTGATCTCCAAATATTAGGAAAAGAGGGTAAAGAAGCTAAATCCTTCAAGGATGGATTGAAAGAATAAACAAAGATCATGTTCAACTATTCATGTGGGAAGTCATTAATGAAATTATAGTGCAGGAATACTATAGCTAAATATGAAGCAGATAAAGTGTAGAGAAATGGTATTATACTCTAGGTATCTCAAGGATATACTAGGATCAAACTCACTTGGAGGGTAGTATAGGGGATTTTGAAAGAAAATATGCATCAAGTATTAAACACTTTCTAGGAGTACTAGTTGAAGAAAGGTAAAGAAAGGATCTCAGAGCCCGAGCCTTGAGTGAGGAGATGAAGAACCAAATACTAGACACCAGAAGTGCGGTGAAGGTTTTTTTGTTGGAAATTTTGAGTTTGCAGGTTGATCTTGGTACTGGTGGATATTCCCCATTCTATTATTTTGGAAAGATGTTGATAGCCTCAATATATGTGAAGTGTTTTGTGCTGGAGTATGAAGTGAAAGTGTTGGTACTGATGAAGTCAAATATTTGATTTGATCTCTAGTATTCTAATGATAGCCGGAATATGCCACATGCTACATTTTAATTTACTATTTATGATTCTCTAGAGAGACTCTAAGTTGGATTCTTGGGGCCTTGTTCCTATAAAAGGTTGTTTCTTGCTTTATTTTTAATTTAAGTTCAAATTTTGTGGATGTTAGAAGAGCATAATTTTTTTTCAAGTTTTGTTCTTTTTTTGAATCATTCTGGTGTAAAACTTTGTATGCACGTAGACATTGATTAATATTAAATCCAATTAGATAGTTACCTATCTCATGAATCTTTTGTAGTTTGTTTGTTAGTTCAGTCGAACAAGTCTATGTGTTGTGCCATTTAAGGGTTCATACAGAACCTTCTAAGTGTCCAGAAATGAAACCCCTCTCTTTAAAATTTCAAACCATTTTATATGTAGTTGTGGAGCAATCTGGTGAAGTATAAAGAGGTTTGCTTTGTTTTAATTGATTCTTTGGGACATTCATGGAGAATAACTAGGAGAAAGTTTTAATTTTCAATATTTTTATGCTGTATTTTAGAGTAGATGTTTGAATTATTGAAAATGTTCCAAAATTAAAATGAATGGATGAAATTTTATTGAAAATATTTCATTTTCTATGAAATTGATGAATGCTTAATGCTAAATCTACTTAAGTGATAGCAAAGAATTTGTTATTGTCATGAAATATTATTGTAAATCCTTTGATTTCTTGATGTTTTTTATGAATGAAGTGGAAAATTCATTTGAAATGCTTATGATTATTAACCAAACTAGAAATAACCATAGTCCCTTTGGGATTAACAACAATATCACATAAAAACCTGAGAGCAACCCTAGTGCCATCATGTCTTAGTCATCAGAGACTTGGGATTGAACTAAATCCAATATTTTCCTGTTAAATCAGAACCCCCTTTTAGGTTGTCCCTGTTCCATATCTTTCAAGAAGGATAGGCTCTTTGCAGTCTTGTCTATGAAGAATTTATTCACCCTATTTGCTATGCCTGAAATCATCATCAACATGGGGCACATCAATGATGGCCTTGCCTATGTTCAAGCTCAAAGACAATGTAATTCAACAAGAGGACTCTATTTTTTGGATTTTTCAATGTTCAACCTTTTTAGGGTTTTTTTATGTTTTTCTGGATGTTTTGGATTTTTCCTTTACAATTTTTTAAATATTTTTTTGATTTTCACTATAAAGGATTTTGCAAATGTTTTTAGATTTTCTAGATAAGATTTTATGAATGGTTTTAGTGTTTTTTGATAATATTTCCCATGACCTCAAGATATACAAGAACCTAATTGTGACGCATAACAAAATTCCCCCAATGTGATAGCATACTTCGATAAAGGCAAGAAAAATTGACCTTAAGAATATGCCAAGTAGTGCTAAAGAGTTCATGATACCTTGCAGTGACAAGCCATGATAAGGATGCAAATGGGGGATGAATGGGGATGTAAAGAATGATAGGCCAAAAGAGCCAAAGAATAGATGGAGATGCTTTATTTATGCAAGGTTTCTGTTTTCCAGGTTTTCACCAAGGTACTTGCCCAAAGTGCCACCGAAGTGGTTTTCACTAGAAGATGATTTTTTTCTTTACTTTTTTCAATCCTTTTTTTCATTTTTTTGGATTTTGACCATTTTCTTTGTATTTTCTAATTTACACCCTTCATGTTTAGGCATAAATTTTTTTGAGATGCAAGTTGTTGATTGGATCCTGCAAGGGTTAACCTCCAGGGGTGGATATTTGGTATTCTTATGATCCGTAGCTTGTTGTGATGACAAAGGGACCCAACCAGTTAGGCTCAAACTTTCTTATGTTGTCTTGATTTGGAAGGTTCTTCTAATTTGTATTTAAGACAAGGTCACCTATTTGGAATGATCGACATTTGATTATCTTATTATAGCTCCATTTCAATTAGTTTTGATATAATTGCAAGTGATTAAGGGTGTCAAGATGACATTCATTCGGGAATTCTAGTTCATTTAGTTGGGACACTCTGTACTCTTCCTCAATTATCAGATTCTTTAGTGACACTCACAATGATGGGAGCTCAACCTCAATAGGCAAGATGGATTATGATCCATAGACCAGGGAGAAAGGGTTTGCTCCTATAAGTGTGTAGATACTAGTTTGATAATCCTAAAGAGTAGGATTTAGCCATAGATACCCACCATGACCAACTTCATTGACTATTTTCTTTAGGATTTTTAGGATATTTTTGTTCATTGCTTCTACCTGGCCATTTCCTTAGGGATAGTATGGGGTAGATGATTGGTGTTGGATATTGAATCTTTGGTACAACTCCTTCACATCCTAATTCTTGAATGGGGTTCCATTATCAAAGATGAGGGTTTATGGTACACCGTAATGGAAAATTAGGTAATTCAAGATAAACTTGGCTATCTGCTTCTCCATTGTCTGGGTCATAGGGATGGCTTCAACCCACTTAGTAAAGTACTTAGTGGTAGTTATGATAAACTTATGGTCATTGGATGAGGTTGGAGTGATTTTTCATATGAGGTCAAGTCCCCAATATGAAAAAGGCCATGGTGTGATCATTGGTTGCCATTCTTAAGCTGGAGCATGAATAAGATCCCCATGTTGTTGAAACTATATGCATTTACATACATATTGATGAGCTTCTTTTTCCATTGTTGGCCAATAATACCCCATCCTCAACAGATTCTTAGCTAATGTCATACCACTAGAATGGGACCCAAATATGCCATTGTGTACTTTAGTTAAGGTTGTTAAGGCTTCCTCTTGGTTAATACATTATAGTAATGTCCCTTCAATGCTTTGACGATAAAGGGTATCACCTAGGATCACAAATTGAGATGCCTTTTTGACAAAGGTCTTTTTAAGGTTCAGGGTGATGTCTAATGGAAGGATTCCTCTATTAAGGTAAGAAAATATGTCATGGTACCATGGGGATCCAGGACCTACAATGACACATGCAAATTCAAATTTATGATTTTGAAAGTTGTTATGAGAAGTCGTTCTACCAAGAATTCACATTGAAGGATGTTGTTCGACATGTCTAGTAGTGATCCGATTGTTGCCATGACATCTACTACTATATTTTTCATGCGAGGAATCTAATCAAAAGTTATGTCTATAAAAAGATCATTGAGATTCTCCACCATCTTCTTGTAAGGAGTGAGCTTTTCATCTTTATTTTGATAGTCGTCATTGACTTGGTTGATAACAAGTTGCGAGTCTCCGTATTCTTTCATCTCTTGTATCTGCCACTGAATTGCTATCCTAAGACCTGTGATCAAGGCTTCATACTCAACAATGTTATTGGTCCATGGGAATGATAGTCTGTAAGACTTTGGGATGCAATCACCTTGGGGGGTCATGAAAATAATGTCGGCTCCTAATCCATTTTACGTGAATGATCCATCAAAGTACATCTTCCACTGAGCTGTGATTAATAAGGAACACTAATTCATTAGGAGAATCAGATATTAAAGGGTTCTCATCATAGATGTGTGCTTCTACTAGCTGGTCTATGATCACTTGTCCTTTGAGTGTCTTGGACTCCACATACTCTATGTCAAACTTTTTCAAGATCATTACCCATTTAGCCATTTGTCTCATGAGGGTTGCTTTGGATAATAGATATTTTAATGGATCAATGTTTGTGATGAGATTGATTTGGCGTGACAACATGTAATTCCTAAAATTTATTGAAATGAAAACTACCACTAGGAATACTTTCTCAATGGGTGAATAGTTCATCTCATATCCTACCAAGGTTTTTTTGATGTAGTATATGGCTCTTTCTTTTCCATTCTCATCATGTGTTAAAAGAGCTCCTAGTGCTACTGGTGTTGCTGAGATGTACAAGATTAGTGGCTTGTTTGGTATCGATGGCATGAGCACTAGAGGTGTTAGTAGATAATACTTGATCTACTAGAAAGATTTGTCACATTTTTCATCCCATTTATAGGTTATCCCTTTATGGAGAAGATGTGAAAAGGGATGAATCTTATCTAATAGCTGGGCTATGTACCTTATAATGGAATATAAACTTCCTTGTAATCCTCTTTTCTATTTCAATGTTTGTGGAAGTTCCATGTCTAGGATGGATTTTACCTTTGTTGGATCAATTTCTATCCCTCTTTGTGAAGCGATGAAGCCAAGAAGTTTTCTCGATGTGACCCTGAACACACACTTTTTTAGATTCAGTTGTACCTTGCATTCTTCAAGCCTATCAAAGATAGATCCTAGGACTTGTATTTGCTCATTTATCTTCTTTTATTTTTCCAAATTATCATCTACATAATCTTCAACTATTTTGTGTATCATGTCGTGAAAGATGAGGGTCATTTCTCTTTCATAAGTAGCTCATGCATTCTTCAACCCAAATGGCATCACATTCTAGTAGTAGGTTCCCCATGGACAAATAAAATTAGTTTTATGTTGATCCTCTTTGGAAATTAAGATTTGATTGTAGCCTAAGAAACCATCCATGAGTGACAAAATTTCATGCCCAACTATTAAATCCATAATGAGATAGATGTTGGGAATAGGGAAATCATCCTTCAGACATTCTTTTTTTAAATCTTTGAAATTAGTACATATTCTGATGCCCCCATTGGGTTTTGAGACCGGTAATAGGTTTGAAACCCACTTAGGGTAATCTATCAGTCGAATGAATCCAACATCAAGAAGATTTTGTAGTTCCAGTTTAACTAAGAGTGTTATTTGAGGGTGCATCTTCCTTAATTTCTGCTTGATTGTTTTGGCATCGGGATGAACTACTAATTGATGTACAAGCACTTCTAGATCAAGGCCTAGCATATATGTGTATGACCATGCAAAGTTATCTCTTCTCTCTTTAAGGAATCCCGCAAGGTTCTTCTATTCTTCATCTAACAAGGATTCAACATAAGAAGTGATCTTAGGTGCTTCTTTTGTTCCCATATTGACTAGAGTAGCCTTTTCTGCTAGTACCTTTGAATTTTTTGGATGCGTGGAACTAAGGGGGAGATTGAATCCCTCATCCTAGGGTGCCTCATAGAGGTTTTCATCATCAAATGCATCCTTTTTTTTTCCCTATTTTAGGACCAAAGAATGCCACTAGGTGGTTTTCACTCAAGGATTTGTATTTTAATTGGATTTCATTTATTTTGTGACTGAAGGATTCAATTGTCTCCCCATACTATGCCCCTATATCAAGCTCTATTTCAAAGCCTTCTTTATGATCTTCCCATGATAAATTGTTTTAGAGTCCCATGAATTCTAAAATCGCTTCAACATTTTAAAATAAATCTAGAACCGATGGTCCTTGTTGGTCCATGTCAATGAGTTGTGGATATACAAGGAAAAATTGAGTTGGTTGGTCATTTGAGATAAAGGATGCTATGGATATCATGAAAAAGGTTTTGTTCTCAAATAGGTCAACAACATCAAGAGGAAAGTCATCTATGGTTGTATCACGTGATGTAGGTGACCAAGAGGATGACTCAACTCATTTAGCAGTAATACCTTTTCCAATAAGTGTGACCTTGCTAGTAGTACAACCTAAGCCAATATTTTTTAGTTGTTTCTTAGGAATGATGGGTTCTAGTAAACCATTGTCATTCTAGCCTAGCTTCTCATTCTTGTTACACCCCATAATCTGCATTAATTGTAGACCTTTGTTGTCATCTTCCATGGGAAGAACATGAATAGGTAATTCATCTTGATAGAGGAGTTTAGAGATATCTTGCTCATGGAAATCTTCTTGATTTAGGTATCCCTACTTGGTGAAGGTAGTAGCCACCATCTTGATTGTTTCTAGTTCTTTAGTGCTAGATGTTGGCTTCCCATGAGTTTCAAGAGTAATAGGTAATGTAGACACTGAAATCTGGTATAAGCCTGTGACTTCAATATTCTTCATAATTCGTATTTCTATGGTCATGATTAAATAATGTCAATTATTTAATTATTCTCTAAAGTTTTCATTTATTAATTAATTAATTAAATCTATTTAATTAATTAATTTACCTTAACATTAATTCTTCTATTAGTTAAATAATCTTAATTATTTAATTGATTCACATTTTCTTTATTTTATTTGATTAATTAAATAAACGCTTTTTATTTAATTATGTTACTAATTAACCTTATCTTTCTTGTCAAATTAAATAAATTCTTATTTAATTTACCCTTTATCATATGTCAACTATAATTAAATAAATTATTTATTTATTTAATTATTCATTAAATCCCTTTATCATTTAATTAAATAAATCTTATTTATTTAATTATTCTTCAAATATCAAATCTTGAATTAAATGAATTATTTAATTCATAAATTCTATTTTAATGCATTCCTCTATATTTAGATAATTTTGCAAATTATCTAAGTATCCACTCTTACTTGACATCTATTCTAATCGGCTACTTAACTTTGGATTTAGTGTCTGAATGGATTTCATGAGTAATCTATTTATCATATCATTTAGTCATCTAGTTCTAACTCGTTTGTGTGTACATGCATATTAATTAAATATTTCTATTTAGTTAATTAAATTTTGTGTGTGCATTCAAATAGAGAGTTTCTTTAATCCATCTTTGTCTTTTTCATGCAATGACTATTTTTTTTTTTTTAATACCAAACTTGAAGATTAAATCATTTATTTAATCTTTATTTCTATTTCTATTTTTTATCACTCATGTCACTACTAACTATTATCATAATGTATGTCTAATTTGTCGATCTCAAGTGTCCATTGATCTTTCAATCCTAGCCTATCATTCAAATGATCAATTTTCTATAAATTGATCTATCTTTCATCATTCCAATCTCTCTCGAAATCATATGAATTTTGGAGTAATTATCTTGAATCTTCAATGTTTTTCTAAATCGCTATCATAGGCTATACTTGCACAAGAGAAATATGAGGGAAATTATATTACAACGTAAAAATGGAGAAGGGAAATTGAGGTTATACATGGAATTACATAGATATTGGGTGAGATTGTTCTGTTTATTTACATTTTAGCTTAGATTGCATTGTTGTGTGCTTTTAACCTTTCTTCTGCATTTTATAGATGTTACATTTGGTGAACCCGACGTGAAGACACCATCTTCGCGTATCTGTAGACTTTTATTCGATTTTTGCAAGTTTTTGTACAAAACAACATATATGTTTGATGAAACGGTACAATGGACATTCAGAGACACATCTGCTTGACAAAACAATGCCATTGAATGCCTAAATTAAACACCCTTTTTTGTAGTGTCCAAAATCCTTCTATCTATTCATGCAATAGGTTAGACCTATGAAGCTATCTCATATTCTTATGGTTCATGTGTAGAGATGAATGTATGCTATGGGATGTTCATGGGTACTATAGCTTGACTTCCCCAAATGATATTAATGAGCTGTGGAGGGGAGCTAGAGGGGTCAAGCTACTAATCATCCACCTTGAATAAGCATAGTTGTGGAAACCCAAGTGAAAACTTAGTAAATACTATCTTACATAGCCTAGGATGTGCTTGTCTGTTGTCAAATTAAACATTCTTTGAGTCCAAAATCAAAATTAAAAAAAAAACTTTGTCTTATTATTGTCTTTGTTTGCTAGAACTTGATCACAAAAAACAACGTTAGTTTTATCTCTCCATTCACTGAAAGCAAGTAACTATCAAAAGAGTCACAACTATTCACTAGAAAGTTACAATTATACTGTTGAGTTGCATTTGTTGAGATTAGCTCATATCTGCTCTGTAGAAAACCACATATGATTTACAAGACCGTACTTGTAATATTCTATGATGCATTTGACAAGGTGAGCCACAACTGCAGTCTAGAATGATGCATTTGCCACTGTCACAAAACTTTTACCAGTGCATAGAGTTCAAGAAAAATGCATCTATTACATTTTGAGTCACAATTGAAATTATGAGTCGCATATATGAGAAAATACATCACATCTATTTGACACAGACACTGAATTTTACCAGAAACTCGCAACTGATTACCAAAACACCACAATTACAAAAGATATATGCACCTGTGAAATTCTGCAATGCATCTGCCTAATTATTAGAAAACTAGAATTTATGGTCATATTCTAGTCGATACAATCATACCGATATTTGATCTATCTTTTCATAATAGTCCTTGGAAAAAAGCCTGAAATGATTTGCTCAAGTTTACAACCTTTGGATATCATTTAGTCATTAATATAGTCATCCTAACTCTAATTTTTTTATCTTAGACCACATATTTTCTTTAGATCAAACTTTTAGGAGGGTCAATTTTACAAACTTTAGAATAGGTCAACTTTCTACACTCTAGAAAAATCATAGCATCAAAAAAATCTATCATTGAACCTAGTCCTATCATTATATCCTTTTTCCTATAGAGAGTCCTCCTAGCTCATCACTCTAGTTAGGAAACTCAACTTATCTTTGATCCTAGTCCTACATTGGTTCTTTGACATAGCTAAATTGACACCTTAGTTAGACTTTAGGTAGTTGGTACCCTCATCTCAGTTTTACAAAATTGATTGCCTTAGAAGATTGCTTAGACTTTGCATCTTTAGATATTGTCATTTTAGACTAGCGTCATCTTAGAAAATTCCTTATTTTCCATTCAGAAAATCCCAAAAACATAGACTAGAGCCATACTATCCATAGACGTAGTTTTTCATTCCTTTCATATTGAGCCTATCTTACATGGTTGAAACTAGGTCTAAGAGAAAAGAGAAAGAAAAGATGTTGAACCCAAACGAATTCATCAATACATTGTCGTCGAGACCTCATAGGAATTTGTTGGAAAAATTCACCCTAGAGACACTCAAGGATACATTAGAATAGAAGACATAGAGGTTGTTGCACAAGACCTTGAGTTTTCCTCTTTTGTAGATGAGTATCTAGCAAATGATTGTCAATGGTACTTAGCAAAATTGTTAGCTAAAGGTTCTACCTTACCTATAGGATTTGATAATAGCACCTTACAAACTCAATCTACACAAGGGACAACCACAATGACTACTAGAACCTCTATACCTCAAGTTAATACAACCATACCATCTGGCATACCTACACAGAGTATGACAGTCCATACATCTCCATTTGGTACATCTGGCATGATAGTGATATTTAATTTCACTGTAGGGGCATCATCGTCCACTTCCTTTGGTCCTCTTGTTGGGAATAAAAGATCTAAAAATTTAGCTTCTACATCGAATGTTAGTGTCATCAATACCATACCATAGTCAATAGCCATACCTAGTGTTCATGTCACTAGTACTATACCACAGACTACAGAAATAGGAGGGATTCTCTCTTTCCAATATGGCAATCAGAATCCATTCTTCCAGGTTGGCGGTCAAAATCCATTCTATCAAATCGATAGTTTGAATCCATTCAAATAAATTATCAATCATAATCCATTCTCCCAGATTGGCAGTCAAAACCCATTCACACAAATTCTGAATCAGAACACATTCACTAGCATTCCAAATCCAAATCTATATCAAATACTAACATTCAATCAAAACCCATCACGAAACCTTGGATTTTACAATACATACATAGATCTGAGTAATCCGCCCAACACATCATTAGCCTAGGTCGATGTCTTGCAAACAAAAATGGATAACATGGTGGTGTAAGAAATATTTTTCAGCAAATTACATATGCCCATTTCCCTTTGATAAATCAGTGTACATCACACCTTTCTCTCATGGGTATGTCATACTAAATCTCCCTAAGTAAAATGGCAAACAAAATCTGATAGAACATATAAGGGAATTTTCTATCATGTGCATAGATGTCACTTATGAACCCACATATCTTATGAGACTATTTCCAAGAAGTCTTGTAGGAATTGCACTCGAGTGGTTTTCAGGTCTAGACTATGGCATCAAATCATGGGGAGAACTAGATGAGAAATTTGTTGAGAAATTCTCCTTCAACATAGACCACAAGATAAATATAGCAACCTTGTGTCACACAATACAAGATGAAGGAGAAAATTTCATTACTTTCTTCCAAAGATGGAGGACTATAGCCAGCTGATGTCCTATAGAGATACCTGAAAAACAAAAAGTCACTATGTTCCAGGAAAACCTTCATGCAAAACTAAGTAACCTAAGGATACATTGTTGCACATCTTTTTCAGAACTAGTGGAAAATTATAATAGAAAAGGATCTCATTGAAAAATAACTTAAGACACCAACATCAAATAGAAATATGATAGTGCAAATTGCCCCTAATGACAAAAACAAATTTTGGTCTCAGAAAAAAAACACAACCAATGATGGGGTAGTTGATGCTAAAACTGTACAAGCAGGACCAATCATCACATTACGAGGAACTAATCCTTGAGCCAACATGCTTAATGTTGTCAATCAACCTCCCAACATAGTCCAAAATACTCAACGTCTACCACAATAGAGGAGGTTTCAAAAACATGAGTTCACTCCCTTAGGGGAACCTACAAAATTGTCACCAACTAAAAAATATCATACATGATCTTGTTGAAAAGAGAATTATTGAAGTTAGTGGACAGAAACAAAAGTCATCAAACACTGATCACCAAGTCTTTTCTTATCATGACCATGGGAAAGGAAATGTCCCCAGTTCAAGTAATAAGACCAATATGTCAACCAACTATGCAAATATCAAGCATGATTATAATAGTGGAAAAACCATTAATCACCTTCGCACCACCAATGAGAATATCAATACCATTACCATAAATACAACTCTCGAGTGTGTTGTTAGCACTCATCATACTAAGATCACTATCCAAGGTCCTCCATCACAACAAGCACCACAGCCTTCCAAGTCACAAGATAACCTACTTGACTAGTTGGAGAAGACCCCAACCCAAATCTCAATCTTGGAACTATTGTGTATCTCCCCTAAGCATCAATCCATTTTAGATAAAGCTTTACAAAACACCACTATCCCAAATGATCTTGATGTCAATCATTTCTAGGAAATGGTAGGCTACTTGACCAATAATCATCATGCCATGTTTTCTGAACAAGACTATGCAACTAAAAAGACAAATCATAATGACCCTTTACATCTTGAGGTCCTTGTTGATGACACCAAAGTTAGATGAGTTTTGGTAGACGGAGAAGTAGGGTTAAATTTGTGCACTTTAAAACTAATTAAGGCATTAGGTTTTCCAGAAGCATGTGTAGACACAACCAATGTATTGTCATTAAAGATTATGATGATGAGGAACAAAAATCAAAGGGGGTGGTAACACTTCCTATCATAATTGGTCCTGCAGTAATGGAGACAAAATTCTAGGTCTTGGATCTCACCCTTCCATACAACCTTCTGCTAGGTAGACCATCGATTCATGCCATGAAGGTAGTCCCTTCCACATATCATCAATGTCTCAAATTCCCTTACAATGGCACTAAATAGCTATAGATGGTGATCCAGATCCATTCCAATATTGCACCAATCTAAAAGAGATACCCCAATGCCAAGTGCCAGTAAACCAAGAGACTTCATCATCCAATTTATCTCACTATGTAGATCCATCCACTCTCACTCGAACATCTATTTCACCTTCATTTCCTACCACTCTTAGGGTTGAGATCCAAGAAAAGGGTTGTGGAGAATATTACATGAAGACATCTTATTGTGTTAGCCATTTGATTCCTTCTAATTCATACGGCTTACCTACACTAGATAGGAGACAATATATGGTCACTATACACATTCCTCCCACAACTTTCACTAAATGGGGAGAATTAAGCAAAGAAGCTATAAATATAGAAGATGTTACCTCCTAGCTGTATAGGGAAGATAATGAAGAACCTCTCTCACTTGCTCACATTCCTACAGATCTATATGGAAAAAGTTTCACAATCATGTAGAGCAAGGGATATAATGGAAAAAGTGGTTTAGGCTTAAATCAAGATGGGAGGATTGAACCAATCTTTGTTTTTCAATGGCCAAAAGGTTTATGGCTTGGGTTTCAACTGATTCAGATTGGCGTTTCTAGTACCACATCACCTTTAATCGAGGAAGTAAGTGCTTTAGAAGATATTGAGACATCTCATGGACCATCTGACCAACACTACTATGACTCCCCTGACTCAAATGAATATGAGTGGTATTCCCTATCCTCCACCTCTTCCATGGACCTTGACAAGCTATTTGGAGAACTTGACTTAATGTTGAGATCCTCACCAAATCCATTGAATTCTTTTCCACTAAAGAATATGAACAAATAGGAATGGTTTAAACATTACTATTCGCAATCACTTGATCCTACCTCTTGGAAACCTGATACCTCTAACCAAACCTTGGCATTAGGCCCATCTCTCAATCCACCTAGATCTAAACCAAAGAGCAAAAAGGAATTAGTACAAGACTTTTGTGACCATATGAACAACTTAGTCCTTACCTTGACTCCGTTAAACTTTGATAACTTTGACAATGAAATTCCCTTAGTTTATCCTTAACTCATTGATTGGGATCAACAAGACCCACCCGTCTTAAACATTTTTGAGAATGACAAAGCAATTGGTGAGTTCCTAGGATTATGAGAAGGCATACCTACAATGATCACAAGGCTGGTTTTACCATTGACTTGGACAACAAAACATATTTTGGGGAATCTATTGAACCCTCCAATCGCAAAAATGAGAAAAAGAATAAAAACGAGAAAAAGGATGTGTCTCTAGGTGAAAACTGAAAGGTGCCTCTAGACAATGAAAAAGTAAAAATAAAGGACGCATCCTAAGGCAAAAACCTCTTTGAGGCACCTAAGGATGGAGGTTTGAACATTCTCCCCATTGCCCAGGAAAAGTCACCCATGCTTGTTGAAGAATCACTAGAAGTCAACATAGGCACAAAAGAGAATCCTTGAATATTTTATTTTGCAGCATCATTGGTCATAGAAGAGCATCCAAAATTCCATAACTTCTTTACACAGAGACATAAATTTTTCCTGGTCATATGCAAACATGCTTGGGTTGGATCTTGAAATTTTTCTACATCACTTGCCCTTACAACCAAGTGTAAAACCAGTGAAACAGAAATTGAGGAAAATGTACCCACAAATTGCTCTACTAATCAAATCAGAACTGAAGAAATAGTTAGATGTTGGTTTCATTAAATCAATCGACTATGAAAATTGGATTTCCAATGTTTTCCTTGTCACTAAACCAGTAGGGAGCATCTGCATCTACACAAATTTCAGAGATATCAACAAAGATTTCCCTAAGGATGAATTCCCTTTGCCTAACATAGACATGATAGTGGACATGACAACAGGGTATGAGATTTTGTCCCTTATGGATGGATTTTCAGGGTATAATCAAATTAGAATTGCAACTAAAGACCAACCTAAGACAACTTTCACATGTCCTTGGGGAATGTATTGTTGGAATGTTATGCCCTTCAGACTCAAGAACGTTGGAGCAACTTATCAACGTTCCATGACCACCTTTTTTCACTATCTAGTACATAGTCTTATGGAGGATTATGTTGATGACCTAATAGTTAAATCCAAAACAAGGAAAAAAAATATACAGGTTTTAGACAAGATTTTTCAAAGGCTAGAGAAGTATAAGTGAGACTCAATCCCAAGAAATGTGTGTTTGGAGTAAAATCGGGAAAGATTTTAGGGTATATCATTCCTAGATGAGGCATTGAAGTGGATCTAGCCAAGGTAAAAGAAATCATGGACATTCCTCCACCAACTAATCTCAGTCAGCTAAGGACATTACAAGGGAGACTTCAATCCATTAGAAGATTTATAGTGTATTTAGCAGATAAGACACATCCTTTTCAACATTTACTTAAGAAAGGGGTACCCTTTGTGTGGATAGTTAGGTGCTAAGAGGCTTTTCAACTAATCAAAGAATATCTACTCACACCACTAGTATTAATGCCACCTATTGAAGGATGACCATAGATTCTTTATATTTCAACAACCCATTCATCACTTAGAGCATTGCTTGCACAAAATGATGATGAAGGTCATGAAAGGGCAGTATACTATATCAGTCAGAATTTGGTAGGTTATGAGCTCAAATAGAGTACCATTGAATATGCCAATCTTGCGGTAGCATTTTCTACTCAAAAACTAAGACACTATATGCTAAACCATCAAACAATGTTGATTGCCAAAATAGATCATTTGAAATATCTTTTAAGCAAAGTAGCATTAACAGGATGGTTGTGCAAATGGGTTATGATACTTAGTGAGTGTGATATCCAGTATGTAGAGAGAAAGGATATTAAAGGAAAAGTCATTGCTAATCAGTTAGTTGAAGCACCAATACAAGCAGATCATCCATTAGGTGTAGAATTTCTTGATGAGTTTATATTCACCATTGACAGAGACACAACATGGAAACTATACTTTGATGGCTCACATACAAATCATGGCTCAGGGGATGGTATACTATTTCTCACACCATAGGGTGATTCCATCCCTAAGTCATTCAACATTGTATTCCCATGTACTAACAATATAACAGAGTATGAGGCTCTAGTGATAGGGTTATGTATGGTAGTCAATTGGAAAATTAAGAACCTACATGTATATGACAATTCTCAACTAGTAATCAGACAAGTAAATGATGATTATGAAACTAAGGATAAGAAGATTGCTCCATATAAATGCATGGTAGATAGTTTTAAGGAGTACTTAGATAAGGTAGAATTTCATCAAATACCTCATGTTCTAAATAGGGCAACAGATGCTATGGCTACAATTTCATCACTTCTAGACATTCCTAGCAACATTCCTAAGTTTGAGTTCTTGGTAAAACAAATTTTGGTCCCAGCCTACAATATCCCAGATTATGAGATGGTATGTGACATTGTTGGTCCTGATTCCCCATGGTACAAGGAAATCTATGACTACCTCCATGCTAAAATCATACCCCATGGCCTTTAAAATAACCAATGTAGGACATTCCTCCACAAGTCAGCCAAATACACCATCATCAAAGACACCCTATATAGATGTACCTTAGATAATACCCTATTGAGATGTCTTGATTCCAATAAAGCACAAGCAACCTTGTGTGGGGTGCATGAGGGTATATGTGGTTCCCATTCTAGCGGTCCTGCCTTAGCTAAAAAGATTATGAGACTGGGTTATTATTTTCCTACTATGTAAAAGGACTCATATGTATTTGTAAAGAAATGTCACCAATTCCAAGTTCATCGAGACTTGATACATGCACCAACATAGGAGCTCTATCCTATAACATCACCATTGCCTTTCACCCAATGGGGAATCAACCTCATAGGTAAGATCCATCCCACATCATCACTTCCACTGAGTACTTTACAAAGTGGATTGAGGCTATTTCTATGACATACATTACTGGCACACATATCGCTAAGTTTATCCTAAACTATATCATATGTCAGTATGGTGTCCTTCATTCCATAATCATGAATAATAGCCACCCATTTAAGAATCAAGAAGTCCTCCATCTTTGTGATGAATTTCATATTCAACATCAATTTTCCATGCCATAATACCCACAAGGTAATGACCAAGTAGAGGCATCTAACAAAACTATCATTAGAATCCTCAAAATGACTATTAATGATACTGGTCGCGATTGGAATTTACAGCTTAATACCACCTTATGGGCTTATCACACAAGTATCCATACTCCCACTGGCACCACTCCCTATTCAATAGTATTTGGTTCTGAAGGAATTCTTCCTATTAAGGTCAAGATTCCTTCCCTCAGGGTATCCTTGAAAGGGCACATTGATAATGAAGAGTATCAAGTATCGAGACTCCATGAACTAGAATTCCTAGATGAGCGAAGATAGAAGGAACTAGATCATCTACAAGCATATCAGAATTTCCTTCATCACAGCTATAACAGTAAGGTGTTGAACAAAAAAATTGACATTGGTGACCTAGTTTTAATGGAGAACCCACAGAATCAAGCAGATAGAGAGAAACCAAGAAAGTTTGAACCAAACTAGTTAGGACCTTATATTATTATAGAATCCTTTGGCTTAGGAGCATATCAACTCTCTACTCCTAAAGGGGAACCATTGTCCTTGCCAATCAATAGTCTCCATCTCAATAAGTTCTACGCATAGCTTCTAAAATCCTTGTCTTAATTAGCAAAAATACAAAAAAATCAAAAAAATTGTTACCAAGGTGAAAACCTAACAAACAAGCATCTTGGTAACATCAAAAAAATTAGAAAATCCATAAAATAGTAAAGAGAAATAATTCGTCCAATAGTGAAAACCACTTCGGTGGCACTTTGGGTAAGTACCATGGTGAAAACCTAGCAAACAGGTGCCATGCGTGGTTGACTTTGTTTATTTGTCTACTATAATTCTAATCTAATATCCCTATACATATACCCTATCCCTATACATACTACCTATCCCTATACATATCACTTATCTTTCTTATCCATCTCTTGTACATACCATTCATAATAAGTGGTAGTCTTTCCCATAACCTAGAACGATTGACATCAAGTGCATTTCATATCCCCCATTTTATCCTATTCATAATCAATTGGTCTTATACTCGACTGGGGGAAAGCACTTCATGTGATTCATATTGGTTCTTTCATTGGCTATGTGGAAAATGTGAAATCATAGAAAAATCCAAAAACCATCACAAAATGACATAAGAAAACACAAAAGCATCATGAAACTTCAAAAAGTCAAAAAAAATAAAAATATGTCAAAAATCTAAAAATAGAGTTAGAGTCAGTCACACTTGTCAATCTTTGGCATTTGTCAAACTACATTACCTCTATGATTAGATGTAGGAAAGGCCATCTGCCGATGTGCCCTCGAGCCATTAGGTTAGTCCGTTTAGGTTTGTCTGTATAAAATCATGACACAATCCTTATATCTATATGACAAGGTCATTGGTCATGTCAAACTACAAGGTCTCTACATGTATAACATAGGCAAGGCCATCAAGGGATGAGCCCCCGAGGCCGCACTAGGTCAGTCCATTAGGGTTCATCACATGCAAAACCACACACATCTATTATCTTCATACCAATTAGGATTATTATAGTCAATATTGTTATCCAAAGTCAAGTCGAAGTACGAGGTCTTTGCATGTATAACATAGGAAAGGCCATCAAGTGATGAGCCCCCAAGGCTGCACTAGGTCAATCCTTTAGGATTCATCATCACACACAGTCAATTGTTAGCACATCATACCAAGTCATGTATGAATCTCATGAACAAGTTAGTAATGTCTCTAAGTCAAATCAAACAAATTTCCACATCAACAACCAAAATAGATCAACTAATGTCTATTACAGGACGTGTCCTTCCTGGAAATAGACATCATCAAAACAATCAACCTGCGTCTTATTCAGGATGATTCCTTGAATACTGATATCAGCAAAACAATTTATGTCTTATACATGATGAGTCCTTCCTGCATATAGACATTGTCAATCAAATCAACATATCCTTATACAAGTTATCACATCAACAACATCAGACCCACAATCTTATACAATACATTTCTTTCTAAAACCAGGCTTTGTTATGCCTTATACAGATAGTCATAACATCAAAACTAGGCTCAAATTCTTATCTAGTATGTGTATCTCCTGAAATCAAGGTATATAAATCAATCCTTTTATCAATCACAATAAATCAAACAAACAATATCAAGTTTTGGAAAATATTTTACTGGATTTTTTACTTTATGGCTTGTTTATCTTAGCATTTCACTTGACTTTATGATTGGAATCTTGTTACTAGCTTTCTCAAGGATGTCCCATGAAGGATTTAGAGAAGCAATGATGTATCAGAATTCTATTTTCTTTGATTGATAAATGTCGTCTGTCTTTTAAATCTAATTTTGAGTCATGTTACTAGTTTCCTCAAGGATTTCCCATGAAAGATTTAGAGTGATCACATCTCATGACCCCTCTTTTATTTTGTTTGTTTTCTGTGGTTTGTCTTGACAAAAAGATTGGGGAAATTGTTCCCTTAGTATGAGTTATGACAATCCTTGTCTGCAATTATTTGTTGTTAGCAAGTGGATGACCTTGCATACCTTGATTTATGTCATATCATGGTGTTTTTATCCATTTGTATTATTCTTGTCCAATGATGATAAAGTGCAATGCCTTTTGTGATACAACAAAACATTGAAGATTTCTAATACTAACATCCATCTCATGTCTTAATCTTTCTTTTTGCACTAATAGTTCTTCTTTCTTGCATTATGATGGATTCTTGTGACACACAAAAATATAAAGCATCCTGCATTCACATTCATGTTAGAAATATCATTTCCAAATCATACATGCATCTTGCATTTCAAATATACAAACATATAGGAATTTATGATGTCTAAGGACATCATGGCATAATAGACATTTGTCATCATAGATTACATATCATAAGCATTACATGTACATAACAAATGTAAATACATGCATCACATTATATATGTATAGCATCACATGTAGAAATCATTGTACATATAACATCATATCATATCTCATAATTATAAAATACATACATCATCACATAGAATCAACATCACATCATAGGATGTATCAATAAATATGGAAGTCCACAAGCTATGTGATCATAATACAATGTCTCAATAGATATCAAGAAATGTCCCTATCCTAAACTACCACTGCTATCATGACTAGAATGTGTGGCTAAATGATGTCGAGATCCTGATGAATTGTGACCTAAGTGTGGCCTACCGTATGGACCAGCTCTACGTGGCTGCTCAACACCCTCTATGCTAACTATCCTAGTGTGGGTCCTATTTTGGGACTTGTCACTGCATGCCTATGAAAAACTCAGTGCACGTCTCTCTGGAGGAACTACTACCTCATACAAATCTCGGTAATAAGTGGCCCTATCCCTGGATCTATCTCTCAAGAAAATGCCTCTATTGACCCACTTCAAAGAGCTCTAATCTCTATAAATCTTTACTCGGTCTCCTATCTCTGAGCTATGACCTAATCTCTATCCATGAAGGCTCTATCCCTCTCCATCTATAACACATCTCACTTGGAAATCAAGACCCTCATCTACTCCTCCAAAGATGCAACCTAGGAATGAAGTGTAGTAGTGTCAGGATCATCTACCCTTTTTTCATTTAGTCTCATCCTCTCCACACCATCATCCTCATCCTCTAACTCCTCCAAAATCCTATCTCATACCTCCCACTCCTGATCATCCCCCTCCTCATCATCATCCTAATAGGAACCAAGTAAGCCAAGGGCATCAATCTCTACCTCCTCTTTTCCTGCCTCCTCCTCTGAATGATCCTCTGGAATGGCCTCCTCTGTGGCATGCTTCTTATCTCTGCTAATCTCAACATGCACCTCCTCCTCACCTCTACCAATATTTTGCATGTGCATATCCTCCTCCTCCCGTCCCTCCTCAAAGATAGGTGATAAGGGTGGCCCTCTTCCCCTCCATCCATGCCTCCCTCTCCCACCACCTCATCGACCACCTCCACCACCATCTCCATCATTTCCACAACCACCTCAACCTATTTGACCTCTACCTCTTCCATGCTTTCCACATGGTCTTATCCCTAGCCGCTCTATCAGTGCATCCTAATCTTGGTTTGTAAGAGGAATCGACTTGTGCATTGCCCACCACTGATTGTATGCCTCAGTAGTACCTAGGTCTACCACACCATCTCTCCATCTCCACTGAACTAATTGCAATGCATCAATATCTACCTTGGTAGTTGCCACTGGAATCTCTACACCCCATAGGAGGATCTCTTGTGAGGACCTCGCAAACTCTACCCATCCTCTAGGAACATATTGCACCTCTATGAACTATTGTAGCACACGATTTAGAAAGCGTCTCTCTATAATATGAATATGTGAAATAGTTTGCCCAATCAGATATTATGTTTGGCAAAAATATGGAAAATGATCATCCTCATCTGACCACACTAGACATCCCAAGTAGGGTCTCCATGTAAACTATACCATGGTATCAATAGCATGTCTGAAGTACCCAGTATCTCTCATATGGTGCTGAGTATTGTCCCCCACATAATAGAAGGCATATGGTGCTCCATGTTGCACATGAAATGTGACTAGTGGAAGAAAGATGGTAATGTGTTCCCATGCCCATACCATCAAGAGTTTGGTACCACAACTGATAGACTGGGCCTCTCAATAGGCTATATCATGTAAATGAAAATATAACATGCCAAGAAGATAGGGACCCCATGCATACACTTCTCACCTCTCTAGCATACCAACTAGCATCTCTCCCCATCCCACAGGAAATCCATGACCTCAACGGTCAAGGAGGACTATACTACCTATCAATGTACACAATAGACAGTCTAACTACCTATATCTTTTTGCTAGTACATGCCACCTAATCCCATAGTGGTAAATTCCTAACTGTCTAATATCAGCATGAGGGTGATATTTGCACATCTTAGCAAAACTCCTTTGGGTATCATACATCACCCTTGAACCTCTAACAAGAAGTCTCATAATCCTATAAACATCCTCCAATGTAACCGTAGAATCTCCAGTCGGTAGGTGCAACGAGGAAGCCTCTGAGTGCCACCGATCACATAATTTTGTTAGTAGCCCCTGGTTTTCCGAAATGATGGGCATATCTGTCACATGGAGGAGACCCAAATTCCATAAAAATCACTTCTCTATGCTCCACAAATTGTTCCAGAAGTGAAAATTCAATGGTCTTGACTCTCGCATATAAACAAGGTCCAAAATAGCCTGCAATGGCATTATACATTCCTCATGTCGAAATCAATCACCTATCCTAATGTAAAGTGATAGAATCAAATGATAGTCAAATGTGTCATTATTTTGCAATTGCATCACAAGAAACCAAATGTGTCATTTTTTTTTGCACATACGTCATAAAATTTCAACTAAATCATTTTAAATCATAAATGTGTATGGAAATATAAATTGCGATGAATTATAACCATGCAAATGACCATCCATGATAAATTAAAATGTGATGCAATATTTACAAATATGTTTACTATAAATGCAAATGCGCAACAATTTTTCACATGCGTCAATTTTAAAAACAAATGCATCAAAATATTAAATACCTATGCTAAGCATCGAACACAAATTTGCAAATACATTGAACTACATACAAATGTTTCAATTAAGTATTCAAATGTGGCTTTTCAACAAAATGACGCATCACAAAAAATAATGCATGAAAAGCGTGAAAACCAAAATTTCAAAAGTCGAGATTGAAGTACATACCGGGAATCCCACATCGGTTGGCCACCTGAAGGTCTGAATGCTATATGAACGATGATGGGTGTGAGGAGTAGGTGACATCTTCACTAAGAGTGTTGAGGGTGAGTCGTGCTGGGGTGAGTAATTTTTCCCACCAGAATAGGCCCGTGTTCTAGAGTCAATAATCATTTCTCTTACACCCAGGATCGCACAAATGTGCAAGGGGAGAGGATACTTTGATATACCAAATTGTGAGGGTAATAACACAATTGTGCTTTTGCACCAAACACAATAGACACTTGTTAATTTTAATCCAAATGAAAGATTCGCTACACTACCAAACAATTTGTTTCAAAAATTTAACTAGGGTCTTCAACATGCATTCTACAAAAAGATTCATTAGTAGTTTGATATTGGTCTTTGACTATCTATCTGCAAAAAAAATCATTAACTCCTCAAGACACACGCTAAAAATAGAAGATTAGTGAAAATAAAAGAACATGAACAAAAATTGTAAATTGAAAATCTAAACTTAAAAATTTACCAGTTGTAGCATCATTTTATATTTCAGATGCATCATGCGATTTTACCATTCAGTTGTGGCTCAGAAAATGATAGATGTGTGATTATTTTCAGATGCATCATTTAGATCTTAGATGCGGTCAAGAAAATCACTTGCATCGTTTCCAATCTCAGATTTGGTCTAGTGTTTTAGTTGTGTCATTTTGTCAAGCAGATTCATCTTCGAATGTCAAGAAAATGCAAAAGAAAGGTTAAGAGCACACAACAATGCAATCTAAGCTAAACAACAAAGAACAAAGGAAAGATAAAATGTAAATAAAATAAACAATCTCACCCAATATCTACGTAATTCCATGTATAACCTCGATTTCCCTTCTCCATTTTGTCATTGTAATATAATTGCCCTCATATTTCTCTTGTGAAAGTATAGCCTTTGATAGTGATTTATAAAAACATCAAAGATTCAAGATAATTTCTCCAAAAGTCATATGATTTCGAGAGAGATTGGAATGATGAAAGAAAGATCATTTTTTAGAAAATTGATCATTTGAATGACAAGCCAAGATTGAAAGATCAATAGATGGTTGAGATCGACAGATTAGACATGCATTATGATAACAGTTAGTAGTGACATGAGTGATAAAAACTAGAAATAGAAATAAATATTAATTAAATGATTTAATCTTTGAGTTTGGTAACTTTTATAAGACAAAGGTGTCTTTCAATATGGTTTAGCTTCCACAACTGTCATCTTGGATTACTACTTTGACATCGGGTATGTTTTTCACACTAGGTATATTTGATGTTGACATAGAGGCTAACGATGATGGGTCAAGAAATGAGATTAATGGTGTAGGTACTTCATCATTTTTGGGTATTTGTGGGATTTTATAAAACTTGGCCTTGGAGCAAGGCTCTTGTAGTAGCAAAAACACTTAGGATCTCCATGGATAGTGATTTCTCTACACTCAAAATGAAACTTCACACATTGATGATAGGTTGAGGCTACAACTTTCAAAGCATGAATCCAAGGTCGACCAAGTAGTATGTTATATGGAAGATCAAGATCAAGTACTTGGAATGTAGTTTCTACAATAAGAGGTCCTACTTGGATTGGAAGTACAATTATTCCTTGTGATACCCATTCTTGGTCATCATATGCTCTGATGGTGATACTCTTTGTATTCGCAATAGTATCCTCTAAATAGTGTAGATGCTTGATTAATTGTAGGGTACAAATGTTCAGACCAAAACATCCATTTACCAAGACTCTTTTGACCTTATTTTTATAAATGAAAACCTCAAGGTGTAAAGCATGATTATGAGATGGTTGTGATGGTAAATCTTTCTCAGAGAAGGTGAGAAGATGGCTAGTGATGTGCCCTACCATAGATTGAAACTAATTGGTATCAATGTTCTCAGGAATGAATAACTCAGAAAAGGTCTTTTCTAATATTTCCCTATGTGTAGGAGATAATTTTAGGATTTCTAAGATTCATATCTAAGTGAGATTCTGTTTAAGCTTATCTACAAGATTGTACTTGCTAGGATTAGATTTGGGAAAAGTAGGTTATGCCCTAGATTGAGCTGGGACAACTCCTTGGACGATTATTTTTCCATGTCATGTGGTGACTCCACATTCCATACTAGCTCCTTTGATGGTGAAAATAGTGATAAAACTATCATAGGAGGCAAATACTTTGGAATAAGTATGTTGAACATCATTGTAATCTTTAGATTTTCCATTCTTGTTTGCTTTGTTATAATCAAACATAGGGGTCTTGTATATCTTGAGATCTTGGTTTCCAGCTGGTACCTCAATAGATATGGTGTCATTCTCTATGCAATCTTGGATGATGTTCTTGAGTTTCATGCAGTTTATCATTTTATGTCCTTTTAATTTATGAAAGTCACAAAGATCATGCTCATTGTACAGAGATGTATTTTCTTGTGGTTCTTGGTATTTTTCAAAATTCAGAAGTGTTATCAAACTTGACTCTACAAGTTTCTTCATGATTGTCTCGATAGGTTCTGATAATTGTGTGTGCTGGCATTTGGGATAGTTTTTCCTATTACAAATTTTCCTTGTTGCATGTTGGTGTTACTGATCTGATTGTTTTGATGGGGTACCATTTGTTGCATAGTTGGTTGGATGTTAGCAACTTGATTGTTATTGGGTTTAGGAGCACTTAGTATGAATTTAGCATCTGCCACACCGCCAGTTGTTACGTTTTTGTTCTTAGCCCATACATGAGGTTTTTCATTCAAACTTGCTAAAGGATGGTTGTCTTTGTAAGATTGAGTATTTCCTTGAGAGATTAGGGCTCTTTCAATGTTAAGGGATCTTGGAACAAGCTCATCATACAATGTGATGCATTGCATTTTCAAGTGGAATGATAGATTTGGATCAAGGTTGGCTATAATGATTTCCACTTGTTGTTCATCAGGAAGAGGCCACTTTAGTTTACTATCTCTTTGTCTCCATTATTGTAAGAAATTAGTGAAGGTTTCTTCTAATTTTTTTTTGAGAGTGGACAACTCTTCTAGACTATTGTCCATGTCAAGATTGAAGGATAAGTGATCGATGAATTTGTTAGTTATTTCTTGAAAAGTTTTGATACTAGGAGGAAAATGAGAGAACAAATTCATATTAGTACCTATTAAAATTTGGGGGAAGAGGTGCATTAGATATGAATCATTATAAGTCACTTTCATGCACATGACATTAAATTCTCTGATATGGTCAACATGACTTCCTCTCCCTCTGTATTTGTCAAACTTAGGGATTTGAAAACTAGGAGGGAATGGTATCATCGTTGTGTTTCAATTAAATGGGTAAGGACACAAGTTCTATGTATGAGGCTTCTTTATCTTTCCCATGTGAAGGTCCTACATTTCTTATGAGATTGCTTTCAAATGTGATGCTAGATCATTATGTGGATTGGGTGGAGGAACATATGGTGGGATGAGAGATGAATTATATGGAGTGTATGAAGGTGTGAGATTTTGTGAAAGTGATGAATATGTTCATGATGCATTTGGATTGATGATGTTCACATGAGGATAATAGGAACCTTGTTGTTGTTGTTGCATGGATTGTTTTGCTACTAAGGATACTTGTTGAGCTTGTTGGGAAATGGATGCTTGTTGTTGTTGTTGTTGTGCTAATGCCTCTTGTTGAACTTGATGTTGTTGCTATGTTAGGGCTGCTTGTTGAGATTGATGTTGTTGTTGTGCTAGGGCTTCTTGTTGAGATTGTTGTTGTTGTTGTGCTAGGGCTACTTGTTGAGCTTGATGTTGTTGTTGTGCTAAGGTTGCTTGTTGAGTTGCTAAGGATGCTTGTTGTGCTTTTTTTTGTTGTTGTTGCTTTTGTTGTGCAACTTGTTCATAAGTTTGTTGGGATTGTTGTAAAGCTAAGGTGTGTGCTTGCAATGTGGGATTAGGTGGTTGTTGAGACATCTATGAAGGATTAGGAAAATTGATGTTTTGATTGGTTAGAAGATTGTTGATGAAAGGTCGAGATTCCCTTGGTTTAACATTCCTTGCAATATGGTAGAATGAGGTGGAGGAATGTATGTTTGAGGTCCTGATTGACTTGGTATAGAAAAGGGAGCTATTGGAAATGATGATTTCATTAAATTTTTCAATGGAAATGAAACACTAGGACCTTAAGTCCACTAATTGAAAGATTACCTTGTCCTATTTTTTGAGGATTTCCTTGTGCAAAATATGTAAACAAAGGGATCATGATCAAGGTACTCCCAAGATTGATAGAATTTGTAACCAAGGGATTGCTTTGAGGTGTATTGATAGGGGATGATGTTGTAATGGTATATGGAATGAATGAACCCAACGAAGGGTTGGATAAATATGTCCCTATTTGCATTGAGGGTTGATTTTTTGATACAATATTGACATGCCCTAGTGTGTTGTTTTGAAATTTTTCGTTTGTACCACTTTTTGTGATGGTAGGAATACTTATGGTACTCATGGGTGTAGATAAAGAAGGGTTTCCCCAGAATGTTGAAGTGGTGCTGGAATAATGAAGTTCAAGCAGAGTGTGTAGCTATTTGGATCTTCAGGAATGGGAGGAGCACCAAAGGTAGGTGTCCAAATGGTGGTGGGAGATGGAGGATTAGTTTCAAGAGTACCCACAAGTGTACTAATTTCAAATGGTAAGGTGTGAACAAAATATTTAGCAAGGATAGTTGCAAGACTAGGTATGTATGTTTGAATTCTCCCTTGTGATGGAGTTGTGAAATCCTATGTTAAACTTTGTGCCACAAATGTTGAAGAGATAGGAGCTACACTTTCAAAATTTCCATGTTATAAAAGTTCTTCTCTAGTGAGCTCAAATGGTTTATTCATGATGTCTTCTATTTTGTATGTTCCTAAAGGACATGATGGTTGTTGTGATGGTGTAACATGACTTCTAGGATCAAATTCTAAAATATTTGGATCGCTTGAGGTAAATATAACTTTTTCTTTCTCTATGATTTTCTTGTGTTATGATCTTGTATTTACCATAAATTTGGTGTCAGGTATGGGAGAGTTGTGTTGAGTTTTGCAATGTTTGAACTCTCCAGTTGACTCAAACCTAGGTAAAAGGGATTCTCTAAGTCTTTTGGGAGCAATGATGATAATGTGGGATGAATAGATGGGTGATGTGGGAAGTGATCTTTGCAAAAAAATAGGGACAAAACTTTTGACTTAAGTTTGATGTTTTGATGTTTGAATAAAGGATGCTAATGAACTTAAAAATAATTAGGGTAGACTTGTGACCTTCAAGATAAAGTAGTTCAAAGATGATAAATATCTCAACTAAGTGCATGGAAAAGGATAAATTTCACATAGAAATTAGCTAAGGTAGCAAGTTGGTTTGATGTTTAAGTCCCAAAGTGTTAGTATATTTTGAAATTTTGCAAGGATAAATAAGGTGAAGGATGAAATTTGATGAAGGGGTGAGTGAAATGTTGGACCCAATGTTGACCTAAAGTGAACCTTTTGTTTTTACAAGACCAAGGTAATGAGAATGATGCTAGAGCTCTAAAATTTTCAAATCCTAAAGACTCAATGATTTAGAAAATATTTTGATCTTCAAAATGATGAGGGTTCTGGCTCATAAAGAATGTGTAATTATTAGGATATTTTCTCAATGTTATTTCATAAAATTTTATCAAAAACTTGTTTTTGTTTTCGTAGAGTGCCTCAATGTGGTTATTGATTGCTTTTGCACTACAATTTCTAAGTTTATGGTGATGACCAATTGAACTTCATTTAGGGATCCTTACTTTGCATGAAATCATCTAGTAAAGTGAACATTTGTTTCAAAAATATCAAGGTAGTGAAGATGATGCAAGATCTCTAAAATGTTTGAATCCTAGAAAATGAGAGGATAGAGGAGAATGTTCAAACTTGTTTGGGCTCCCTTGTCTCGGGAAAAAAAAATTCTCAACAAAGTGTGATAGTTGTGGTAAAATATGGATGCCCAACTTTGACTATACTTTGTTTAATGATTCCTACGTCTGAAATGGAGTGTTGGAGACTTTCCCCTATGGATTTTGACTATTTGATGTATCATTTAGAGGATTTGAGTATCATGAAAAAGATGAAAATTTTGACTCCAAAATAATTCGTACAATTTTGGACTATACCTTGAAGCGTGTTTATAAAAGTTTTCTACCAAGTTGTTTATTTTTTTGTGAACTACTTGAAGGTGTTTCTTAAGAGCTTTTGGAGTAAGATTCCTAAGTCTAAAATGAGGGCCTATAGATCTTGGCTTAGGGATCCTAATTTTTTGTGAGATCATGTGGAAATAGTCTATTTTATGGAATGAATGAAGATATTCATTGCCATGTGGGTGATGGTAATAGGGGCCTTCTAGCCTTAATATTGGCGTGTTCCTCTTCTTCATCTAGAATGGTTGCTACATTTCTCCACTATGTATTTGTTTCCTTGTTTTCAAAAGTGAAGGTTCTCAAAATATTAATGAGATCTATTTGTTCACCATTTATGAGTTCAAATTTTGGATGAATTATAACATCTGGAAGATTAGGTTGTTCAATGGGAGCAATTGGTCTCCAAATAGTCATGTGGGGCTCATTTTTCAATTTATCTTTGCTCAGGTGAATTGATTTTACCACAAAAACTTGTCTTTGATTATGTTTCCAAACTAGATGTTTATCTCAAAAATATCATAACCTTCACCATGTCCATTTCATGAAAATCATGAGGTTAAAGACATAATTTCCTATGTTATCTTTGGTAAATATGGGTTTGAGATTAATGTCGAGGTATTTAGAAATCACTAAGGATAAATCCTTAGGACAAGTAGTAATATCAAGGCTAACTCAAGAAGTCCATATTTGAGCCAAAGTGTTTGAAATTTGGATAGTGAATATTTTGTTTTGGATCATTTTGAAATCAAGCAAAATGTTAAACTAACTCACAATAATTACATCCTTAGGATAGAAATGGCTACACTTTTTGTATTCCCACTTGGATTCCTCCAGCTATGCTTTTTTAGAGCGGATGATTAGAAGCTTGACAACATTGGCTCCCATCCACAAAAATCACTTCTATAGGTCAACCAAGATTTTAGTTTTCATGAATCTCCCATGATAAAATCTTCATATCCACTAAGAACCATAAATATGTGGGACAGCTTCAGAGGTCTGACCTCCTGATATCAACAAATATTAGGGATTTTTGGCTTCTACACAAATGTTCATAATAAGGGAATCTAGTTTAGGGGGTGCAATGATAAAATCCTTGTGAGAGGTCTCCAAACCCTTAGAAAAAGGTCTTTATGCATCATAAAGATACTAGGGGAGAGCTATCATATACTGCTTCCCATTGATTATGATTTTCATCAAAACCACAAATTTATATAGCATTTTGGAAGAGCTTGGCTTATCCTTGCTACCACTTGGGTTGTTCCCTTGGGTTGAGTAATTTTTCCCACCAAGGTAGACCCTATAAAGGTGAAAAATAGTGAGTAAGTACATCCATAGTTCAATCATCTTTGCTTGCATGCACAAAGAGAGAACACACGTTATTCCTTTTCTCACACTAGCATGGTTGTTCAATTTTAAACCCAAATTGAAAGATGTCGGCGATTTTGAAAAGTGTTAGAGAATGTTTCTATTTCTCAAGATCACTAAATGGCATGAGCGAATCGCATACACATTCACTATCAAAGTTTAAAACCACAAAACAAAACAAACAGTTGTCAATTTTATCCTTCAAAGAAATAATGATTTAATTTTAAGCACTAATTGAAAGATGTAATGTGAGGGTTCAATTTTATCAAAATTTGAACGTTCATTTTAAATCCAATTGAAAACTAGTGTCTTGCATGAAACTAAAATTTAAAAAGCATGAAATTGGGTTATAATTGCCCCAAAGTGCTAAACACTTGTTACAATTATAGAATGTTAAGATAGAAGAGAAGTTATTCAATTTCTCTTCATGCCTTTAAACCCTACAAAACCCTGTTAGTCTAATAATGAAAACACAATCAGACATCCATCAATGATTAAATGATCTAAAGAAATTAAGTCACATGTCAAAAAAATTAACATAAATTTTCTTACCTTGGTTGAGTGTCGTTGGACACGATAGTGTCATAGTTTGTGATTTGGTTATCGCTTTGGTGAAAACGGGTCTCTCTCTACAACAAGACCAATGAGCATGATTGTGTTGCTATTTTGATGGGTGCCACTGCTAATGAATGTGTCACTATTTGAAATTTGAAAGTGTCGGCCTGGTGAGTTTGAGCTTCACCATTTTTATTTCACAATATCTTCAAATTAAATGTGTGTCACTATATCTAAATCGACATCATCCAATTACATATGTGTTGTTGTTTCAAATTTCCTAAGCATCACTATATCGTGACACTATTCAAATAGCATCATTGCAACCTACAAAACAACATGAACATGAATTTCAAGCTAAAAATAGTTAAATAATTGATTTTCCTTCCTTCTAGTGCCAAAATGTTGATGCAAAAATACTAGTATGGGCTGAATTATGCTTGATCCATGAAAAAGCATAATAGAGCCACCAATACTTGAATCTCAACAAGATCAATAAAACAAGATTAAAAAATAAACATTTCATCAAAACCTAACATACTAAATTATTAAATCTATCAAAACATCTATTCTAATCCATTTGGAATTTATCTTGTTGTGGAATTGGTGTTGTGTTGATGTGGAACAATGACCCTTTCCCAATACCATGATTAGTGAGCTTGTTTCAATCAATTATATGGAAGAGAATCGATGAAACCATGGTGTTTGATGTATGAAAACCTAGTTTATGCTAAAATTAACATAATGCAAGCTAAGTTACAATGATTTTATGCTACAAATGATCTAATTGTGCAATTTATAATCTAATATAAGCTAAAATTATTCCAAAAGATGAAAACCCTAATTTATTTACAAACTAAGATGGATGCATAGAAGCCATTAATGGATGCTATAAGTTGTTATGCAATGAAAATAAACTAAAACAAGCTAAAAATTGAGTAAAATATGAGTGAGTATGTGAGTGAATTTAACAACATAAGTTTGCAATAAAAGATCAATCCATTTGTCTCCAATTAGTGATCTATTTATAGGAGAGCAAATGGGGAATGGATGGTTGAGATCAAAAGTCTTTATCAATGGTTCAAGATGAAGGGGACGAGAGGCAAGGATCATGGATTCTCATCAACGGATGAGAATGCATGATGAAATTTAATCAAAGGCTCACACTTTCCTCAAAGAAACAAACTTTTGGCCTGCTCACATAGGTCAAAGGTAACTTGCCAAAGAGGTTAAAGGGTTAACTTGCATTTGAAGCTAAGTGAGTTGATTGGAGGAGAGGAAATATTCCTTAGAATATTCCTTTTGGGTGAGGAAAAAAGGTATTTTACAGATTAAAACAAAGTTTTAATTGTGCAAAAAAGGATAAATAATACTCCATGGGAATATTCCCTTTATTAGAGGAAAGTTAGTTTAATTGCTAATTAAACAAGGTTTAATTTATGCAATTAGGGAATTAGAAGAATAAAGAGATATTTATTATATTAGATGATTTAATAAATAGGCAAGGGTGAAATGATATTTAATTAAATAACTTAGGGTTATTTAATTAAATAAGATGACCTAGGGAATTAAATTAAATATTTTGATTTATTTAATTTAATTATATGAAGTGTTATTGTGAAAAGAGATGAATTTAACCCAATTTAATTAATTAGGCAAATAGATAAAAATGATGTAATTAATTATTTAGCTAGGCTAATTAAAAAAATTAAGCGAAAAAGAGGATGGATAAATTGGAAATGATGTTAATAAATTTGTTTCAAGTGTATGGCATCAATTAGGACATTTTTTAGTGTCTATAGTTCTATGCAAGAAGTTTAAAAAATCACCTCAAAACAACATTAGTTATCCCTTGAAACAACTTGAAATTTTTGTATAAATAAGTAAGTTATGCTTTGTGGGAGATTTTAGTCCTACTAAACTTGATATTATCTAGATGATTTTCCTTATCTCATAAAAATGTTTGAAATTCCTATTATTACTAATTTATCCCACAAAACACAAAGGGATCTAGTTGTAACGCAATGTGGTCTTCTATAAGATATTTTTTTTCCTTTGCATGGACCCAAAAATTTAATAAATCACATTTATCCTAAATAAAGGTCCAACATCATATCAAACTAGACATTTGAGTTTGGGTGAAGATCCACTTTGACCACTTGAAAATTTATGTATGAAGTTTGAATTTCTAGTAAAGTTCAAGATTTACAATTTTTACTAAATTAGACATAACATATAGTGAATAAATATAGATGCAATAACAATGATTCTACCCATGAAAGTCACTTAACGTAATAAAGAGAGAATTAATGATGTAATGACTCTAACTAAACCCGATATCATATCTAGTTGTAGTTGTAGCTATCCTATATTGAAATATGATTGATCTTGGAGATAATTTTACTCTTGCAAAAAAATGATACCTTACATCCATAATTTATATATTTGGTAAGAATGTTTGAAATTTTGATATAAACAATTTTTCCCACAAATGTCCAATAAGACTTCCTTAGTGAATAAAAGTGACTCATAGTGTAATTGGTCAAGGGAAAATGGATCTAAGTAGTGAAATATAATTACATTATATAAAATATTTGTCGATGTATGTATACATATTGATCTAAACATTGAAGCAAAAGGAAAACACCAAGTAGAAGATTAAGGGCATATATTGTTTTATTTCAAAAAATAGATATTTGATGAAAGTGACTTGTTTCCTATGAAAGTATGAAAAGTTTAGCCAAGTTGAGACATGAAGTACAAAGATAATTTTATGGAATTTTTGTGGGATACTGGAAATGCATATCATGAATAAACCTCGAAATGTAAATGGAACGAGATGTTAAAATTTTATAGTAGTTTGTGGAGATTTTGGGCATTAAGGAGCATGCAAAATTTTGAGGAAAATATGAAATAGAATACATGATAATGATTGAAAAAATAAAATTAACGAAGCCTAATTGGAGGATTTCTATTGAATTTTAGTATACTAATGGAATATTTGACCATTCAAGAAAGTAATTAGTGAAAAAGATTTATATGGGAACTTGAAAGGATGTTTTACCAATTGTCACCATCAAGCCATGTGGAGGAGATATCTACTTTCCACATGTCAAATTTTTATACCATTGATGTTGTAATCATAAGGATTTTGTAACTGACCTAAGCCTTGAATCTATAAAAGGATAGGGGTTGTTCAATTTTAAAGAATTATGAATTTTTCAACTTATGGAACCTTAAGTGGAGAATTGTTGATTATGTTTCCATCTCTTGTTTTTTTGTTCACTTTCAATAAACACTTGTACTTTTTCTAGAAACTTGTAAAGCTGAAGTAAATTCAAAGGTCATTCTTGATTGTAAATCTTGTATGACTATAATTTGTTCATTTTATGCAATAATCAAATTGTTGTGTCAGCCTTGGGTGTATTTGAGGTTATTTTCTTGTGAATGGTTCATTTCTTCAAAAGTTTTCATTGTTATGTATAAGTTGTGAATATTTTTCGTGAAGTACTAAAATTTCTTAGTTTAATTTACATTTCTTTCAATGTGTATTTTTTCAATACTTGAAAATCATAAATTTCTTAGACTCTTTCCTTACTTATCTTGATTTTTTGCATTTTCTTTATCAAGATTAATAAAGGATTACACTTAATTGTATAATTTGTGATATGCATGATTAAATATTCTTCATATCAAGTAAGTAGATATCATAATGTATATTAAACCCCTTCATGAAAACACAAAAATACAAAAACCCTAAGTGAACCTAGTAATTCAAGACTTGACATTCTTGAGCCTTGGGATAATTCATTCTTTATCAAATTAGTGATCTTTCAAGAAAGATAGGTTATATTATTCAAATCTATGCATGTTTGATGTGTGACTAACATCTCCATCAATAGAAGTGGGTATAAAAGGAGGGTTTGAACATGTTGGAGTTGAATGAGAATTCCAAAGTTATATTTTGAGATGATAGATCTTAAATTTTAAAATTCTAAAAAATTAAAAAAATGTTTAATTGAAAAAGGGATCCTTGACCTAGTGTGTTAATCATTAAGGTCAATCCTTTTTTGAATTAACATTAGAAGCCAAAACAACAAGGGTATGATATTGTATAACAACCTAAAAGGAGAGCCAATCTACCTTAGATTAGGTTCTTTTTTTTATCTCAAAATTGATTGAATTTAATATGGATTAATCGATTAAAGTTGACCATGTAACCTAATCTAAAATCATAATTTTTACTCAAAAAAATAAAAAATTTGAAACAGAAGGAATATCTAATAATGAAATAAAAGAGTAAACTTTGCTACAAATTTGAGTAAAAAATGATTGGTTAGGGGTGGTGCACACCTTAGACCAGTATGCTTCTTTTTTGGATCTAAAACTCTAAACTGTAAGTTACATTCTACTCTTCATTTTCCTAAGACTATATTCTATTGAAACTTTCATATCTAACATGTGCACATGAAAAGAGGTTGAATTTTTTTTATATATAGGGGTTTACCTAAGTCAAACCCTATTTTTGTATTTCTACCTTCACATACAATAAATGACGATGATCAAGAGGGCATACCCTAGGTCGAGTAGAGGCCAAAAAAAGTACTTTATTGAAATGATAAATAATAAGTGATAATTTAACCTTGATGTGAAATCCTTGATGAAGTGATGCCATAGCACAATTTTCCATAAATATTGATGGATGGATGTCTTGATTTCTTGATAGACCTACAAAAGGTTAGTTCCCAAAAAACAATAGCTTGTAGATGACAACTCAATACTTATCCATAATAATTGCATCATAATTCATGATGTCATTCTCATTATTTTCTTTCATCTTCTTTTAATGTTAAAATGAGAATAAAACTTGTTTATATATGCATTCCAATTGACATTTTTCAACATAGGCTAACTTGGGATGTTATCTAAAGGCTAACAAAAAAATTAATTTTTGATATAGGATACCCTTAAGGTCAAGGGTGCCCCCCACCCTTGATCATGTGATTTTGCACCAAATTTGTCAAAAAATAAAGAAATCTAATATTATTTTATAATTTATCCTTGACATGAATAAATTGTTTTTATATTAATATTGGAGGAAAAATGAGGTGTCAAGGTAGTGTAGTTACAATTTTTTATGTTGCATTTAGCCCCCACTTTAGTGAGAGTATGATATTACATTCATAATCACACTAAAGGAATAAATATCCATATTAAAATACTAAAGAGACAAGATGACACAAAGTTGAGGAGTGTGCAAGCCCCCAAATTAGTATCTCATCAATCCATAATGTTAAGACAACCACACACATATAATGAACAATCAATGGAGTACACCTTAAAATAATAAACACAACATACATATAGAAAATACACCATATATAAAAGATTCATGAAGAAAACATGCAAAATGCATGAAACAAACATGCAAAATACATGAAGTAAACATGCAAAATACATGAAGAAAACACACAAAATATACAAAGCAAACACACCTAAGACACAAAGTAGACAGAAGAAAAATAATAGAAACACAATAAAATCCAAACATAAGGGTTAGTACTAAAGAGGATTTGAGTTAGTAAGGTAAATAGACCTTAGTCTTAAATTTATCTCAAATACCAAACATCATCTCTCAAATGTGCTAGACAAAAATGATGCTCTCATAAGGATTAGCAAGCTACATTATTCTAGATCACTCATGAAATGCATGGTGTCACTATAAATAATTTTTTTTTATGATAGGCGTCCATGTAAACAATGCTCAAGTTCATGAAATAACAAGTTGTTTTATGCCAAATTCAAGGACTATTTTTCCAATAATACTGCAAGAAGCACATAAAATTTTAATTCCATAGGGGAGAATTTCCATTCACACCTAAGGAGGTGCATAAATGTTTAACATAATGGGGTACAAATAATCTCTTAACATCATAGGGGATGAATTGATAACCACACCACAGGGGGAATTATAAACAATGTCACTACCAAAGGGCTATGTTAATAAGTCAAATCTAACAATATGCTAATGAAATGGATAGAGTGATATGCCCCCCTTAAATTTTGGTGTACTTGTTATATTAATATTTTAAGGAAATAAGAGATGAAGAGGGCATCCTTGAAAATAATACATACCTCCAAAACTAGCTATCCTTACCTCCCAAGTGTAAAGAAAAGAACAACCACATAAGAGACTATCATGTTTCTACCATATAGAGAAAAATGGTTGAATGCAAGATTTTACCACTATGAATGAAAATGAGAAAACATATGAAATGACAAATGCCACATGGTAAGGAGAAACACCATAGAAGATATATTATCATTTAGAATGATTAGGTGCATCACCACATGGAAGAGAACAAAAATCAATAAGTTATATTTGATTTCTCAAGGCCTACCATTAATTTGTGGAATGACCATGCACCTGATGATAGGAGAAAAAAGAGTTATTTTGTATGAAATTTCTTATGTGTTGGAGGAGGAAGAGTAATAAAGTAGGATTTGAGAAGCCTTGAAAAAATATGCTCTTGTTTGGATAAAGCTATAGGATACAATTTTTTAATCCTATGAAGAAAATATTTCTCACTTACCACATGATGTTTTAAATATAGTAGATGATGGAGTAGAAGGTAGTCAAAAGAGAAGTTTAGAAACCTAACCCTATTTTAGAAAGGTATGATATATATTTCACATAATCCTTAAGTCCTTATTTCATGTTTTCCTTATATCCATTTTTAGAAAACATTTTATATCCAAGCCCATAACACTTTTCCAACTTAGATGGAGAAGGAGAAGTATCATTCACTTGATTATGAGAAGAATTAATTCATTTGCAACAACGAAAAATACTCTTTAGGTACATAATTTTTAAGTTTAGACATCACCGACACGTGAGGGAGAAAGGATAAAGAGCTTCCATCACCATCATGGGATGATGATTTTAGATTTATTGATGTAGAAAAAGAGTGAGAAAATGAAATAAAAGACACCTTAGGTTTAGACTATGATATTTTGTACTCTCCTATAAAGGAGGCTGTAAAATCCCAATCATCACCAAAACATGTGTTTGAAGATGAAGAAATATCATGATCGTCATTTGGATTAGATTGTGTTGATGCTAAAAGATTTGATGTGTCAGTAAATGGTGACTCCTCAACAACCTTAGGAATAGTTTCTAGACTAAAATAACTTCCACAAGAGAGACAGTGGCAAGAAAGCTTGCTTCAACAATGCAAGATTGAATATTGGTTGAATATGATTCAATATTCTTGAATGCAAATGTACATGATATGACTTTCTTATAAAGGAAAGGTAGAGATGTAGGATTAGACATGATCATGACAAGTGTCTTAATCCTATTACATGAGACAACTACCAAACTAACTACCTAGGAACCAAGCAATACTAGCTAGATAAGATAAGTTCTAGATGTGGAAGTTGAAAAACCAACTTCACAGTCCCCAAGAATCACCTACAAGAAATCACCTATTACATGCAACATATATTTAGAACAAAAAGGAGAGATGTTTTGTAAATCCTCACAGCCAATATGTGCAAGAAAAAAACCAAAATAATGATTATTGAAAGTAATTGTTTTACAAATAATATAAAATCCTTCAAAAAGGAAATCATGCACTACCCTAATCTTATCTTGAGCAAAAAGATAGCTCAACAAGATAAGGATAATAATTAACCTAGGAAATAAAATATTCCTAAGTAAACTTATGCTAAAGTGTAATTAAATAATTAATTACACCAACACCCCCCCATAAGTTCAACTTAGGGAGAAGAAAATTATTATGCAAGAGATGAGTCTTGACAACAAGGCCTGATCAGGTACTCATTTACAAATTCAATGCAAACTAAATCAAATGGGGTAAAGGAGAAAACCATAGGGGAACAAAACTCCTCCCCAAAATAGAATGCAAACTAAGTGATGAAACATGGAAGAATTCATAAGACCCCCCAAGTACACCATCCATCACAAAGATACATGAAAGAACCTCCCCCAAAAGAGAGGAATAAAGAGGCCACATAGCCCCCCCAAAATGAAGTAGCTCCAATAAAAATGAAGAAACTACATCTCTTGAAAGAAGTGAGAGGGAAGAGGCCAAATGAAAGAAATATCTAAAGGTGAAGTAGGTGTATCCCAAGATGTCTCCATAGAAGCGGGTGTGACCTCAACAAATGAAGAATTCAAAGTAGGTGAAGAGTGAATAGAAACCTCCATAGATGGATGGTCAACTAGATCCTGTTGCACTAAAATAGAAGAAGCCACATCGGTAGCCACAACAATAGCAATAGGAGGGGGAGGAGATGGAATGGAAGGCTTGAGAATAGGATCTAAAGTGAGAACATTAATGTTAAAGAAGCCAAATCTCTCCTCTAAATGATGATGCACACTAGAAGTGTGAGGAACAACTGTAGGAAAAAAAACACCATCAGTAGAAAAATTGATAAAGGAATACAACCGAGATGAGTGATCCACTATCCCAGTAGCAATAAATACTCTACTCTCTAAGTCTTTGATGATAACTGAATCAGGTGTGAACTCCATAGATCTCCTAGTGCCTCCATGTGCGATCTGATAAATGGAAAGAAGGTTGTTTGTCAAGTGAGGGACACACAAGGCATCCTAAAAGGAGTGGTCCCCAAAACTAATAGATCCCTTCCCTATAACACTCATGTAAGTGTTGTTTCCCATCAAAATGGGAGACATAGTGCAAGGCTCAAAGGAAGTAAACATAGACTTTGAAGATTCCATATGATGAGATGCTCTTGAATCTAGAAGCCATCTCCCTGATCCAATACCTAAAGAAGCACAAAGAGCATGTCCCTTCATATCTAATGAAGTATGTAAAATAGTTGTTCCTATGTTATGTTGTTCTAAAGAAGAAGAATGAGGAGAAGAAGATGATGTAGACATCCTAGAAGGAAAATCGATCTAATTTTTTTGAAGAAGATGTTTCAACTCATCAATTTCCTTCTTGTAACAATTATGTTTTTCATGTCCTTCCCTCTTACAATATGCACATGTAGTCTTCTCCTTCCTAGATGATTTCCCCTTAGAAGAGAAGGATGAATCTAAGGACTCCTTCTGCTGCTCATGAGGTTTGGAATCCTTTTATTTCTATTTGTTTACTTTTCTTGTAGAATCCTTCTGATCTTTGGGATCCTGTGATGCAATAAGTGTGTATGATGAAGAAGGTTTCACTGTGCCCATGCTAGCTAGATTAGCTTTCTCTTGATTGAGAGATGAAGAAAAGTCCTCAAGATATGGCATAGTGAATCTCGTACCAAGTGCATCCCTAGTGGCATAAAAGGTAGATACAAAAATTGAATAATTTGGTCCAAGCTTAGAAAGAATCGACAATATCAACTAAGAGTCTTCTTTCTAAACACCACACTATGACAATTGCAATCTAAGAGACTTGAGTTTGCTGTAGAACTCCTGGATGTTGTCAAAATACCTAGGACTTAAGCCAATAAGCTCATTCTCTAACTGAAACCCTCTCATAGTATCCTACTTCCCAAACAAAGAATCTAATGTAGTGTAGATCTCATTGGGTGTAGTACAAGACTCAATATGAAAAAGTTCAGATGAAAGAGACAAACATAATGTACCATAAGCTTCATCTCATCTATTAAACCATTTTCTCTTTTCAATAGCCCCTGTAGGTTCAATTTTTGTACCCATGGTTACCCTATACAAACCTTTATGTTTCAAATGAATCTCCATTTGTTTTTTCCAGCCAAAATAGTTGAATGGGGTAAGGGGTGAAATATTACGTGTATCCATGATAGAAAACAACAATATATACTCTCAAATAAAAAAAATAATGCTCGTTGATCTTAGAAAAATAGCCTGATTACACACTTTCCAAGAAAATAACTAAAAAGGTAAAGTCTAAGATCAAACAAATCTGAGATCTGTGTAGAGCATTGAACCGGCTTTCCAATTCCTATTTTTTTTTGCAAAACGGATCTAGGACACAAAAGTTACACCTCCCAGAGTGAAAACTACAACTTCTGGCTTTGACAGGAAAAAAAAATCATCAAAACTAAAAAATCTAAAAATCAAACCTCCACCACTAGATAGAGCATCAAACCAGCTTTCTGATGATATCTCGTTTTAAAAAAAAATGCCTCTGTTTGCCTAAGTTATGAGAAAAAGAAAAAAAGTCCTATTTTGAGACCTTGAACACTAAATAGGCTAAAAAATATAGCACCTTTCTTTTTGGTCTTGGGTCCTCCATACAACTGCTACTGCAAGGGCTGCAAAAAAAGTCCGTTGGTGGGAGGAAACCGATAGTGGCTATGGGTAGACCCATTCACATGTGGTGGTCAATGGTCTACCAATTATGGCTAGGGGCTGGTCCCTAAAGTGACCATGACCAATGCTAAAGGGACTAGTGGGGGTGGAAAGCAGAGCGGGTGGTGCTCGGGTGGAAAAAACCAATGGCGGTGGAGAAATCAGTGGCTTCCAGGCACTCCGGTGGTGGCAACCCATTTTTATATTGGCAGCAAATATTTTCTACAAAAAAATTGATATTTTTTATTATTATTATTTTTGATTTTTTTGAATTTTCAGCCTCAATTTGTGTGCCTTAGGGCCATATAGCCTTGGGGATAAATTTTTTTTTCCTTTTTTCAAATTTTTCCAAAATTAGCTAAACAAAAGGAATTTGGGGTTTTTGGGCACTCTAAACGTAATGGCGACGTCCGTTTGGCCCAAAGATGCACAAAAACTTAGCCTCGCTTCAAACCCTTGCATAGAAAAAAATAATGTGAGAGAATATTTCAAATCACGAATAGGCAACCATAGGTCTCAAGCTCTGATACCATGTAGAAGTTGAAAAACCAAATTCACAGTCCCCAAGAATCATCTGCAAGAAATCACCTATCACATGCAACAAATATTCAGAACAAAAAAGGAGAGATGTTTTGTAAACCCTCAGAGCCAATATGTGCAAGCAAAAAACCAAAATAATGATTATTGAAATTAATTGTTTTACAAATAATACAAAATCCTTCAAAAAGGAAATCATGCACAACCCTAATCTTCTCTTGAGCAAAAAGACAACTCAACAAGATAAGGATAATAATTAACCTAGGAAATAAAATATTCCTAAGTAAACTTATGCTAAAGTGTAATTAAATAATTAATTACACGAACACTAGAAAGGCCAACTATGTCTTGTAGAAATAATCTTATATCCTAAGTAAACTTAACATGTGAATATGTCCTCTAATTATGTAGTGAATGAATTAGCTAGGTATAAGAAATTTATTCACACCAACACCCCACCTTAAGTGCAACTTAGGGAGAAGACTATTATGCAAACTATGCAAAGAATATGAGGATGGGTCCTAGCGACTAGGGCATGTTATGTACCCATTTACAAATGCAAATGGTAATGATTCAATCAATCTCTCACAAGCAAAGAAAAGGGGAAAACCTCGTGGGACAAAACTCCTCTCCAAAAAAGATAAAAAAGATAAAAAAACATGATGTATGTAGGACTCAATGATACCCCCAAGGACTACATCCATCATGTATATACAATTAATTACCCCCCCATATGAGGGTACAAGAGAGATAAGATAGCCCCCCCATAGTGAAGAAGCTCCAATGTTGATGAAGAATTCCTGACAACAAAATATGATACAATGTCTGCAAGCAACACATCTCCCCTTAGGAAGAAACAAATTCATAAGTTGATAAAGAAGCACTCCATGTTCAACTGAAAGGAGGAAAAATGAATTCTCAACATGTATGCCTTGGAAAACTGATGATGAATCTCCAAGATTGAATGTGCCACAACATAATCATGGTCAAAGTCAAACAAGAAACATGAAAAATTAAGTGAAGGAAGAGACTCATGAATGCCAATCTCCAAAGACAAATTAGATGGGGTAATAGTTGTGCTAAAATTGTAATCAAAGAGGAGATAAACTCCCTCAAATGTGTCCTCTAGACCTACAATATGAGACTCCATGAACAAGTTCTAAATACCTATCAAATATTCATCCCATAAAGAAAGATCTGAAAAAATATGATCATCTTGCCAAATAGAAGCATTGCTAGCTAAAGAAGCAAGAGGTGGAGGAGTAGGTAGCTCAACAGTAGTCTCTAAAATACCAAGGTGGAGATGACCAAACTTCTCCTCACAAACATGGTTCACACTCAATGGAGTGTGTGATGCAGTCAAAGGAAAATTTCCTTCTTTTGAAGAAATATATGAAAAGGAATACACACGAGATGAATGATCAACCATCCCAATAGCAACAATTTCTTGAGTCTCCAAGTCCCTTATGTACACTTTATTAGGATTGAAATCAACTATTTTACATTGACCCCCATGAGTAATTTGATAAATAGAAAGGATATTTTTGGACAAGGAAGGAACATAAAGTACAACATTGAAATTCCCTTCCCCCATATCAATACAACCCTTCCCACTTACCTTCATATATGTATTGTTACCCATCAAAATATGAGGTGAATTAAAATGATCAAAAGAACATAACATATCCATCGAATATTTCATGTGATGAGAGGGTATGTGCAGGATCATCATGGAAAAAATATGCCCTTAAATGGCAAAAAAATTAGAAAAATCAGAGTTAGGCAACTTGACATAAAAATTTGAATAAGTTATCTATATTATTTCAAAAATATGTAAGAATAAAATCTGTAGCAAATTGAATGTAGTTTCTAAACTACTAGGTTTGTTTAAAAAAAAAAGAAATCTATTTGGTGAAAATTTGAAATTTCAATGCAGTAGTACTTAAATTTCAAGGAAAAAATAAGTAGGTGTTTGTCTGACCACCCTAACCACAATAAAATGATAATATATTTTTTATAATATTTTATATATAAGTTGAGGACTCATGTCCTGATGTGATGCATATTTTTTTTGTAATTTCTTTCTAAGTAAATAATTTATTATGATTTTTTTTATTACAAACTTTAAAAAATATAAAAAACTTGTATGTCTGACCACCTTAACATGGTCAAAACTTCATGAAATTCAATTTTTCATTTTTTAATCCTATAGTATGAAAATCAGAGAATGTGACACATTTTTTGGATTAAAAAAATGTGATAATGTTTGAAATCTATAGATATTTTTCAATCAGTCTATCAATTAGGACTTTAGTCATAATTTGAATAGAAAATTAATAATAATTACTTATTAAATTCAAAGTAAAGCATAATTTATATTGGTTGGAAGCTGAGAATATCCTTTAAAAACCCTTTTCATTTTATCAATTTTGGGTTAAAAAAATGTCATTAGTCACCTACCCATCATATTGCCACTGTTTGGCCCATCATGATCCTACACATACCCGAGATGCCCATGGATCAAGAAGATATCTATTAGATTTAGGACTTGTAGAGGCCAAGAGTTCTTTTCCTTTCATTTTATGTAGCCCAAATGTAGATCACGTGTTCTCTGATTGAGATGATGATGAGGGGGTTTCTGATTGAGATGTTGAAGAAGTAGAAGACACTGATGAGGGCAAAAAAATTATATTCTTTTGAAGAAGGTGTGTGAGTTCATCTATCTTCTTATTATAACATCTATGCTCATCATGTCCTAGACTTTTACAATATGCACATTTAAACTTCTTCTTTTTAGGTGATTCCTCTTTTGAAGAGGGTGTGGACTCAGGAGTGATATGTGAAGGAGAATCTTTTCCTTCCTCATTAGACTTGGGATCCTTGTTCTTCTTCTTAAATTTTCCACTTGAATCCTTTGTATCATTTCCAAGAAGAGCATGAGATGTGGAAGACTTCAATGCGCCCATGTGTACCAACATTGCTTGTTCCCTTGTGAGTTGAGCTATAAATTCATCAAGAGAAGGCAATTTGTATGTATCTCCAAGGTCATACATTGTAGCATAGAATGTAGAAACAAACATTGCATAATCAATACCAAGCTTAGTAAGAATAGAAAGAATCAACTGTTCTGTGAAAAAAGATTTTTTGCAATACAAGGTTGTTTAACACTTATAGGTTTTTCACCTAAAAGGAGAGATGTATACCAAAAATTACAATGTCCCCACTCAAGAATAATGAAAATATGATTGAAATGTATCTAAATGGAATGTCCTAAATGTAAAAAAATGATAAAACATACTGATTATTAATGCAAAACTAATGAAATGCAAGATGTTTGAAAACACGGTGTTGTATGCAAAAAGACCTAGAAATGCAAACAAGTAATAACATAAATTAATAAAACTAAAGAGATGTACCTAGAAACTAGAAAGTGATGTAGAGAAGCTTTAGAATCCTATATAAATCACTATTGAAGCCTATTGAGACTCATACACCAAGCTGGGTGAATTAGTCCTGTTTTAGGTAAAATTTGTCAAATAGGTTTCAAGATATTGGGTACTCAAAATTGCAAAAAACACTTTTTCTAGGATTTGTAGTGGGAATCATATGCCATAGATGGTAAATCAGTCCACCTTAAGATTTTTTGAAATTCAAAAGTCAAATCTATAGCTCCTAGTCTGCAATTCTACTCTTGACAAGTGTCCAAATCCGAAACTATAGAATCTAACTTGTAGGTGTTCTCCAAACTTCAACTAGGGTGTTGACCACTTTGAATGACTTTGAAAAACTATTGACACCTTTTCACTATTGGAAAGAGACACTACACATGTTTTTTGGTGTTTTCATTGATGGCAACCCTTGTCAGCTAATCGATCTATGCATTGAAATTTTCTCATACCGACAAAAAGATTGAAGATAAGTGATTATCTATTAAGCTAGAACAAAGCATTCGGTAATTTCATGTTCTTTGATTTATATGCATATTTTCTATTGTTATTTTATAATGTGGATCTAAAGGAGTATTGTTCAATGGATATTATGTGATATCTGTGTTGGAGATTGTTGGATGTTGTGGATGTGTTGTTGATATATGGTTGTCATTGATTTCAACACTATATTAGTTGCTAAGTATGTCTAGATCATCTACCAAAATTTTTAGAGGTCCGCATGAAGTTTTGAGTGTGTTGTGGTCAGACAATATTTTTTGGTCTCTATTAGTGTTTCTTGAATGAAGATTATGTGATTCTCATTATCTCAGTTGTTGCGGATGATTTTATGTTGTTGCTTGGTGTTTTCAGATGTCTCTAGTTAATTCTCTATATTTGTGGTACATCCATACTGATTAGTGTGCTCATGGTTGAAGATATTTTTGCACATTTTTGGTTTTTCTTGTTCTTGGCCTACATGATGATGGTAGCATGTTGTGGATATTTGAGGAATAATCAATTAAAGTATTTTTATGTTGGAGATATTAATTGGGGTATCCACTATGTTGTGGCTGACCTTGGTGGATATGCATTAAAATTTAATTGAAAATATAGGCTGACATTGCAAATATAACTTATTTTTCTTGGCTGACGAAGTTGTGGTGAAATATAGCAACCATGCATACAACATTCATATCGTTTGGTCTAGTCTAAGTCAAGTAGAGAAATCCACCAATCATTGACCTATACATGGTTTTATTTTCCTTAGGAGAATCTTCATTCTATGTTAGCTTACATCCAGTCACCATAGGGGTACCAATAGGTTTGGATTCTTCCATTCCAAACTTCTTCAACAGTTCTTTCACATATTTAGACTGAGATATGAAAATCCCTTGTTTTGACTATGTAATTTGCAATCCTAGAAAGAACTTCATTTCACCAATCATGCTCATCTTGAATTCACTTTACATCTCATCAGCAAATTTCATGCATAGATTATCATCTCATCCAAAAATGATGTCATCAACAAAGACTTCTATGATTAACTCCTTATCATGATCTAATTTAAGTATAAGTTACTACCAATAGTAACTTTAGTGAATCCAAGCTTTAGTAGATATTTGTCCAATATGGTGTACTAGGATCTAGGGGCTTGTTTAAGTCCATATAGAGATTTCTTCAATCTGCAAACCAAATCTTCCTTATCTATTAGCTGAAATCCATCTGGCTGTTCAATGTACACTTGTTCTAGTTCCCTATTTAGAAATGTAGACTTTACATCCATTTGATAGACTTTATAGTTCTTATAAGAAGCATAAGCAATAAATAATCTTATTGCTTCAATTCTAGCAATAGGGGCAAAGGTTTCTTCAAAATGAATACCTTCCATTTGAGAGAACCCTTTACATACTAGTCTTGCCTTATTCCGGACCACTTCACCTTCCTTGTTCAGCTTGTTTCTGAATACCCACTTAGTACCAATCACATTCTTGTTGTTGGGCCTAGGAATGGGTGTTCATGTCTCATTCTTTTCAATCTTTGCTAGCTCTCCCTTCATAGCTTCCAACCAGTGTTCATCTTGACAGGCTTCATGACCTACACAATTCCACTAGGAACCTAAAACACTTTCTTTTATAATTTTCTCAATATCCTCAACATATTCAAAAACTAATACACCAAATGATAATAGTGTTGACATCAATGACAACCACATATCAGCAACACATCCACAACATCCAACAATCTCCAACAATCTCCCCCTTTGGCATTGATGGAAACACATGATGTGAAAAATACCATCAACCCAACACACACTAATTTGGGTCTCCACTATGTTGTGGCCGACCTTGGTGGATACGCATTAAAAATTTAATTTAAATTATGGGCCGACATTGCAAATATAATTTATTTTTCTTGGCCAACGAAGTTGTGGTGAAATATCCTATAGGGATATATAAGAGAAATTGTGTGATTGGTGGAAAGTATGCTTTGTGTGCTCCTATGTGTGTATGTGAGATAACATAGAATGGTAATTCTCCGAAGGAAAATAAAACTATGTAAAGGTCAATGATTAGTGGATTCCTCTACTTGACTTAGACTAGACCAGAAATTATGAATGTTGTACGCATGGTTGCTAGATTTCAAGATGATCCAAAAGAATCACATGTGACTGTTGTTAAAAGAATCTATAGATATTTGAAAGGAATAGTTGACTTTGGACTTTGGTATCCAAAGGATGATGATCTCACTTTGTGTGCATACACTGATGCTAACTGGGCTGGTGATGTGGATGACATAAAAAATACTAGTGGTGTGCTTTCTTCCTAGGGAATAAGCTAGTATCCTGGTTAAGTAAAAAGAAAAACTCAATTTATCTATTTACTATTGAAGCATAATAGATTGTTGTTGCCAATAATTGTACTCAAGTGATATGGATGAAATGGATGTTGAGAGATATTAGATTAATATATGAAGAGAATGTTGCCATATAATCAAACAACTCAAGTACAATAGATATATCAAGGAATCTAGTGCTACACTCTGAGACAAAACATATATCAATCAAGTTTCACTTTGTGAGGGAAAAAGTAAATGAAAAAGAAGTTAGACTGGAGTATGAAAAAGAATAGATTGCATATGTATTTACTAATCCATTGCCAAAGGATACTTTTGAGGAATGCTAGGGGTAATCACCTCTCCCAATAAGAACTAAATGATGCATTTACTTGCATCAATCTATCAGCCTTATTTCTCTTTTATGATTTGGATTGATGTTTCTATGGCTACTACTCACATGGAGTAGTTAGATGTGCAAATATGTAGTTTAGAGTGTATGGAAAGTTCATGGTTACCTTTGCTATTGATGTCAAAGGGGGGGAAGAGTAATGTGAAAAATATCTTAGGGGGAGAAGTGCAACATGACAAATCTTTTCAGAAATGAAGTGTAGAAGAAGTCAGTGTGTTTGGTTGATGGAATTTTTCATGTCATGTGTTGCCATCAATGCTAAAGGGGGAGATTGTTGGAGATTGTGGGCTATTGTGGATGTGTTTCTGATATGTGGTTGTCATTGATGTCAACACTATTAGAATTTGGTGTATTAGTTGTTGAATATTTCTAGGATATTGAGAAAATTGTAAAAGAAAGTGTTTAAGGTTCCTTGTGGAACTGTGCAGGTCATGAAGGCATTTTGTTCTGTACATAGAATATTAGATGATGTGGATTAAAGGGTTTATTTTTTAGTATGTATAGATCATCTACTAGAAGTTTCAGAGGTCCACATGAAGTTTTGATTGTGTTGTGGTCTAATAGTATTTTTGTTGGTCTCTATCAGTGTTCCTAAATGAAGATTGTGTGATTTTTGTTATCTCAATTGTTGTGGATGTTTCTCTATTGTTTCTTGGTGTTTTCAGAAGTCTCTAGTTCATTCTCGATCTTTTTGGTATGTCTACATTGATTTGTGTGCTCATGGTTGAAGATATTTTTGCGCATGTTTGGATTTTCTTGTTCTTGGCCGACATGATGATGGTTGTGCGTTGTGGATCTTTTAGGAAGGATTAATTAAAGTCTTTTTGTGTTGGAGATATTAATTTGGGTCTCCACTATGTTGTGGGAGACCTTGGTGGATACACATTAAAAATTTGGGCCAACATTACAAATATAATTTACTTTTCTTGGTTGATGAAGTTGTAAAATCTCATGTAGTGGATATATAAGAGTGATTGTGTAATTAGTGGAAAGTATACTTCGTGTGCTCCTATGAGTGTATGTGTGAATATCATTACTGAGTAGAGTGTGAAGAATATTGCGTGAAGTGTGAAGAAGTGTTGAGATTAATTGGAACTATAATCAGGCTTGAGCAGAAGCTATTTTCTCAATTCATACCCTTCAAATTTTTAATCCAACTTTGTTGGGTAGTGAGCCCCTTTTATAATTGAGCAGTGAGCTCTAGGTAGTGTGTCTGAATGCATGTGCATTCCCCTTATTATTTTTCATTATACTTTTAGTAGGGTATAATCTTGTGGACTAACATCCACTATGGTTTTTCCCCTAACAGGGTTTTCACATAAAAAATCTTGGTTTTCTTTGTCACTCTGATGTGTTAATTTCTTATGGTTAATTGTTCATTCGTTAGATCTGAGATTAAGGATAAGTTAAGTTAGAAAAGGTTTAAATTTCTATGACAACTAATTCACCCCCTCCTCTTAGTTGTTTGTCCTTGTTTCTCCAATAATCTATAAATCTTGGTGCCTCATATCAATTTGGGTGGAAGATAGAAGGTCTAGTGAACTAATTTTCTATCCATCAGTCTTTGGACATCAACTTGGTGAATATAGTGTGTCGTAGATATTTGAGGAGTTATTGTTTAAGTATTTTTTTGTTTGAACTTTTTGGTTTGGGTCCTCACTATGCTGTGGCTAACTCTTGTGGATATGCATTGAATATTATGGATGATTTGAGTCATTTATTTTTCAATATTTCTTATTTTCTTGAAGCTGACATATTACGATTGAGTTCTTGGTGGTGGATATATAAGTGATCGATTATATAATTTTGGTGTGTGTTCAATGTGAGTTGATGTATGTTGTAAATTTAAAAAGGTAAATAGAGTGATTATGCATATTTTCACTTGTGCAGTAAGGATTTTTGGTGTGAATTGAAGCAAAATAGAGCAGAAGAGTAGAATCATTTAGAAGGTCAAGAATTTGATTTTTGAGCCTAACTAGAACTATATTTAGGAATTTCTAGATGCTACTTTATCAATTCAAATCTTTGGAAGTATTCCAAACTTTTGTAAGGTAGTAAGCCTTTTATTTTTTGATTAGCGAGCTCTAGGTAGTGTGCCTGAATGCAATTGCATCCTCATTTTATAATCTTTTCTTTTGAGTATACTTAGAACAATATTGTGGATTGAACTCCACTATAGTTTTTCCCCTAATAGGGTTTCCACATAAAAAATCCTTTTGTTATGGTGTTGTGGTTGTTTTTCTTATGTGCATGCATTTTTATTTTTATTGAATGTTAGCACTATAATGATCAAATTAATAAAATTAAAAATTGCACAACACTGATTCACCCCCCCTCTCAGTCTTGCTTGATTCCAACAATTGGTATTAGAGCTCAGTTCCTCGAAGGAAGCTTAAAATATTGGGGAAGATCTTAGAAAGTGTTTCATTAGATTCAAGTAGTCTTCAAAAACTTATGGTGGCCCTAGATCATCTTGATTAGGCCAAATATGAAGTCTAGGAATTACAAGAAAATCTCATGAATGTTGAGAGATTCATTGAGTCACTAAAAGAAAAAATCAACAAGTCCAGAGAGAAGAGAAGGGAACTCTGTGATCAGATCTAGCAGGAAGATAGTAAACGCATTGTAGATGAACAACTGAGTGAAACCATAAAGGAAAAGATAGAAGAATGTGAAAAGCTTGCCATGGATAATGCAATTCAAAAGCATGAGATGGAATCTATTATGATAAGGATGACTAAAGAAATTGAATATAGGAAGAAAAATGAAGAAAATATTGCCCAATCCCTCAGACAGAAATATGAAGAATGCAATAAAATTACTGATGGATTCATTCAGTTGGAACTTGAGTTAGAACAATCCAAACATAATGAGTTAGAGCTTGAAAAGCACCTTGTTGATCTCAGAGATGAACTTTCTACTGCAAACAAATTCAAGGAGAAATTCAAGATTATCTTAGCTAAGCTTCATGAACTAATTAAAAGCCAGAGGATTGATGGTGTCAAGCAAGGTCTTGGATATGAAGAAGGAGAAATTTCTAGATCTAGACAAAGGAAATTTGGACAAAGGAGGTTTAGACAAGAAAATAAGATGAACAACATTGGAAGGTATCTAGTAGGACAACCTAATGCTCAAAATTGTAATTGTATGTATTATGTTTGCAATAAATTTGGTCATATGGAAAATCAATGTAGAAGTAGAATGAATTCAAGTGCTATGTAATTCTTTGGTTAGTGCTTTAATTGTAAAAAGTATGGTCATAAGTCAAATGAATGCAAAAATGTGATGAACAACTTTTATAGAGATGTTAGATGGTATACATGTAATAGATTTGGCCATTTTTCTAACCAGTACAGATCAAGAGAAAGACACTGGAACAACTTATATAGACAAAGAAATATGGTGTGCTACAATTGCAACAAAATTGGTCATATTGCTAGATTCTGCAGAAGAGGTCTGGCAAATTAGAGAAGAAACATGCAAAAGGATGAAAAAGGACAAGGGAAAGTCACTACAGATCAGATCAGGAAGAAGATGAAGAAGACATGGGTAAAGAAGAGTCCCTTTGTTGTAGGAAATGAGCTAGCACTAGAATTAGTTTCTGGTAATTCCTCTGAGAATTAGGTTAAAGCCTCTAGTCTTGGGGGAACTATCAAAAAATTCTTTCAGACCCCTAAAAGAAATCAACATCAAGATGTGGATGAGTTCAATGATTGTATTGATGATCTACAAATGCTATTGAACAATTGAAGAGAGTACTTATGTAGAATTGAAGGTCCACATAAGAGTTACCTTTTATAGTGTGTGGAAACATGGTATATGGATGTGTTAGGGAAAAAACATTTATTATGCCAAAAAGGTTGGGTGTGCAATTGATAAAAGGTTATTTCTATCCTTCATTTATCACTTTGCATTTTGAGAAGAAGAAATTTGAAGAACTCTGAAGCAATCTTTGGAAAAATTTGGTGAGAATTCAAGTTTGAAGGTGATTCAAAGTTCAAACCCTAATCCAACTAAAAGATATTTTTTGAGAAAACTTGTAAACCTATGAATTTGTGAAAATGGCTACTCCATTGGTAGTTGAAGTCAAGCAGAGACCCCATTTGAAGTTCAAGTGGAATCCTTTCAAGTCTATTGAGATCGAGCCATTAGGTGCATTTTCATTTGTTTTGTATGGTGTTTCACACATTGAAAATATTAGATCATACATTCATGCCAATATTGAGGAGTTTGGAAGCTCACAGTTGCTAAATTTGTATTCCAAACACATTGTTGTAGAGGATTTTTGTGTTAAGCCCAAATTCAAAACCCTTCAAGATTATAGGGATAATATTATTTTGTGTTCTGGATCTTAGGGAGTATTGTTAGATGGATAATATACATTATCTTTAAATCTTGGTGCCTCATATCAATTTGGGTGGAAGTTAGAAGGTCTAGTGAACTAATTTTCTATTCATTAGTATTTGGAGGCCAACTTGGTGAATACAGTGTCATGGGTATTTGAGGAGTTATTGTTTAAGTATTTTTGTGTTTGACTTTTTTGGTTTGGGTCCTCACTATGTTGTGGCCAAATCTTGTGGATACGTATTGAATATTATGGATGCTTTGAGCCAACTATTTGTGAATATTTATTATTTTTTTGAAGCCAACATATACTGATTGAATTCTTGGTGGTAGATATATATAAGTGGTCAATTATATCATTTAGGTGTATGTTCAATGTGAGTTAATGTATGTTGTGAATGTCAAAAGTTTAGAAGAGCGATAATGCACAGTTTCACTTGTGCATTAAGGATTTTTGGTGAGAATTGAAGTAGAACAAAGCAAAAGAGCAGAATCAGTCAAAAGGTCCAGAATTTGATTGTTGAGCCTAACCAGAACTATAAGTAGGCATTTGTAGATGCTACTTTATCAATTCAAATCTTTGGAAGTATTCCAAACATTTGTAAGGAAGTAAGCCTTTTAGTTTTTTAGCAATGAGCTCTAGGAAGTGTGCCTAAATGCAAGTGCATTCTCATTTTGTAATATTTTCTTTTGAGTATACTCAGAACAATAGTGTGGATTGACCTCCACTATGGTTTTTCTCCTAATAGGGTTTCCATGTAAAAAATCTGTGTGTTATGGTGTTGTAGTTATTTGTTTTCTATGCATGCATTTTTATTTTGATTGAATTTTATCAACACTTTAATGATTAGATTAATAAATTTAAAAATTGCACAACACCGATTCACCCCCCCTCTCAGTGTTGCTTGATTCCAAAATTTACACCTTACTCTTTGAGAAATCTACAAACTAGACTTGCAAAACACATGCAAAGAGGGGGAAAAGTGTTAAGGGTTAGAAAATAGAGGCTTTCCTTGGTCAAACCCTAGTTTGGTAATTAAACCCTTGAAAATAAAATGAAATGAAAAGAGAATGATGAATGAACAACATGCAATGTTACAACTCACCAAACCATTGAAGTGGAGATATGAAGATATGCAAGTAAAAGCTCCAATGTACTTGAAAATTCTTTGATTTAGTGTTTTCTTGAGTGCTTGAATGAATGAATTGGTAGGTGTGAGAATGAATAGAAAATATCATATTTATACACAATTATGCCATAATTCCTGAAAATACAACATCACAGGCCAACCTTAGGTCTTAAGAAATTAAAACCCACTAGTAATTTGAAATTATTTTGATTTTTGTGAAAAGAGGGACTAAATTTCCCCTAATGGTGAGTGGGTCCCACTCAAGGAATTTAAGTGGGTGTTAGAAATTATGTTTTATTAAATGACATTTATTGGGTTTATATTTAAATATACACTTATGTAAGGCCTATAACTGCATATAGCGGAAAATTAAAGCATAAGAAGGGTGTAATTATTGATAAAATTCCTAGAAAAGTGTGAAATTTTGTTACAACACTTTTAAATAAGGCTTGGTAAATGATAAAAAGAGGTTATTTAAGTGAATTATAATAAGAAGATCCTAGAAAAGTTGAAAATGTGTTACAACACTTCACAACACTTTTACAAGGCATCATAAAGTTTTTAATGATTCAAAAGGACTCAAGACCTAATGTGAATGTGTTGACCATATTACCATATTAAATAAAGGCCAAATCAAGCCAAAATCACAAGGAGGGACTAAATAAGAGAAAAAGTAGAAGGGTTACTATTTATGTGTCCACATTTACCCCCACTTTAGTGAGAGGATGAAATTGCTTCAAACTCACACTAAAGTATATCAATGGGTTATAATGAATTAATGCTAGCAAGATGAGATAAAAATGATCAAGAGGGATGATCAAGCCCCTAGGATGAAGATCCCATGACAAACCATCGTAAGCACAAGAGAACACACATGAAAATGAAAGAGAGGAAAGGAAAGAAAAAGGAGAAAGAAATATAATTGGATCAAGCTTCATGTTGGAAACTGTGGACGTGTTGGTTATATGTGGTTTTCATTGATGTCAATACTATTAGCATTTGGTATACTAAAGGTTATATATGTCAAGGATATTGAGAAAATTGTAAAGAAAGTCTTCTAGGTTCCCATTGGAACTCTGCAGGTCTTGAAGGTGTCTTGTTATATACATTGAATATTAGTTGGTGTGGATTAAAGGGTTCATTTTTCAATATATCTTGATCATCTACTGGAATTTTCAGAGGTTCGCGTGAAGTTTTGTGTGTTGTGGTTTGACAATGTTTTTGTGGTCTCTGTCAATGTTCCTAAATGAAGATTGTGTGATTCTATTGATCTTAGTTGTTGCGAATTCTTCTGTATTGTTTCTTGGTGTTCTTGGATGCTTCTAGATCATGCTCTATCTTTGTGGTATGTCCAAATTGATCAATGTGCTCATTGCCAAATATTTTTCTCCATATATTTGGTTTTTCTTGTTCTTGGCCTACATGATGGTGGTAGCGTGTTGTGGATCATCAAGGTGAAATGAATTGAATTCTCTTTGTGCTGGAGTTTTAAATTTGGTCCCCACTATGTTGTGGCCAACCTTGATGGATTTGCATTAAAATTTCATTTGTAAATTTGGGTTGACATTGCAAATATATTTTATTTTCTTGGTCGACTAAGTTGTGGTGAAATCTCATGTAGCGGATATATAAGTGATTTTGTTTCATTGGTGTTTTGTGTCATGAAGGTTCTTCATGTACTCTTGTGTGTGTATATGTGAATATCATTTGATTGCATAGAAGAGTGTGAAGAAGATTGTGCGAAGTGTGAAGAAGTGTTGAGCTTAATTGGAATTGTAATCAAGCTTGTGTAGAAGCTATTTTCTCAGTTCATATCCTCTAGATTTTTAATCCTATTCTATTGGGAAGTGAGCCCCTTTTGTATTTGAGCATTGAGCTCTAGGCAGTGTGCTTGAAAGCATGTGCATTCCCCTTATTATTTTTCATTATAATTTTAGCAGAGTATAATCTTGTGAACTAACATCCACCATGTTTTTTCCCCTGACAAGGTTTTCACGTAAAAAATCTTGGTGTTCTTTGTCCCTCTGATGTGTTATTTTCTTGTGGTTAATTACTTATTCATTAGATCTGAGATTTAAGTTTAGCTAAGTAAGAAAATTTTTAATTTCTATGACAACGGATTCAAACCTCCCCCTCTTAGTTGTTTGTCCTTGTCTTGCCAACAACTGGTATTAGAGTAGGTTCCTCTAAAGAAGTCTAAAAGATTGAGGTGATCTAGGATGGAAACATTCAAGGACAGTCCTAGATTTGATGGCACTAACTATTCAATGTGGAAATTTAGGATGCAATGTCATCTAAGGTGAATTTGTGATGCCTATTGGAAGATTACAAAAGATCCATATACTATTCCTGAGAATGGTCCCTCTTTTGCTAATGAGATCAAAGATGCTGAAAATAATACCAGGGTTGTTGAAGCTTTGGTGAGTGCTCTGATAGATTCAGAGATGGCTAATGTGATGGGTTTGTAGACAACTCATGAGATTTGGATGAAACCAAAAACTTTGTATTAAGGAAATGCATAGGTGAAGATGGCTAAGCTACAAATCTTGAAAGGAAAGTATGAGAATTTGAAGATGGGTGAAGATGAAAATATCACTTCCTTTATGCAGAGTAAATGAAACAGTGATGAGTATTAAATGTGTTGGTGGTTCTATGGATGAGGATGAAATTGTAGCTAAAGTACTTAGATCCTTGCCTCTCTCCTACAAAATGAAGGTTCATGCTATTGAAGAGTTCAAATCAGTAAACAAGATGACAAGAGACACATTAATTGTTAAGCTTATTGATTTTGAAATAAGTGAATTTGGTGAATCTACACTAAAGATTGAATCTACATTCAAGGCTATTGTATCTAGAAATAATATACAAATACATAGTTTGGAAGAGAGTTCCAAAAATATATCCAAGTATGATGAAGAAATAAAACAACTTGAAGATAAATAGAGGTAGAAGAATTGGAAGCACTGATTGCAAATCAAGAAGGGAGAGGAAAAAATAAGTATGAAGATGTATTTCCTATTAAATGTTTTTCATGCAGTAAAATAGGTCATTTTTAATCAATATTTCCTAAAAATGTTCCTAGATCTAAGCCTAAAAAGTCTAGATTCAAAACGAGATGCTACTTTTCTAAAGAAGTAGTGACTGATGATGAGTCTGATAAAGATAATCGAAAAAAAATGAATGGGATTTCATTGCTACCATTGAAGATAATCCTATGGCTACTAAATCTACTAAAGATGAAAAATATCTTGCATCCCAAGTTGAAGAAAAAGATGAGTGGGTCATTGATAGTGGATGCTCATGTCATATGACCAATGATAAAAGAAAATTTGTGAGTCTAGAGAAGTATGATGGTGGGGTTGTAAGATTTGGAGATAACAATGCTGGTGTGATTTGTGGTAGAGGCTCTATTTTCCTTGGTGGTAAGGATAACAATGATGATTTCCTCTATGTTGAAGGCTTGAAGCACAACTTGTTGAGTTTTGGATAGATGGTTCACAAGGGATATGATCTTCAGTTCAAAGATGGAAGATGCAAGATATGTGGGATTTCTGGGAATATGATTGCAATAGGAAAAAAAACAAAAGGTAATATTTTTAATCTGAATATTGCTAGTGGAAATTGTTTAATTGCTCAAGTAGATGAAAGCTAGTTGTGGCATAGGAGGTTGTGTCATGTAAACTTTGACAACATTATCAAGATAAGTTCTACTCAATCAAGAAGAGATATGCCTAGGTTAGTGAAGCTTGCTAATGTAATCTACAAGGAATGTCAAATGGGTAAACAAACTAGAGTCTCTTTCTAGAGAAAATAGTTTCATTCAACTAATTTGATAGAACTACTACATAATAACCTTTGTGGTCCCTCTAGATTCAGAAGTATTCATGGAGAAAGGTATTTTATGTTGGTTATTGATTATTACTCTAGAATGATTTGGGTTTCCTTTTTAAGAGAAAAATTTGAAGCATTGGAGAAGTTCAAAAGTTTCAAGGCTATGGAAGAAAATGAGAAATGTCTAAAAATTAAGCTCCTGAGATATGACAGAGGTCATGAGTTCATTTCCAAGGAGTTCAACTCTTATTGTGAAGAGCATGGAATTAAAATATAACTATCTACTCCTCGAACCCCTCAATAGAATGGAGTTGTAAAGAGAAAGAATGGAACAATTATGGATGTATCCAAAACAATGATGATGGAAGGAAATGTATCTTAGATGTACTAGAGTGAAGTAATAAGCACTATTTTTATACTTTGAACTAGGTAAATGTTAATGGTAATTCAGGTAAGACTCCTTTATGAGTTATGGTTTGGTCACAAGCCCACTGTTAAGTATTTTAAGATCTTTGGAAGTAAGTGTTATATCAGGAGAGATGATGATATAGGAAAATTTGATGAAAGAAGTGATGAAGGAATATTCCTAGGTTACTCCACTAAAAGCAAGGCCACCACTTCTATAATAAAAGACTGAGAAAGATGGATAAAAGTGAAAATTTCAAAGTTGATGAGGATTATGTCAAACCATCCAGACATTGTAGTTATGATTTAGACGAAGACATTACAAGCCAAGGGAAGAATGTTTAGACATAGAATCAACTTAAAATTGTGTCATATGTTCCATATGTTCCATATGTTCTGGTGAAGCAACCTCAATTTGTTATGGTAAATCAAGTTAGTCATGAGGCATAGAAAAGTGTAAGTGTAGAAGAAAGATCAGAAGAATCGGAAGCTCAAGAATGTCCCAAATCTCCAAGGTATGTAAAGCTAAATCATTTTGAAAATAAAATCATAGGAGATATGAATAAAGGAGTGCAAACTAGAAGAAAAAATGTAGACGAATATTGTCTGATCTCCAAGATTGAACCTAAGAATGCCACTAAAGCCTGTCATGATGAACACTAGTTGGAAGCTATGAAGGTAGAGCTAACATAGATTGAAAAGAATGGCACATGGATACTGGTTTTGAGGCCTAAAGACAAAAATGTGATTGGTACTAAATGGGTATTTAGAAACAAGTTGAATGAAGAAGGTGAAGTGGTCCAAAATAAAGCAAGACTAGTATGTAAAGGGTATTCTCAAATGGAAGTTGTTGATTTTGAAGAAACCTTTGCCCTTGTCACTAGGATTGAAGCTATTAGACTATTTCTTGCTTGTGTTGCACACAAGAACTATAAAGTCTATCAAATGGATGCAAAGTCTACATTGAACAACCAAATGGATTTCAGCTAATAGACAAGGGAGATATGGTTTGTAGGTTGAAGAAAGCTCTGTATGGACTTAACCAAGCCCCTAGAGCCTGGTATGCTAGATTGGAAAAATACCTACTGAATCTTGGATTCACTAAATGTACTACTGATAGAAACTTATACTTCAAATTAGATAATGATAAGGAGTTAATTACAAAAATAAATTTTGATGACATCATTTTTGGAGGAGATTATAATCTATGTATGAAGTTTGTTGATGAAATGAAGAGTGAATTTGAGATGAGTATGATTGGAGAGATAAATTTCTTTCTGGGATTGCAAGTTACATAGTTGGACAAGGGGATCTTCATATCTTAGTCCAAATAGCTGAAATAATTGCTAAAGAAGTTTGGGATGGATGAATCCAAACCTGTTGGTACCCCCATGGTGACCAAATGTAAGTTGACATAGAATGATGAATCTCCTATGGAAAATAAAATCAGATATAGGTCAATGATTGGTGGATTTCTCTACTTGACTTAAACTAGACTAGACATTATGAATGTTTTATTTATGGTTGCCATATTTCAAGTTGATCCAAAAGAATCACATGTAACTATTGTCAAAAGAATCTTTAGATGTCTGAAATGAACAATTGACTTTATACTTTGGTGTCCAAAGGATGATGATCTCACTTTGTGTGCATATACTGATGCAGATTGGGATGGTGATTTGGATGATAGGAAAATTACTATTGGTGGTGCTTTATTCCTAGGGAAGAAGTTGGTATTCTGGTTAAGTAAAAAGAAAAACTCAATTTCTCTATCTACTACTAAAGAAGAATACATTTTTGCTACCAATAATTGTACTCAAGTGATATAGATGAAATAGATGTTGAGAGATATTAGGGTGACATATAAAGAGTGTATTTCTATAAACTATGACAACTTAAGTGCAATAAATATCTCAACGAATCCGGTGCTATACTTTATAACTAAACATATATCAATCAAGTTTCATTTCTTAAGGAAGAAAGTGAATGAGAAAGAATTCAAACTGGAGTATGTGCCTACCAAAAAATAGATTGTAGATATATTTACTAAGCCATTTCTGAAGGATACCTTTGAGTATCTTATAAGTATGCTAGGGGTAATCACCCCTCCCGATAAGAACTAAAAGATGCATTTGCTTGCATCAATTTGTGAACTTCATTGCTATATTCTGATCTGGATTGATGTTTTTTTGGTTGCTACTTAGGGCAGGTAGTCAGATGTGTAGATATGTGGTTTAGATCATGTATATGGGAAGGTCATTGTTACCTTTTCCATTGATTTCAAAGGGGGAGAAGTGTAATGTGAAAAATCCTTTCAAGATGAGAAGTGCAAAAGAAGTCAGTGTGTTGGGTTGATGGTATTTTTCACATCATGTGTTTCCATCAATGCAAAAGGGGGAGATTGTTGGATGTTGTGAATGTGTTGCTAATATGTGGTTGTCATTGATGTCAACACTATTAGAATTTGGTGTACTAAAGGTTGTATATGTTGAGGATATTGAGAAAATTTTAAAAGAAAGTGTTCTAGGTTCCCAGTGGAACTGTGTGGGTCTTGAAGGTGTCTTGTTCTATATGTTGAATATTAGTTGGTGTGGATTAAAGGGTTTATTTTTTATTATATCTAGATCATATACAAGAATTTTTAGAGGCCTACGTGAAGTTTTGAGTGTGTTGTAATCTGAAAACGTTTATGTGGTCTCTGTCAATGTTCCTAAATGAAGATTATGTGATTTTGTTGATCTCAGTTGTTGTAGATGCTTCTTTATTGTTTCTTAGTGTTCTTGGATTCTTCTAGATCATGCTCTATCATTGTGGTCACTATTTTTCTCCATATGTTTGTTTTTTCTTGTTCTTAGCCAACATGATGGTGGTAGTGTGTTGTGGATCATTGAGGTGAAATGAATTGAAGTATTTTTGTACTGGAATTTTAAATTTGGGTCCCCACTATGCTGTGGGTAACCTTGGTGGATTCACATTAAAAGTTTATTTTCAAATTTGGGTTGACATTGCAAGTATATTTTATTTTCTTGGGTGACTAAGTTATGGTGAAATCTCATGTAGCGGATATATAAGTGTGATTGTTTCATTGGTGTTGTGTGCCATGAAGGTGCTTCATGTGCTCCTCTGTGTGTATATGTGAATATCATTTGATTTCATAACAAAGTGTGAAGAATATTGTGTGAAGTGTGAAGAAGTGTTGAGCCTAATTTGAACTGTAATCAGGCTTGTGCAAAAGTTATTTTCTCAGTTCATATCATCTATATTTCCAATCCTATTTTGTTGGGTAGTGATCCCCTTTTGTATTTGAGTAGTGAGCTCTTGGCAGTGTGTGTAAATGCATGTGCGTTCCCCTTACTATTTTTCATTTTACTTTTAGCAGAGTATAATCTTGTGGACTAACATCCACCGTGGTTTTTTCCCTAACAAGGTTTCCACATAAAAAATATTAGTGTTATTTGTCTCTCTAATGTGTTATTTTCTTGTTGTTAATTTCTTATTCATCATATTTGAGATTTAAGTTAAGATAAGTAAGAAAAGTTTAAATTTTTGTGACAACTGATTCACCCCCCCTCTCAGTTGTCTATCCTTATTTTTCCAACACTTCAATCATTTTTCCATCCTGATGTGGATCAAATCTAGGCTATTTTTTTGGAAAATAAATGTGTACTCACTAAGAGGTGATGAAAATCATGGCTATCCACCAAGTGAGAAGTCCTAAAAAGGTGAGAAACATACACTCCTGGTTGGTATGCACTCACACACACGTAGGTGGCTATGGGGAAAGACATGCCTCAGAATGGGCTTCTTTCTCAACCATACCAAAGTTATACCTCCTAATAACTTTAATAAGGTGCCACAAAATAAAATGAATTTCCAAGCTTCACAATACAAGAAAAGCTTTGTATGCTTAGAACTCATGAACAAACACAATGGAACCACATGCATGAAAGCTATGTTATGCAAGGAGGCCATATATATATATATATATATATATATATATATATATATATATATATATATATATATATATATATATATATATATATATATATATATATATATATATATATATATATATATATATATATATATATATTATATATATATATAATTTAAAGAATGTTCAAAGGAGTCTTGCTTAGTTCATGCGAGGTCTTTATTTTAGGGAACATTGCACCTAACGTCTCCAAGAGAGGACCAATCAAAGAATAGAAGATTCTCAACTTAGGGGATGTAATGCATCACATCAATCCACTAAGAGGAATGTAATATGCTAAGATATATAATGCTCATGAAGGAAATCACACCCAATGTCATCCAAAAAGTGACAAATGCATCATATGAAGTAATAATGCTAGATTAAGAACCAAGAAAAATGAAAAATGCAAATGAATAATGCCAATGTATGCCCCCACTTTAACAGAATTGTTAAACACCATGCTGCGAGCAATTAATTTAAAGTAGCAAACAAAAAATGCAAACAAGAAAGAAGACATGAGATCCAACTTGGAAAGCCCTATGCCAAGTCATATTTTTTCGAGTAAGGCTAAGTCATGTAAGAGAAAGAAAAAGAAAATGAAGGAAAGGAAGGGATTTCCCCAAAAAGGAAAACAACAAACACTTAAGGGATCTATGGATTTGGGGTTAGTATGTTCATTGTTGCAATGTTTTATAAGGAGCTCAAAACTATCATCATTTCCCAAATACACATAGAACTGGAAGAATGACACAAAGAGAGTGAAGACAAAGAAAAAGAACCATTTTGAGTTTACATGGAAGAGACATAGAGTGTCTCAATGCTTTGTGTCATGCCCAAAAGGAAAAATCAAAACAAAAGCCAAAAGAGAAAAAGACAGAATGAAAAAGAAAATCCTTTTGGTTCAACATGAAGGATACATGGCAGTCTCAATTCCTTGCATCATCCCCAAAAGGAAAACAAAATCAAAAGAAAAAGATAAGTGAAAAAGGTAAAAGAAAAGAAAAAGGACTTTTGGGTCAACCTGGAAGAGACATAGGGTGTCTCAATGCTTTGTATCATCCTCAAAAGGAAGACATAAAACAAAAGAGAAATGATAAAAATGAAAAGAGATGAATGAAATAGAGAAGAATGAAGGTACAAATAGAGGAATGTCACAAAGAGAGAGAACCTCAAATAGAACATCACGGGGGAACACATTACGCACAAGAAAAATAAAAATAAAATGAAAATGAAAATTACTAGTAAGGAAAATGAAATTCAACCTTCTAACAATTCATCCACCTCCCAATCATGTTCATTGAATGTAGAAGGTGAGAAACTAGCTAAAGGGATAAGTGCAAGTCCTAAACTAGGTGAGGTACCAAGTTCATCACTCTGTATAGGAGATATCTTAGTTAAGCTCTATAAGAGGGGGAAAAACCACATTCAAGGCCCTAGGTCATGGAAATCCAAGAGAGGAAGGCTACCCTAACTTACCTTAGCTTAACGGGTTGCTAAGAAATGCAGGGTGAGAATAATGAGGATGATAAAGTCCCTAGATCACTCTATAGACCCAAAACATAGAATGGGGCTAGGCGAGCTGGTTTTCAAGTTCACTTTGTGCCTCATAACGCTCTTTCTCCAAGGATGGAAGCACGGTTCTGGGATGATAGCATGGTGCACTAGCATCTCTTAGGCGCACTGATGTTCATATGACTAGAGAACTAAAGAAGCAAGGTCAAATGCTAGAAAAAAAATAACAACCTAGCTAACTAATTTCAAAGGGCCAAAACAAAGCTATGAAGTAGGAAAGATACATATGAATATGATAAAGAAAATAAAAAAGAGTGAGGATGACAAGAATAACCTCACAAAGGTTCTCATTTGCTAGCTAAATCCAAGCCACACATCCACCTACACACAATGAAGAGGATATTTTTTGGGTGGTTGTATAGGGGCATGCATTAGTTAGACTCCCATTTAGGTGTTTCCAATTCCACATATAGCTAAGAAAGTGATAATGGAGACATAGTATGATAAATAAGGAAAGTAAAGTAGAGAACACTAAAACACTACAAAAAGTAATGTGCCACTCAACCAAATAATAGAGGAGAGGAGTATAAATATTACCACCTCCACCAAGAGTGCTCAAGGCTAATGGAGGAGAAAATGAGAGGACTCAAGCCCCTGCTGCAATGGTGTTGTTCCACACTTGCTCTACTGAGCTGATGGAGTGAAGTTGTTGCTACTATGGAGTGCAAGTGTTGCTAGAATGCTTAAGCTTGTGAGAAAGATTTTTTTGAGAGTGCAAAAGAAGTTGTGAGGTTGAAATGCATATAGAAGGAGGTAATTTGAAAGAAAGATGAAGAAAATGGCCATATTTGGGTCAGTCAGTTGAAGGGGGCATTACAAGTCGACTCCCAAAGAGAAGTTTAATGCCTCTGTAGGCTCTAGATGCATGAATCTATTGGGGATGTAAGCACACCATGTGGACATTTACACACTACATAGGCATCCTTGATAGTTATTCCTTTTCCAACATAGTAAACAACTATGAAGTGGAACAAAGGTGATAGGCTTATGTGGAATTTAGCCTTTGAGATTGGTTTACTAAAGTGAAGAACGAGAAAAGAGGAATTTGCATAAGGGGTGAAAATTGATTCCTATTAAAGCTCATATACGAGGAAAACAATGTGTTTGGTTTATTATGTACTTCATCAATTTTAGTTGTTTCCTCATCATCATCCAAGTTAATCACAACAGGAGGAAAAATAATAATAATTTCAATATCGCCACTCAAGAATGATGTAAATATGATTGAAATGTATCTAAATGGAATGTCCCAAATACATAAATATGATAAAATATATTGATTATTAATGCAAATCTAATGAAATGCAAGATGTTTGAAAACATAATGTTGAATGCAAAAAGACTTAGAAATGCAAAATAATAATAACAAAAATTAATGAAATTGAAGAGATGTACTTGGAAACTGGAAAGCGATGTAGAGAAGCTTTGGAATCCTATATAAATCACTATTGAATCCCACTGGGACTCATACGCCAAGATAGGAAAATTAGTCTTGTTTCAAGTAAAATACATTGAAATAGGGTTCAAGATACTAGATACAAAAATTGCAAAAAAAAAAATTTAGGCCAGGTAGTGGGACTAATATGCCACAAATGGTAAATTATTCCACCTTTAAATTTTTGAAAATTCAAAAGTCAAATCTGTAGCTCCTGGTCTGCACTTTTGCTCTTGATAGGTGTCTGGATCCAAAACTCCATAATCTAACCTATAGGTGTTCTCCAAGCTTCAACTAGGGTGTTGACCACTTTCAATGACTTTGAAAAAATTTTGACAGCTTTTCACACCTTGCTCTTTTACAAATCTACACACAAGACCTACAAAACACATGCAAAGAGGGGGAAAGGTGTTAAGGGTTAGAGAATAGGGGTTTTCCCTGGTCAAACCCTGGTTTGGTTATTAAAACATTGAAAATGAAATGAAATGAAAAGAGAATGATGAATGAACAACATGCAATGTTACAAATCACCAAAACCTTGAAGTGGAAATTTGAAGATATGCAAGTAAAAGCTCCAATGTACTTGAAAATGCTTGATTGAATGATTTCTTGAGTGCTTGAATGATTAGAAATGACTACTTGAATGTGTTAGAACTGTAAAATTTTGAAAATTTCATGGCTGCACATACTTGTTAGTTCCCAAAAAATGCCCATACCATAAGCACATGAATCTACTTTGCATTACAAATTTTCCCATATTTTATCATTTGGTCCCATAGAATTCACCTGTCCTTGAGTATTCAATGTGTAAACCATATCGGCATAACATGATGCAAGTCTCACCGATCCATAAAGAATTTTATACTAATATATGTCTTTTTGCAGTCTATCGACAAGACATCGAGAAATTCTTACCGATGTTGTTTCATTTGGTAATACACATCGAAATGATGCAATTTGTAGTCTCAGTGACACAGGGGTCCTATCGACAAAACAATGGTCATCGATGTAAGTCATAACAATCTTATTTATGTCTTACCGATCATGGTGCAATTCTGGAGCACCAAAAAGGAATCTATAATATTCTCAACAAGTTTCCCAAAAAAGTGGATCATATCGGTAGTATAATGTCATTAGGGTGAGTTCGAGGGAGTCTTGCCAACCCCCTATGTCATAGTGACAAGTGTTGCATTGGTAAAAGACTTGGTGATATGTTTGATCATCGGCTAGAGCTATGAAGGTTGTGCCAAATGAAGTTACATCAGCAAGAAATTGTTAAGTCTCGGCGATCAGAAAGAAAACTAAAGGAAACATCTCAGTAAGACTTGAGTAGTCAAAGGAATGTTTGTTGACCCCTAAAGTCACAACGATACTCAAGATTGAAGGCATGGAGTTTTGGGGAGAATCATGACATCAGTATGACTGCATGACACCATAGCAACATGTGATCTATTAATAGTCAAAGAGACTTGGAGTGTCGGGGAAGCAAAAGGATGTCATAATAGGTATCTGATGGATGTTGGTAAAATCCTGAATACAATAAATTTCCAAGTTTTGAATATGAAAGGATGAATCCTTTCGAATACTGATGTATAAATGTTCATTTTCAATTGTGTAATTAGGGGGAGGAAGCAGAGAGCGAGTAATAAGTATAGTAGAATACAAAATGTTTTATAATTTTGAGACTATGATGCATGTCTAAAACAATGGAGATATCAATTAATTTTATTTGATGTGATGAAATTTTTTTGGTTTCAGTTGTTTGTTGTGTTAATTAAAATTATTGCTGAAGTTGTCTCCAAGGTTGATGTTTTCTAATTGTTTAAATTGATATATCAAGGATATTTTTTTAGTTTATTAGTACACACTTGTTGTATTTGTATGGTTGGATTAATTGGTTCCTTCAAGGAGAGATTAAATCCTTTTAAGTCAATCGTATTAATTAGGGAATCTCAGTTAGATCATTAAGAAGAACTTAGTAGTCACATCCTTGCATGTTTATACCAGTTATAAACTTAAAATTATATGCCAAACAATTTGAGTTCCTTCCAAAAAGAAGTTATTCATTTCATATTTTCATTTAACTCTGTGCACCCAATAAGGTACTATTCTCTACCATTTCATTGTTAATTTATTTTATCATATGAAAACATTAGATTTAGCCTTGATATTGATTATACAATTTATACCAAAAACTCATTTATCCACTCTCACTTGCCTTTGTGGGTAAATTTCTTTAGGAAGTGAAATGAGGTCAAGTCTGCTTTATTCAAATAGGTATACCCACCTAGGTCTAGCAGCACCTAAAGAGAATAAGGTTCAAATCATTTGGCCTTGTCTATTACCCTGAAATGTTGTGAGAGCTTGGAAACCTCTCATGGTTCAAACCTACATTTTTGAGAGCTAACAAATTGGCGACTCTATTGGGGAATCAACTTAGAGTTAGGGCCTTAGTCATAGAGTCATAAATCCTATAAAGACTTTGTTGGGGATAAGAAACAACAAATACTTTCTCAATTTTAGGAAAGTGAGTGGAAACTCTAAAAAAAATATTGCATCAATTCAACATGAATGGTAGAAGATCCCAATACAAAGGAGGTCCTAGTGGATATAGTAAGTGGACCCATAAGGATGATAAGATTGATAAGGGTAAGAAGATAAATGATGACATGTGCATAATAAACAAAGACAAAGCATCGAGACCGCATTGTAAAACATATGACCATTATGATACATGGAGAGATAATTCAAGTGCAGAAACTTGTACCCCTAAAGAACAAAGAAATCCTTTTTATAATCCTCAGAAATAGGCAGAGTTCGATGCTAAACTTGAAGCTAAAAAAATCAAATATCAACAAGAATATGATCAAAGAATGGAGGGTAATCAAAGTGAGCCTATTGATCATGTAATTTCTCAAGAAAATTATGAGTTCTCAACTCGTGAAGAAATAGAAACACAGTTCGGGTTTCATAAACAAGAAGTAGAAAGAGAAATTTGAACAGGAAAAGATCCAAATGATAAAAGCAATCCAAGACTTCAAATTGCAGAAAGCACAAATTGATGCTTAGATAGATGGTTTTTCAAAGTATATACTGCCTCATAGGCAAGGAAATGATAATGTTCAGCCTTTAGACCCATCAAAGGCTCCTCAAAATCATATGAGAGATCAATACAAGATATCAAACCATCCACCGTATATTGCATCACAACATACAAATCTACAACCATCTCATGGTCAGCAATATGTGTCATATCTTCATACACAATACAATAATCCAATGTACTAGTATCAACACATGGATAACCCTCCCCCTTAGCAATATAAAAGAATGATCAGACAATTTGATTTGATAGGGTTTCAATTATACCCTTACCCTATGGATAGTAATTGGAGAAGTCTTGTTCCTAAGTTTACAGGGAGTAGTGTAATTACTGCTGAAGATCATTTGAGGAATTTTAATGCTTTTATCCAGGACTTGGATATACCATATGAAGATTTACATATGAGGTTATTCATGATGTCACTCACCGAAGAAACTAGGGATTGGTTCAATGGCCTTCCAATAGCTTTTGTTGATTCTATCCAAGAATTTTAGGATTGATTTCTTGAACAGTATGGAAATCCATGTGCATCAGATGTTGCTTTACATGAATTAGAGTGTCTCAAATTGAGTTCAAAACAAAACCTGATGTGCCTGATAATATATATAGTTGGAAAGTTTTTAATGACAATACTGACCTCTTGAAATTTCTTCATTGTATAGATCAATATGAAGCTCAAGAAGTTGATTTCAATGCCTTTGTTGAAGAAGTAGATGGAAGGAAGACAGTATTTGGGAAAGAGGTCTTATAGCTTAAAACTAATAAGCTTCCTAAAGGGCTAGTAGCATTGGAAAGGTTATATGATGGAAATGATCCGTCCCTCATGAAACAGATACCAGTCAAGAGAGAGGATATTGAAGAGGTCAAATTAGGGACTAAACTAGCACCAAAAAAGGTACACATTGGAAAGAAAACAAGCCTGAAAATTTGAAGAATGTTGATTGCACTATTGAGAAAATATAAACATGTGTTTGCATGGTCTTATGAAGATCTCAAAGCATATAGGGAAGATTTGTTTCAACATGAAATATTGTTAAAGCCAGATGAAAAGCCATTTAGGAAAATAAAAAGACCTATCAATCCAAATTTGGAACCAAAAATGTAAGAGGAATTGGTAAAGCTTAGAGATGGGGGTATTTTCAAACCAATTAGGCATTCAACATGGGTTTCGAACCTAGTTCCTGTGCAAAAGAAGAATGGAGATATTAGATTATGTGTAGACTTCAAAAATCTAATAGTGGCATCTCTCAAGGATAATTATCCTCTACTTAATATGGAGGTTGCACTACATAAGTAATAGGGTGTGAGTTGTTATCTATGATGGATGGGTTCTCTGGTTACAACCATGTCAAAGTCAAAGAATTCAAGTAGTAAAAGACAACTTTTACAACCCCATGGGGAACATATGTTTGTGTGAGAATGCCATTCAATCTCACAAACGTAGGTGCAACCTTTCAAAGAGTTATGGATGTAGCATTTGCAGACTTGATTAATGCTATCATGGTGGTATATCAACATGACCTCACTGCTTATTCAAAAAGGGATGAAGATCATGTAGAACATTTGAAAAGGTATTTATTAAAGATTTAGAATATGGCATTAGTCTGAACCCTAAGAAATATCATTTTGCAGTCACTGAGGGAAAACTCTTAGGACATATTGTGTCAAAGGAGGGAATTAGAATAGATCTTGAGAGGGTTGAGGTCATAGACAAAGTCCCTATTCCTAAAACTATCAAGGAAATCTAGTCATTTTTTGGATAGATCAATTTTGTTAGGAGATTTGTGTCTAATTTTGCTGAAATTGTTAAGCCCATATCAAAAATTTTAAGGAAGGGACAAAAGTTAGAATGGACTGCAAAAGCATTAGAAGCTTTTATATCAATCAAAAAGGCCATCAAGGAAGCCCTATCCTTAAGTCTCAGAATTTTTCAAAACCCTTTCAAATATTTTCATTTACTTCATTGCATACTATAGTTGTTGTCATGTTATAGAAGAATACAAAAGGTCATGAGAAGCCTATTTCTTTTTTCAGGAAGTCATTGTAGGGGTTAGAATTGAAATATGATATAATGGAGAAACAAGAATTTGCATTGGTGAAAGCCATAAAAGCTTTTATACCATATCTTGTTGGAGCCAAAGTGATAGCTTATGTCCCTCATGCAGCTATTAAATATATTTTGACACAGTCAAAGGTAACTGGAAAGAGATGCAAGTGGATTAATAAAATTCAAGAATTTGATATGGAAATACAAATCACCAGATTAGTAAGAGGTCAAGCTTTGGCCAAGTTAATGGCAGAAAAAAATGTTGAAGCAAATCAAATTTGTAATGTAGAAGATGAAGGAAATGCAATTACAAGTATTGAGCATACTCCTTGGTATACATACATCATGTATTACCTAAGATACATGAAGTGTCTTGAAGGATTAAGTGATAATCAGAGAAGAACCTTGAAGTTGCAAGCATCGAAATGTGTTTTTATGGAAGGTGATTTGTTTTGGAAAAATAGGGACGGGATGTTGTTGCTATGTCTAGATGAGTCACAAGGCAAGCATGTTATAAGAGAAATACATGAAGGGGTCTGTGGAGGCCATTATTGTGCAAAGATGACTACACACAAGATTCTTAGGGCAGGTTATTACTGGCCAAAAGTCTTTAATGATTCTTTTTCATATGTAAGAAGATGTGAAGCATGTCATAAGTTCGCAGGGAAAATGAAGTATCAGGGAGCTTTACCATTCAAACCTTTCTAGGTTGAAGCCCATTCTCATTAGTGGGGAATTGATTTTATTGGGGAGATACAAGAGAAATCAAGTGGAGGACATAAATGGATACTAGTAACTACTGACTACTTCACTAAATGGGTAGAGGCAGTCCCAACCAAGAAAGCAACAGGTAAAGTTGTAATCAATTTTTTAATGGATAACATCATTACTAGATTTGGTACACCATTAAGATTGATCACAAATAATGGGATGTGTTTCAGATTTGATGAGTTTAAATATTTTTTTAGTACTTATGGTATCATTGTTTCTTATGCAACTCCTTACCATCTACAAGCTAATGGTCAAGCACAATCCAGCAATAAAAGTCTTTTGAGGATCATAAGGAGGATGCTAGGTAGGAATAAAAGGGCTTGGGATTCAAAGTTGAGGATGGTTGTGTGGGATGATAGGATAACTGTGAAAAATGAAATTGGAAAATCCCCATTTGAATTGGTATATGGAACACAAGATGGGATTCCTTTACAAAATTTGTTACTAGTTTACAAATTTATCCTTCAGGAAGATATAGATATTCCAAAACTAATGGAGGAAAGAATGGAACAACTTGCAAAGCTTGATGAACTTAGAAGAGTAGCTCAAAACCAGAATGTGAAATTGCAGGCACAAATGAAGTATTTATTTGATAAAAGGGTAAGAGATAGAAAATTGGAATAAAATGATCTGGTGTTAATGTGGAATGCAAGATGTCAAGAGAAGGGAAAACATGGGAAATTTGAAGCTTTGTGGCTGGGACCCTTTGTTGTTGTTGGCAAGAAAGGTGAAGATTCATATTATTTGCAAAACATGACTAGTGAAGAATAGGGATTCATGTACATGGGAAATTTTTGAAGCATTTCTTTTCTTAAAAAGGAATACAAAGGATTAAGGGCTTCTAGTGCATGGACAATTCTTGAAAATCCTCTCAAAAATTTCTCTTCCATGCACAGTAGTCTAGGAAATAAAAGGAACATGAATTGCTAGTACATGGACAATCCTGATATTCCTTCTTTTATAATAATTCTTTCCATGTACAGTAGTATAGGGTCATGTTCATCTCCATTTCCATTCATTCCATCTTGCTCATTGGTCCATCACTTTGAAAGTTTGGTCTACTCATCCAGAGACCTAGATCCTTGCAATAATCTCACAATCATTCATCCCCAAATGGAGCCACTGTTAGAACTGTAAAATTTTGAAATTTTCATGGCTGCACATACCCGTTAGTTCCCAAAAAATTCCCATACCATAAGCACATGAATCTGCTTTGCATAAAAAATTTTGCCATATTTTATCATTTGGTCTATAGAATTCATCTGTCCTTGAGTATTTCAATGTGTAAACTAATATGTCTTTTTGTAGTCTATCGGCAAGACATCGGGAAAGTCTTACTGATGTTATTTCATTTGGTAATACACATCGACATGATGCAGTTTACAATCTCAGTGACACAGGGGTCCTATTGGAAAAATAGTGGTCATTGATGCAAGTCATAATGAGCTTATTTGTGTCTTACCGATCGTGGTGAAATTCTGGAGCACCAAAAAGGAATCTATAATATTCTCAACAATTTTCCCAAAAAAGTGAATCCTAACAGTAGTATAATGTCATCGGGGTGAGTTCGAGGGAGTCTTGCTGACCCCCTATGTCACAGCGATGAGTGTTGCATTGGTAAAAGACTTGGTGATATGTTTGATCATCGACAAGAGCTATGAAGGTCGTGCCAAATGAAGTTCCATTGGCAAAAAATTGTTAAGTCTTAGCAATCAGAAAGCAAACTGAAGGAAACATCTTGGTAAGACTTGAGTAGTCAGAGGAATTTTTGCCAACCCCTAAAGTCACAATGATACTCAAGATTGAAGGCATGGAGTGTCAGGGAGAATCATGATGTTGGTATGACTGCATGACACCATAGCGACATATGATCTATTGAAATTCGGAGAGACTTGGAGTGTCTAGGAAGTGGTAGGACATAATAGCAAGTATCTAATGGATGTTGGTAAAATCTCGAATACAATAAATTATCGATTTTTGAAAATGAAAGGACTCATCATTTCAAATACTGATGTATAAATGTTCATTTTTGATTATGGAATGAGGGGGAGGAAGCAGAGAGCAAGTAATAAGTATAGTAGCATACATAATGCTTTATAATTTTGAGACTATGATGCATGTCTAAAACAATGGAGATTTCAATTAAATTTATTTGATGTGATGACATTTTTCTAGTTTCAGTTATTTGTTGTGTTAATTAAAATAATTGTAAGTTGTCTCCAAGGTTGATGTTTTCTAATTGTTTAAACTGATATATCAAGGATATTTTTTTAGTTTATCAGTACACACTTGTTGTATCTATATGGTTGGATTAATTGGTTCTTTCGAGGAGAGATTAAATCCTTTTAAGTCAATCATAGTAATTAGGAAATCTCAATTGGATCATTAAGAAGAACTCAGTAGTCACATCCTTTCATGTTTATACTAGTTATAAACTTAGAATTATATGCCAAACAATTTGAGTTTCTGCGAGAAAGAAGTTATTCATTTTAGATTTTCATTTAACTCTGTGCACCCAATAAGGTACTAGTCTCTACCATTTCATTGTTAATTTCATTTATTTTATCATATGAACACATTAGATTTAGCCTTGATATTGATTATATAATTTATACCAAAATAAAACTCATTTATCCACTCTCACTTGCCTGTGTGGGTAAATTTCTTTAGGAAGTGAACAGAGGTCAAGTTTCCTTTATTCAAATAGGTATACCCGCCTAGGTCTAGGAGCACCTAAAGAGAAGAAGGTTCAAATCATTTGACCTTGTTTGTTACCCTGAAATGTTGTGAGAGCTTGGCAACCTCTCATGGTTCAAACCTGCATTTTTGAGAGCTAATGGAATGAATGAATTGGTAGGTGTGAGAATAAATAGAAAATCTCATATTTATACACAATTATTCCCTAATTCTTGAAAATACATCATAGGTTGACCTTAGGTCTCAAAAAATAGAAACCCACCAATAATTTGAAATTATTCTGATTTTTGTGCCAAGAGGGACTCATTATCCCCTAAAAGAAAATGGGTCCCACTCAAGGAATTTAAGTGTGCCAAAAATTATGTTGTCTTAAATGATATTTATTGTGTTTATATTTAAATATACACTTAAGGCTTGTAAGTGAATAAAGGGTCCAATTAAAGCATAAGGAAGGTGTAATTATTGATGAAAAGCATAGAAAAGTGTAAAATTTTGTTACAACACTTTACAACACTTGAAATAAGGCTTGGTAAATGATAAAAATAGGTTATTTAAGTGAATTATAAGGGTATGTGTAGGATCATGATGGGCCAAAAAGTGGCAATATGATGGGTATGTGGCTGACGACTTTTTTTAGTCCAAAATTGATGAAACGAAGAGGGTTTTTAAAGGAGATTCTTAACTTTCCACCAATATAAATTATGCTTTACTTTGAATTTAATAAGTAATTATTATTCACTTTCTATTCAAATTACGACTAAATTCCTGATTGATAGGCTAGTTGAAAAACATCTATAGCTTTCAAACAGTATCACATTTTTTTAATCCAAAACATGTGTCACATTCTATGCTTCGCATACTATAGGATTAAAAAAATAAAATATTGAATTTCATGAAGTTTTGACCAAGTTAAGGTGGTCAGACATACGAGTTTTCTATATTTTTAAAAATTGTAATAAAAAATTCATAATTAATTATTTACTAGGAAAAAATTACAAAAAAATATGCATCACATCGAGACATGAGTCCTCTACTTATAGCTAAAATATTATAAAAAAAATTATCATTTTATTGTGGTTAGGGTGGTCAGACAAACACCTACTTATTTTTTCCCCGAAATTTAAGTACTAGTGCATTGAAATTTCAAATTTTCAACAAATAGATTTTTTTTTTTATACAAACCTAGTAGTTTAGAAACTAAATTCAAGTTTTTACATATTCTATTCTTACATATTTTTGAAATAATATAGATAGCTTATTCAAATTTTCTACGTCAAGTTGCCTAACTTTGATTTTTCTAAATTTTTTGCCACTTAAGGGCTATTTTTTCCATGATGATCCTACACATACCCATAATAAGAAGATCCTAGAAAAGTGTGAAAATGTGTTACAACACTTTTACAAGGCATCATAAAGTTCTTGATGATTCAAAAGGACTCCAGACCTAATGTGAATGTGTTGACACATACATACAATCAAGCCAAAAATCACAAGGAGGGCTAAACAAGAGGAAAAGTAGAAGGTTACTTTTTCCATGTGCAATTTAGCCCCCACTTTAGTGAGAGGATGGACTTGCTTCAAATTCACACTCAAAGTAGATCAAAAATTCAAGATGGGTTCAATGAAATAATACTAGCAAGATGAGATAACAACAATCAAGAGGGATGATGCCCCTAGGATGAATATCCCATGAAAAACATCTTAAGTACAAGAGAATACACATGAAAATGAAAGAGAGAGGAAAAGGAGAAAGAAAAGAATCGGATCAAGCTTCGATCATTTCCATCCATGTGGATTAGATCTAGGTTATTTTTGGAAAAATGTATACTCACTCTAGGCAATGGAACTCATGGCTGTTGTAGGTGAGAAGCCTGTGTTGAAAAATACACTTTGGTTGGTATACACTCTCACACAAGGTGGCTATAAGTCATGCCTCGTATCGGCTTAAACTGAAGTTTGGTACCTCTAATAACTTTAATAGCACATAAAAGAAAATAACTTTTCAAGGTTCATGAGACAAGAAAAGCTTCATATGCTTAGAACTCATGCACAAACACAATGGCACCACAGGCATGCTACTTGTGTTATGCAAGGTGGCCATATAAAATTATATATATATATATATATATATATAATGCAAAGAATGTTCAAATGAGTGTTACTTAGTTCATGCAAGGTCTTTATCTTAGGTAACATTGTTCCTAATGTCTCCAAGAGAGGACCAATCAAATAATGAAATTAACAACAGGGGATGTAGTCACGTCAAATCAAGCCACTAAGAAGGAATGTAATATTCTAAGATAGATCACACTCATGAAGGACATAACACCCGATGTCATCCACAAAACAACAAATAAATTGTATGGAAGTATTAATAAGGGTGCACTATGAATGAAAAAGGAAAAATCACAAAAGAATAATGCTGTATACTACTTTAAAGGAATTACTAAAACACCATGTTGTGAGAAATTACTTTAAAATTAATAAACGAAAAATGCAAACAAGGAAGAAATGAGAACCAGCTTGGAAGGCCTATGCAGTCATGTTTTTTGAGCAAAGACTACATCATGGAGAGAAAGAAAAGTAACAAGGAAAGAAAGGAGGTTACTTGAAAACACAAACACATAAAGGGATCTATGGATTTGGGGGTTAATATGTTCATTGCTGCAATGTTTTATAAGGAGCTTAGAACGCTATCATCATTACCAAATACACATAGAACTAGAAAAAGAGAATGACACCATGAGAGTGAAAAGAAAAAAGAAAAAACCCTTTGATTCAACATGGAAGAGACAAAAAGAGGTGTCTGATGCTGTCACATCCTAAGGAAAAAACAAAGAAAAGAGAAAAGAATGAGATAAGAAAAGGAAAATCCTTTTGGATCGAAAACATGGAAAGGGAGATATGTCAGATCTGAATTTCTTCATCATCCCTAAAAGGAAAACTCCTGAAAAAAGATAAGTGAAAAAGGTAAAAGAAAAGAAAAAGGCCTTTTGGGTCAACATGGAAAATACATAGGGTGTTTCAACACTTTACATCATCCGCAAAAGGAAGACATAAAGAAAAAGTGAAAAGATATAAAAATGAAAAGAGATGCACAACATAGAGAAGAATGAAAGTAAAAATACATGAATGTCACAAAGAGAGAGAACATCAAATAGAACATCTAGGGGGATCACATTACACACAAGAAAAAGAAAAAGAAAATGAAAAATAGTAGTAAGGAAAATGCAAGTCAACCATCTAACAAGTCATCTACCTCCCAATCATGTTCATTGGATGGGGAAGGCGAACAAATACCTAAAGGGACATTAGAAATTTTAAAAATAGGTGAGGTACTAGGTTCATCACTCTTTTTAGGAGATATATTAGTTAAGCTCATAGACGAGGAAAACTATGTGTTTAATTCATTATGTACTTCTTCATCAATTTTAGTTGTTTCCTCATTGTCATCCAAGTTAATCACAACAGGAGGACGAATGATAATAATAATTTCAACGTCCCCATTCAAGAATAGTGCAATTATGATTGAAATGTATCTAAATGGAATGTCCTAAATGTAGAAAACTAATAAAAGATACTGATTATTAATGCAAAACTAATGAAATGCAAGATATTTGAAAACATAGTGTTGTATGCAAAAAGACCTAGAAATGCAAACAAATAATAACAAAAATTAATGAAACTAAAGAGATGTACCTAGAAAATGGAAAGTGATGTAGCAAAGCTTTGGAATCCTATAGAAATCACTATTCAATCCCATTGGGAGTCATACACCAAGTTGGGAAAGTTAGTCTTATTTCAGGTAAAATTTACCAGAATAGGTTTCAGGATATTGGGTACTATGGACTATAGAAAACACTTTTTAAGGCCCTGCAATGGGATTCATATGCCATAGATGGAGAATTAGTCCACCTTTAGATTTCTAGAAATTCAAAAGTCAAATTTGTAGCTCCTGGTCTACACTTCTGCTCCTGATAGGTGTTCGGATCCGAAACTGTAGAAACTAACATGTACGTGTTCTCCAAGCTTCAACTAGGGTGTTGACCACTTTCAATGACTTTGAAAAATTGTTGACACCTTTTCACACCTTTCTCTTTGACAAATCTGCACACAAGGCCTACAAAGCACATGCAAAGAGGGGGAAAAGTGTTAAGGGTTAGAGAATAAACCCTAGTTTGGTAATTAAACCCTTGAAAATTAAATGAAATGAAAAGAGAATGATGAATAAACAACATGCAATGTTACAACTCACCAAACCCTTGAAGTGGAAACATGAAGATACGCAAGTAAAAGCCCCAATGTACTTGAAAATGCTTGATTGAATGATTGCTTGAGTGCTTGAATAAATGAATTGGTAGGTGTGAGAATAAATATAAAATCTCATATTTATACACAATTATGCCCTAATTTCCAAAAAATACAATATCATAGACCGACCTCAAGTCTTAAGAAATAAAAACCTACCAGTAATTTAAAATTATTTTGCTTTTTGTGCCAAGAGGAAATCATTCACCCTGAGTGGTGAATGGGTCCCACTAAAGGCAATTAAGTGGGTGTCAAAAATTATGCTGTATTAAATGATGTTTATTAGGTTTATATTTAAAAATGCACTTAAGGCCTATAAGTGCATAAAGGGGTCAATTAAAGCATAAGAAAGGTGTAATTACTTATGACAAGCCTAGAAAAGCTTAAATTTTTTTTACAACACTTTGAAATAAGGCATGGTAAATGATAAAAAAAGAGGTTATTTAAGTGAATTATAATAAGAAGATCCTAGAAAACTGTAAAAATGTGTTACAACACTTCACAACACTTTTACAAGGCATCATAAAGTTCTTAATGATTCACAAGGACTCAAGACCTAATGTGAATGTGTTGACCACACTACAACATTAAATCAAGGAAAAATCAAGCTAAAATCACAAGGAGGGGCTAAATAAGAGAAAAAGTAGAAGGGTTAATTTTTCTGTGCTGACATGTTCATCCTGTTTAGTGACCCCACAATTAGATAACTACAATATGAGAGAATTAAGCTTAGAGAAGAAGTCTTGGATATTGTAAAAAATCTAGAGAAATGGAAAAAAGAAGAGTACCAAGAGATTCATCTCTTCTATCAAGCTATTTTTCTCTCTTTAGCTCATGTGGGTTCTGGATCGTGACTAAATGCTATCCTTTGTAATGTCAATTTTAACAATAATAACTCCATTTGAGTTCTCCACTCGTGATAGTTACATGGAGTTAGAGATACAACTTTTGGAAAATATGTGATACAAATAGATATTACAATAGAGGAACAAAAAATTCCCTTCACAATATAAGCAATTAACCCCTTTGTCCCAAACAAATTTACACTTCTTTTGAAAATTTACAACAATGTATCTCAAACTACCAAATCAGCTTCAAACTGAAAAATTAAAAATTTGGAAAAAATTCTACAAAAAATGCATGAATAAAACTAAAGTGCTCCTAAATACTTTCCCGATGCTACAAATTTGGCGAAAATCAGAGTTTGGAGCAAAAAGATATGAGCTCAAAGGTGAAAAACGATGATTTGGCTTCAACCTAGAAAAAATGGCACAGAAGTACAAAATGATTGCACCATTGCAAAATTTAAGATCACCAGCTTTTCGACGATATTTCATTTGAATTTTTTTTCCTCTATTAGCGAAAGTTATGAAAAAATGACAAAAAGGCCTATAAAATGCACTTAGGGGAAAAATCAGAAACTCAGAGGCTAAAATGGAGCAAAAATGTGGCACCTCGGCTCTAAAAATGGGTCCTCCATATGACCATAGCCACTGGAAAAGCTAAAAATAAAGTACTCCACCAATAAAATATAGTCCTCCAATTCCAAATTTAAACAAAGTTCTCGAAATAAACAAAACTTACAAATATATAAATTGTCGATAAAGTCATATCAAAACTAGTGACCGATAAAGTCATTCTACCACTAATGACACAACAAATAAAGTCATTCTACCACTGGGGGAGAGGGCCCAGTAGTCGTGCACCCTAACTTCGCGCTTCTAATTATCCTACGTCAAAATTTCAAATCACTTCCAATTTTTTACAGTAGCTTACTTGGCAAGTTCTCTGCTTATAACTAAGGTTTCAAGGCCACATCATCAAATATGATGCCACATCAGCATGCGTTTTTGTCAAGGTGTCCAAAAAATAAACAAAACTTACAAATATATAAATTGTCGATAAAGTCATATCAAAACTAGTGACCGATAAAGTCATTCTACCACTAATGACACAACAAATAAAGTCATTCTACCACTGGGGGAGAGGGCCCAGTAGTCGTGCACCCTAACTTCGCGCTTCTAATTATCCTACGTCAAAATTTCAAATCACTTCCAATTTTTTACAGTAGCTTACTTGGCAAGTTCTCTGCTTATAACTAAGGTTTCAAGGCCACATCATCAAATATGATGCCACATCAGCATGCGTTTTTGTCAAGGTGTCCAAAAAGGCCCCAAAAAATAGTGAGACCAATTCTCGTGCATTACATCATGAGTAGTTGAGCGCTGATGTGGTATCACATGATTGGTTGCTTTTTAGATCAAAAGCATACTTTGTGTTTAATTATGGGTAGTCAAATCACAACTATTGGGCATTATATAAATGACTATTGGGTATTATATTCACGATTGGGTGCACGACTATTGGACCCCGCACGACTATTGGGCCCTCTCCCCTAATGCAAGTTGTTGGATGGGGAATTAATGAAAATCAGCAAAAGAGGCCGAGAAACTAGGTACAATAGTTGGTAGAAAAATCAATGGGGACATGGATAGTACTTCTATGCTAGTAAATGTATATCCACAAAAAATTCATAAACCCCTGATGTGATGCTAGTGAAGATAGTGACCAGTGCCAAAATAAATATAGTGTACCCAAATTTGACAGTGAACCATTACGATGGAACCCTGGAAAGAACGTACGAGATCAGACTTAAATAGAAATTGACGACAAAGGAACTAAGCACTGATGAGCAAATGAATGCATGTGACTAGGATCCATCGATGGATATCTGATAAAGGATGAATATGACCAATGCACCTTAAATGACTACCGATAAAGCTCAGCCGACAAAAAAATGCCTCCTATACCCCTGAAAATGATGGTCAATGCAGACAATGATCGCCAACCAAGGACTGATGGAATATGTTGATGTCTGATGTATATTTTCTTGGTCACACAATAAAGGAACCCTAAGAATCTAACCAATGGCTGATAAGAATCTATAGAGGTACCTTAGGATATTTCGCCCCAAAAATATTTGGTGGAAATAAAAATTCTCAACTATATCAAAATTATTTGCTCCAAATATATAAAAAAAAATTGTCCCAAAATTTAATAAAATCCCATAGAAAATACTTTTAGAATTTTTTTTTTTACAAAATTAGAAAAAATCATACCACTCGGAAGGCTATCCAGCAAAAGAAAAAATTCCTTGAAAATAACTTTACTCAAAATGGACAAATTTACAGTCAAAATTTGTCTACATGGCCACCTAGTCTCAATTGTGAGGTCTTTGAAACCCCAATCTACACCCAGTAAAAAAATTCAAGCCAACATATAGCCCTTAGATCTGGGAAGGAAGCTACAACACCTGGAGAGCTCTGATACCATGTGGGAGTAAATGGTGACTCCCCAACACCCCCACAAATAGTTTCTAGACCAAAACCACTTCCACAAGAGAGAGAATGGCAAGAAAGCTTGCTTCAATAATGCAAGATTAAATATTGGTTTAATATGCTTCAATATGCTTGAATGCAAATGTACATGAAATGCCTTGCTTATAAAGGCAAGGTAGAGATGTAGGATTAGACATGATCATGACAAGTGTCTTAATCCTATTACATGAGACAACTAACAAAATAACTACCTAGCAATCAAACAATACTAGCTAGATAAGGTAAGTTCTATAAAATAAAACTAAGACTTATAGAAAGAATCTTATATCCTAATTAAACTTAACATGTGAATATGTCCTCTAATTATCTAGTGAATGAATTAACTAGGTATAAGAGATTCACACATTTGACTCTTTGGGATTTGATGGGGATATTTTGACTACCCATTAAATGAGGTGTAAAATATAATGACCCCCAATCATCAATGAAGAGTGTACTCATAGGATCATTATCATTTGAAGATGATATATCAAATTTTGAATATGGAATCAAAGTACTAAGAGAGTTGAAAGTGTTTTTTCTCAACTTTGACTTGAAAAATATAAATTTTTGCATCTGCTTTAATTGTATCTTGTCATTACATTCATACTTCATCTCACAATGGAGAGTAGACAAGACTCCCTTCATGACATGAATCCATGGTTTACAAAGAAGAAGATTGTATAAGAGAGTATCTAGCTTGACATGGATAAGGGTAGGGAATATCATAGGTCCTATCTTAATGGGTAGCATTATTGTCCCTAATGGCTACCTACCAACATTAACAAAGCCACAAAGAGAAAAAATATCATGTTTTATGAGAATATTATCCATACCAATCTTATCTAGAAGATCAATGCTAGAAATATTAAGACCCAATATTTTGTTAATAAGAGTACATCTAACCCTAGTTTTATTAATGAATACCATTATCATTAGAGCTTCATGTCAGTTTTGGATCTTAGGTGTGGGTAGGTCATGTTGAGGAAATCTAATATCCAACTTTGTTTCCTACACAAAATAAAACAAGCCTACTACATCATTCAATTTGATAGAAGGTGAAATATCAATCTTCTATGAAGCCTCTTGGATAATCCCATGGTATGTAGGTGATGTTTGAATGAAGTCCCAAAGGGATAACGTGGTTGTAGTATTGCAAATTTTCTCATCAAGATCATAATATTTACCACTACAATGAAGAAGACTAGGTGGGGGAGGAAGATATGGTTGAGGTAATGGAATGGATATTGGTGTTTGTTTTGGTTGTTTATTATTTATATTGTTATATGTGTGAGGAATTATATGATATTTGGGTTGCTTCAACACATCTTGGTACACATGATTAATTTGAGTGACTTGTTTTTCAAAGTTTAGGATATGGCCATGAGGTTTAGAAGGTCCTATAATGAGAGTTGGTTTAGGAGGTCCACTAATCAAATGTGGGTTCATAATGTTAACTTGTTGGAAATATTCTATCAATTGAGCACCTAACATCAATTTTGAACCTTCATCTATGTAAACTACCTTATTATCATTTAAAGGAGAAACGGTATTAATGATTTCATCCTCTTGCACCCTAATACCTTCCCAATTAGGAGAGTTATTGGGAGAGAAACAAACATTATTCTCATGATTCTGAATGATTGGATCCTCTTTCACCAAGATACCCTCACAAGTAGGAAAGATATTGGGAGAAGAATAAACATGATTGTCAATATTTTCAATGATTGCATCCTATTACAAAAAGATACCCTCACACATAGGGGGAATGTTGGGAGAAGAATGAATATTAGGTAAAGTGATGTTAACAAATGTATCAGTGATTTTGTTTTGTTCCATCATGATATTTTCATTGGTAGACAAAGTATAGGTAGATAAGCCATATTTTTCTATATCAAAACTAGACATTTTAAAAGAAAAAATATTGATATTTATTGTATAGATAAAAAAAGTAATGCACAATAAAATTAAATAGTTGTAGGAAATATTTCTAGAAACTAAAATGAAATATGGATAGATACCCAAGATAGAGATTTTCATAGAAAATTTCAACTTAAACTGACTGGACAAGGGCACTAGGAACCCTAGAATAGATAGGAAATTGTAGAAAACTCAAAATTTGGAAACTACACATATTTTTTAAGAGTCTCAGGTTGCAAAGGTTTAGGCCTAAAAGTAAACCAAATTTTAGAAATGCATAAAAAATATAGTTTTTCTATATGAAGCACATACATGCATGCAATTTTTTATGATTTGAAAGAAATGAAATATGTTTAAATGATTATTTTTAGAATTTAAAATGTTGTAATTGACTGAATTTTTTCAAGAAATGAAAAAAAGAAATGCTTTTTGATATTTTGAAATAAAAATATATGTATTTTTTTCACTTTTTCAATGTTATCCACTAAAATATATGCATAAATGATAGAATAATATTGCAATTAAATTTTTCAATGAAAATAACTCCCATCTAAGCCCTAAACAAGGAAAATTAGATATTAAATTATGAAATTTAAATCCAAAAATATTTTTCATTTTTTTTGGTTTTTAATTATGATGAACAATATTTTGGAAAATTAAATAAATCCAATATCTACAAAGTGCCTGGGTTTTTAAATATTTTTTTAGAATTTATGTGGTGAAAAATTAGAAAATTGTAAATGTAAGATATGTCGAGTTAACCAAAATGTTTAATTGAAAAGAGATCCTAGACCTAGTGTGTAGATCATTAAGATCAATCCTTTTTCAAATTAACATTAGAAGACAAATAAGCAAGGGTACGATATTGGATAAAAACCTAAAACGAGAGCCAATCCACCCTAGATCTAGTTCTTTTGTTGATCTAGAAATTGATTGAATTTAACATAGATTAATTGATTTTATTTGACCATGCAACCTACTATAAAAACATAATTTTTTATACAAATAAAATTGAAATTTCTAAAATAGAAGGCATATTTGAGGATGAGATACAGAGAGGAACACATTCTTCAAATTTAAGATTGAAATGATTTGTCAAGGGTGGTTGGCATCCAAGAATAGGATGCTACTTATTAGGATCTAAAACTCTAAGTCAAAAGCTACAGTTTGCTATTCGCTTGTAATAACCTATTCCTAATTATTCCTTATTTAATAATTATTGTAAATGATACAAGATTATACTCCAAATTAAAGAGACATAACTAGTGGCTAAAGTCAATTATAGCCACACATGCCAATTAAAAAGAGTCAAAGATTCTTATATTCTCTTCAAAATTAAAATTACAATATTGATCATGTTTACTTGGCACCAAAGGCCATAATATCATTTCAAGGTACATTTCTCATCAATTACTTAAATGATAGTTACATCAAGTTACAACATAGACTATATTAGTCTAGTGAGCATTAAGGTTATTCTTCATCACTCACCTCCACTAGTGGATGAGAACATGGTTGAAGTGCTTTACTACCCAACCACGAAGCTTACGCTTCCCCGGTATTCTTATAACTTGAAAAATGCTAGACCCTACACAAAGAGTTTAGCAAGAGAACAACCTACAAGGTGGAATCTGGTTTGTGCCCAACATCAACATGCAAATTCTATTTTGTATGCTAGAAAAATAAAGTGCAAGATCTATGCTAGGAATGGAAGAGAGTGAAATCACAAAGTTCATTCATACATACATAATGAGCCATATTGCTTGGCCAAGCATAGAAATTTTGTTGCAACAACAACAAATGATAGGTTTTGGTAAAGAAAACTTATACTCTCTAAATTCCATTTCAGCACTTGTCCTAGAAGGTAACTTTAGAAGACAAAAACTATCTATCTCCTAGTCGCAACTACCCATAGGTGCTCTACTCAACTAACATATCACTATTCTTTTATTATTCCACACAAGTCTTCAAAGAAGAAACAAAATATAGATTTGTGTATTTATACACATACTCTAAATAAAATTTAGGTTTCAAGTTTCACGAAGTATTTCAATAATTTTTTATATCATTCTTTTTATTATGTCTACTTAACATCTTAAGTATTTCCCTTATAAAAAGTACCAAAAAAATAAAAAAAGGTATGTCACAAGCATATGTATGTACATAGATGAAGTCTATATGCATACATATATATGCACCTACTAATGTTTAAGTTTGTGCATACAATTTGAAATAAACATATTCAAATTTGCAATCCACTAATTATATTCTAATTAAAATTTCATAGTAAAAATAAATATTCTCAACAAGTTTATGATAACAATTTCTTGCTTACTATTAAACCTTAACATTGCTATTACCACTTGATCATTCACTATTTTAAGCAAGTTTTGTTTCCTATTAAATATATTGAACAAGTAAACTATTTACATTATACATAGTCATCAAATGAGTTGTTTGCACATGATCATCCATTTTTTTTATCAAAGTATTGTTTCTCACTAAATAGACTAAGAAAGTAATTTATTTACATTCTAAACAGTCAACAAATAAATTATTTACATATGAACATTCACTGTACAAAGATAACTTCCAGTAAGACAAAGTCTTTTGCAAGCATTTCTACAGTTTGCATTGTCCATTTTTAGTCTCAGACTTAAAAATTTACATTAAAATAAATAAGGCACTGTCATTTTCTCTGTTTACTATGATGAATCTAAACAATCAAAAAAATCTTGTTTCATACATTGAGAAAAATGCATGTTCCTTAAATGCTATATAGTTTCCTTTTTGTAAATTTAGAAGTATATGGTAGTATTAAGGGAAAAAAAATTGACACATGTGCTTGTTGATATCATACTCAAGCATCTACTTAAACCAAAAAACTTAAGAAACTTGGTAATCAATCCATAATTGTGCCTTTTCTAGGTAGTTGTATTGACTATGATGGCTCAAAATTTGACCCATTTTAAGGGTCAAGTGGTCCTTCAAATATTTCAAAAAAAAATACTAATGAATTTTTCCCTTATGACATCATAACTTACCCATATCATAAGCAATAGAACTCACATATATACTATGCAAAATCTATTGAGACATTCAAGCAACTTGCCACTATCGACCATGAGGATCAATTCCCCTATGTGGTTTATCAAGGGAAAAAATTACATATTACAAGGGTTCGAGGATAATCCTCTTCATACAAACATGAATTTACATTTATAGTATGAAGACTTCCCTTTATTCTTTTATCGACCTTGTCGATTATGGAAAACATTACAATAGTAAATGAGAAAACTATCAATTTTAACAAGAGATATAGAGGGTGTGATGTAGAGCATGGTGAAGGATATTGAACCAATCACAATTCAACCAACCTTGACCAATCTTTCCACTTTGAAAACCCTAACTTAGTGTTTTCTCACAATTTCTTCAGGCTTGCTTGTATCATTCTAAATAGTGTATTTTCATCATATATTTTAGAGAAGGCCTCAAAAACATGAACCAATCACCATTCCAAATACCCTTTTGAGAGTTTCAAAACATATCAAAATTATTGATAGGTTTGTTTTGAAACATGACCCTCTAAAATTTGTTGCTATGCTTCTCACAAGGCCTAATTAGGCTCATACAACAAAACACTTATTGGTTTTGCACACTACAAACCTGAAATCTCCATTCCAAAACCTTAGAAATTTCAAATTAAATCTTAAAAACCAAATTCCATCACCTAGAATGGGTTCCAATCACCTTTTCTACAAAACCCTACTTCAATGCACCCTTTTACACTAAAAACATGAAGGTTTTCAACTAGAGCATCACCAAATTTTAAAAAATCTGCATCCCCTACTCCTGAAAACCACATAAAAGAAAAAAATACACCTAAATCTTCCATTCCACCAAGTTAGAGCATTTTCTATGAGGTGGAATGGCTCAAAAATCTATTTCCTTCAATCAAACCCTCAAAATTAGGGTTTTAAGATAGTTTTTTAGAAAATCTACTCTAAAATCCTCAAAACTTAATGAAATCCTCTAAGAAAAAAACCAAAATGTATCTAATTCAGTTCTCCATAAATTTCAATTCTTAAAATATCATCCACATGTTGTACAAGGTTGTATTATGGTCTGTAGCAGCAAATTTGTTCTTTAAACGCAGGAAAAAAAAACTTTTATTATTCAAAATTCAAAACTACATTAGCCAACCACCTTCCTAGCATACAAAAATTCCCTTTAAACACACTCAAGCCTCATCAACTGAAAAAAACTATCTTCTTACATTATTTTCACCTTTTGACCCTTCATATTCCCATTTTTTGCATTTTTGCAACATGACAACATTTGCAAGAATTAACAACTTTTACAAAATGTAACAATTTAATCCCACCAACCTCATAGCAACCTAAAAAGGATTCAAAACACGTGACATGGTCAAAATGGCCTTATTACAAAGAAAAACACAAACCAAAACCAAAAATGACAAAATTACCTCATGGAGACATGAAACCAGCTAGGTGCTCCTACACCAAGGTGGTATCCTCAGGTAGGGTCAATCTTCGATCCCCTACAATTTTCCATTTATCCTAGTTACACATTATAATTAAATTCATTATTTTGATAGCCATGATGTGGGTCAAAATGGTGCAAAATTAACACATAGTCACTAGAAGAAGAGACTCAAAACATTGATCTAGCACAAAGGATAGCCGATAAGCTTCAAAGATTAACCAAGATAGCAAGAAAAAGCCTAGAAATCCCTCTATGGGTGTCACTACTCCATGCCAACAGCTCAAGCTGAGTCACATACACATTCAGAAAACAAAGTTTACATACTATTGTGCTATTGATATGATAACAAAAACAATGCATTTCAATATAGTTTTATAGAAATTTTGAGCTTACCTCCTTGGTTGAGCTTTTGATGATTTTGTAGGCCACAACTATCGCGGGTCTACCTTGGAATATATTTCTTGATCTTCCACGTTTGATTTCATTGCATATTGGTTATCACTTACATTTAAAAATTTGAATTTTATTATGAATACATATATATATACAAGCATTATGTATATATATGTATACTTACATATATGTTCATTTATGCATTTTAAATGACTTCATTCACATCTTTCATTTATTGGAATAGCATACATACATACATATACATATATATATATATGGTCATGTATATATGTTAGTATATATATGTGTGTGGTGTTGGAAATATGCCTTAATCAATACAGGCTGAAACCTCTTTAGGAGCCAAGTCGGTATGATATTCTAAATGTTTGGCCGACAAATAATTTGTATCATCATGTTTTTTTCAAGTCATTGTGACCTTGGAGGAGTCTCACCGAATGGTTGCACTTTTGAATCATATCGCTGTGACATATTGTGTTCAGCGTGATCTCTTACCACCCATGGTGATCTTTGGCCGATAGGCCATTCTATCGTGTTTCGAGGAGACTCATGGCAACCACAGGCTTCGAGATAACCTATGGTGGCTTGGTGAGAATTCCTAGCGAAGAGTTAAAGTCTCGCCAACAACATTTGGTTTAGATTCATTGGGGAAACTCTCGCCAGAAAAAATACTATTGGTAAGAAGTCTTACCGATGTGAGAAAGTCACACTGACCACATTCATTCGGGATAACACAATGAGTTTCAAAGAGAAGTCTTAGCGAGAATGGAATGTCTCGCCGATGATGTTGATGTCTTTAGTATAGCTCTTGGCAAAAGGTGGACATAGGTGTAACTTATATGTGTTCGATAAGATCTCTCGGTGAAGGTGATATGTCTTGGCGACTGTTGATTTTCTCGATGTAACATTTGTGATCTCAGAGAAACCTCTTAGTGATAAAAAAGTCTCGTTGACTTCTACTTGGTGCTCGGTATGTCTGGGGGTTTCAGAGTAACTTTGATGATTCTGTAAGATCTCCAAGCAAAAGCATTTATTTCTTGCCGAATACTAAATGCTTTGGGGTAACTCTAAATGACTCGATATATGGTCTCAGCAAAAGACGACTGTCTAGCCAATGAGAACACTAGTATCGGTATAACATATGGATCTCGATGTGATCTCTTTGCGACATAAGATTTTTTTAGTGATAATCTCCTAAACTTGGTATAACATAAGGAGGCTCGTTGGGATGTCTTGGCGAGAGCAATACTCTTTCCAAAAGGAAAACTGAAGTCAATACATGTTGTGAGCTCGGTGTAACTCTTGATAATGTTGATATGAAGTCTATGTGGCATCAACAAGACACTGTTTGTGTCTCACCGAGATGCCAACATAGTGTGATCTCTTTTGACCATTTTGACTATCCTGTGTGGAGTCTTGTGGACCAATAGGAGAAGTCTAATCTAAACAGTTGGAAGTTTATTCATTGTGAGAGTTTTGTGAGGAAGCTCGATGGACATGGAACAATATGGATATACTCTGTGATTACAGATTGTGATCGGTTGGTTGGTTGCATCGGCGGATTGCCGTGTGGTTGTATGATCAGTGAATGATTTCTATTCTATGAAAACTATAAATTTAAGGTTCCTGTACAAGATTGTTCATGGTGAATGCTACTGTAAACAGACACTAGAAAGATAAGTCTGATATTTGTATGTAATCTCCATTACTGTAATACAAAGTGATTTCTCTTGGTGTGGTGGGTTTTTCTCCCGTAAGGTTTTTCCCACATATATCTTCTGTTCATGTGTGATTGTCAAATTCTATGTTTCTATTATCTATTTCATAGTGCATCTTAATTGAACTGTAATTGAAAAATTAAAAGTATATCTACATTCTTCTCTAAGGTTTTGGCATTAGGAGAGTTGTTTCCGCACCTTGACTTTCCTTACAAGCGATATCAAAGCCTGGCCAGTTGTGTTATCCTTGTGGGTACATTGGGTTTTTTGAGTCAATTCTATTCAGTGGGAGTCTTGTAGAGTTTGTTATTTTTGATTACAGGTTGAGATGGCTAGCACGTCTGGAAAGATTGAAATAAAGAAGTTCAATGGTAGTAACTTTGAGTTGTGGAAACTCAAGATGGAGGATCTTCTAGTTGATCATGATTTGTGGCTTGCAGTGTCTGGAACTAAACCTATAGGCATGAAACAAGAAGATTGGGACCTTGCAGATAGAAAGTCTAAGGGGCTGATAAGGCTCTATCTGGAAAACTCAGTTCTTTTGAATGTGCATGAGGAGAATACCACATCTTCTTTGTGGAAGAGACTGGCATCTATTTATCAGGGGAAGTCCTTGGTGAATAAACTATTCCTGAGGAAGAAGATGTATTCTTTGAGAATGTAGGAAGGAGGGTATGTGGCTGATCATTTGAATGCATTTAATATGCTAATTGCTCAATTGACATATGTTGGTGTAAAAATTGATGAAGAGGATTGTTGTATGCTTCTACTATATTCTTTGTCAAACTCTTGGGATCATCTGGTGATGGCTATTGGGAGTACAACATCGAATTTCAAGATGGAAGATGTTGGTTCTTTGCTATCAAAAGAGATGAGAAGGAAATCTTCTGAGATGGTGAAGGAAGCTCTTGCTGTCAGAGGAAGGTCAAAAGAGAAAGGAAAGAAGAAGGACAAGAAATCAAAATCAAAATCAGAAGGGAGATCAAAGTCTCCTAACAAGAAGTCCAAGGTGAAGTGTTGGAACTGTGGGCAACCTGGTCATGTCCGAAAGGATTGCAAAGAGGAGAAAAGGAAAAAGAAGAACTTTTCTGATAATGATTTTTCTTAGGCCGATTCAAACACCTTCATTGCTGCCTTGGCTACACAGGCATCAAATGATGTCTAGCTAATTGATTTTGGTGCATCTTTTCACATGAGATCTCATAGAGACTGGTTCACGAAGTATGAAGAATATGATGGTGGAAAGGTGTACTTGGAAAGTGATTCAAATTTAGAAATTGTTGGCCATGGAAGATTTAGAATCCAATTCCCTGATGGCAGAGTAAAGGGGATCAAGGATGCTATGCACATACCAGGTCTAGCTCGAAATCTACTATCTGTCAGTAAGTTGAATGACATTGGAGTGCAAGTCATGTTCTCTGGAAATGGCTGCAAGATGACTAGAGGTTCAATGGTGCTGGCTAGAGGTGCTCGAATTGGTACCCTGTACAAGCTAGATGCACATATTGTTCAATGTAACAGTGTCTCTAGAAAGTCACCGAAAGCTACTCATGGAGGTAAAGAGGGAAATATCCCTAATTATGTAATCTATATGGAAGTAAAACTTCCAGCAGAGAAGACTATGCTTTGGCATCATAGCTTAGGCCACATAGGAGAAAAAAGTTTAAAAACCTTGAAGAAAAAAAACCTGGTTGAGGGAGTTGAAGATTGTAATCTTGATTTTGAATTCTATGAACATTGTATATATGGAAAGTAGCACCATGTTTCATTTTATGACAGTCCTCACAAATCTTTTGGTTTGCTAGATTGTATTCATTCGGATGTGTTTGGTCCTGTGAATGTTCCTTCTTTGTCTAAATCAAGATACTATGTGTCATTCATTGATGATTATTCAAGAAGAGCATTTCTATATTTTCTGAAAAGTAAATCAGAAGTATTTAGTTGGTTTAAAGAGTTTAAAAATCTTGTTGAAAATCAGACTAGTAGAAAAATAAAATGCTTAAGGACTGATAATGGCGATGAATTTGAAAGATACTGTAAAGACCATGGGATCAAAAAACATAAGACTACACCTTATACTCCATAGCAGAATGGGGTTGCAAAAAGGTTCAATAGGACAGTGATGGAGAGAGCATGAAGTAGTGCTGGCTTGGAGGAGAATTTTTGGGCTAAGGCTACTGCTACTGCATGTTACTTGATTAATTGGTCTCCAAACTCTACTCTTGTTGAGAAAACACCTTTGGAAGCATGGTCTAGTAAGAATCCCTCTCTTAGACATATTCGAGTCTTTGGTTGTGAAGCATATGCATATGTGTCAGATGTGAAAAGATCTAAGTTGGAGAACAAGGTTGTCAAATGTATTTTTATTGGCTATAGTGCTAACATTAAAGGATACAAGCTTTGGAATCCTGTTACAGAGAAGGTTGTATACAATAGAAGTGTAATCTCTCATGATTTGAAACCTTCCACCTTGGATCTACAGTCAAAGACAAAGTCAGAAAATAATAAGGATGTAGCCATAATTCCTCCTACTCCAGAGAGAGAGGAATTGAAAATTCAAAATGTACCTAAAACTGAGGAGAGCTCAAGTAGTTCTGAAAGTTTTGAAGAAGAAGAACCTCAGCCTCAACTAGTGAGGAGGTCAACCCATAAAATAAAACAACTAGATAGGTATGGGTTCTCTTTGATTGATTCTACTTGTTCCTATGCTTTGATTTCTAGCACTGATGAGCCTAGGACTGTAAAAGAGGCAACTAAAATGCCTAATTCAGATTCTTGGTTGGAAGCCATGGAAAAAGAGATGGAATCACTAGAGAAGAATGAAACCTGGAGTCTAGTGCCCTTGTCTGAAGGCAGGAAAGTTGTGGGCTGCAAATGGGTATTCAAGAAGAAAATTGGTCTGGATGGCAGTGTAGAAAAGTACAAGGCAAGACTAGTTGCAAAGGGGTATTCCCAAGTAGAGGGAATTGATTATGGGGAGATTTTCTCTCTGGTAGCAAAGCTAAAATCTATCAGATTTCTTTTGTCACTTGCAGTAGAATATGACTTAGAGGTCGAATAGGTGGATGTGAAGAAAACATTTCTTCATGGTGATCTTGAAGAAATCTATATGTCCCAGCCTGAGCACTTTGTTGAAAAAGGTAAAGAAAAACTAGTACGCAAATTAAAGAAGTCTCTGTATGGGTTAAAGCAGTCACCTAGAATGTGGTACTAGAAATTTGATACTTTTGTATTGTCTTTGGGATTTGTGAGATCAAATTTTGATCACTGTGTATATTATAAAGTTGAAAGTGATCGAGTCCTTATTATTGCTCTCTATGTTGATGATATACTATTTATAGGCAATAGTAAGCTAATGATTTCTGATCTTAAGTCTCAGTTGTCTGCTAAGCTTGAAATGAAGGATCTTGGTACAGTAAGGTATATTCTAGGGATGGAGATAACCAAGGATAGGAAGAATAGAAAACTATGGCTCAGTCAACATAAGTATATCAGGACTTTTCTTGAGAGATTCTATATGAATGATTGCAAACAACTAGTTGTTCTAGTCTTCCAGGGAACGAAGCTATCTATTGAGGATTGTCCAAAATATCCTACTAAGATGGAGGACATGACCAATGTACCCTATGCTAGTGTGGTTGGAAGTATCATGTATGCAATGGTCTGTACAAGGCCAGACATTGCCCAAGCAGTGGGAGTTCTTAGTTAGATTATGGCTAATCCGGGAAGAACACATTGGGATGCTATAAAGAGAGTTTTCAAATATTTGAAGGGCACTACAGATTTTGCTTTGTGTTACCATGGGAACTTGATTGAATCACAAAGGACTCTTAGTATTTGTGGCTATGTGGATTTTGATTGGGCAGGGAACATTGATAGCAAGAGGTCCAACAGTGGATACATCTTCTTGATGAATGTTGGTGCAGTGAGCTGGATGAGCAAGCGGCAGGCTATAGTCGCTTTGTCCACTACGGAGGCTGAATACATGGTAGCTACTCATGCTTGTAAAGAAGTAGTTTGGTTGAAACATTTGTGTTCTAACATTGGTTTTGATGCAGGGGAAATAACAATTTTCTGTGATAGTCAAAGTGCAATTTGTTTGGCAAAGAACCCTACTTTTCATGCCAAGATGAAACATATTGACGTGCAGTATCAAATTGTATGAGATATGGTGGAGGATGGAAAGGTCAGTTTGGAAAAGGTGGATACTCTGGAGAACGTTGCAGATGTATTGATGAAGCTAGTGAGCACAGACAAGTTCAGGTGGTGTGCCATTTCAATGGGCCTTAGTGCCCATGTTTTTCGGTAAGCTTTATTGTGCTCTGGAGGTGCTTGTATGATCTTCATCAAGTGGGAGATTGTTTGAAATATGCCTCAATCAATACAGGCTGAAACCTCTTTAGGAGCCAAGTTAGTATGATATTCTAAATGTCTGGCCGACAAGCAATTTGTATCATCATGTTTTGTTCAGGTCGCTGTGACCTTGGAGGAGTCTCATCGAATGGTTGCACTTTGGAATCATATCACTATGACATATTGTGTTTGGCATGACCTCTTACCACCCGTGGTGATCTTTTGCCGACAGGCCATTCTATTGTGTTCAGGGAGACTCATGGTGACCACGGGCTTCGGGATAACCTATGGCGGCTCGGTGAGAAGTCCCAGTGAGGAGTTAAAGTCTCATTGACAACATTTGGTTTAAATTCATCAGGGAAAATCTCATTGGAAGAAATACTATCGGTAAGAAGTCTTACTGATGTGAGAAAGTCACACTGACCGCATTCATTTGGGATAACACAACGAGTCTTAGATAGAAGTCTTAGCGAGAATGGAATGTCTCGCCGATGATGTTGATGTCTTCAGTATAGCTCTTGGCGAATGGTGGACATTGGTGTAACTTATATGTGTTCAATAAGATCTCTCAGCAAAGGTGATATGTCTTGGTGACTATTGATGGTCTTGATGTAACATTTGTGATCTCAGAGAAACCTCTTAGCGATAGACAAGAGTCTTGCTAACTTCTACTTGGCGCTCAATATTTTTGGGGGTTTCAAAGTAACTTTGATGATTCGGTATGATCTCCTAGCAAAAGCGGTTATGTCTTGTCGAATATTGAATGCTTCGGGGTAACTCTAAATGACTCAATATATGGTCTCAATGAAAGACAATTGTTTGGCTGATGAGAACACTAGTATCGGTATAACATATGGATCTTGGTGTGATCTCCTGGCGACATAAGAATGTTTTAGCGATAATCTCCTGAACTCGATATAACACAAGGAGGCTTGTTGGGATGTCTTGGTGAGAGTGATACTCTTTCTGAAAGGAAAACTAAAATCAATACATGTTGTGAGCTCGGTGTAACTCTTGGTGATGTCGATATGAAGTCTATGTGGCATCGGCAAGACACTGTTAGTGTCTCACCAAGATGCCAACACAGCGTGATCTCTTTTGACCATTTTGACCGTCCTCTGTGGAGTCTCATGGACCAATAGGATAAGTTGAATCTAAACAATTGGAAGTTTGTTCATTATGAAAGTTCTGTGAGGAAGCTCGACGGACATGGAACAATATGGATATACAAAGTGATTTCTGTTGGTGTGGTGGGTTTTTCTCCCGTAAGGGTTTTCCCACGTATATCTTATGTTCATGTGTGATTGTCAAATTCTCTGTTTCTGTTATCTATTTCATATTGCATATTAATTGAACTGTAATTGAAAAATTAAAAGTATATCTACATTCTTCTCTAAGGTGTTGGCATTAGGAGAGTTGTTTTCGCACCTTGACTTTCCTTACATGTGGGTGTTGGTGTGTGTTTTAAATAAAATCACTCATATACAAGCTTTGAATGGACATTTAAATCTACTAATCATTCATTTGTAAGAATTAAAATAATTTGTATTGAATAAAATTTTGTTTTCTTATATATGAAAGTTAGTCAAATACAAGTTATCATGGTACTTGTGGTGTGTGCATCTATATTACAACTGACTTACCATTCGATCCAACTAAGCAATCCTACTTCAACTATGTTCTTGTCCTTCATCTTGTCACTCTACTACTGCACACACTTGCACATTGATCAATAATATTCAATCCTTGATAACATTTATAAAAATATTTTTCAAGTTTTCAAAAATTCAATATTAGTCAACTCATCATATTCAACATGTGAATATTCTAGAATCTCCATTTAATATATATATATATTGTTACTATATGGGTGTCCTTGCAAGACTAGTTCCCTATGGGTGAGATCTGTCGCCCGCAAGAAGTCATTTAATATTTAAGGTTATGTGTAGGATCATCATGGAAAAAACAAGCCCTTAAGTGGTGAAAAATTCAGAAAAATTAGAGTTAGGTAGCTTGATATAAAAATTTGAATAAGTTATCAATATTATTTCAAAAATATATAAGAATAGAATTTGTAGCAAATTGAATGTAGTTTCTAAACTACTAGGTTTATTTTAAATTTATATATATATATATATATATTTGGTGAAAACTTGAAATTTCAATGTAGTAGTACTTAAATTTCAGGGAAAATATAAGAAGTAGGTATTTGTTTGACCACCCTAACCATAATAAAATGATAATATTTTTTTATAATATTTTAGATATAACTAGAGGACTCATGTCCTGGTGTGATGCATATTTTTTTGTAATTTCTTTCCAAGTAAATAATTAACTAAGAATTTTTATTGCAACTTTTAAAAAATATAAAAACTCGTATGTTTGACCACCTTAACTTTGTCAAAACTTCATGAAATTCATTTTTTTTTAATCTTATAGTATATGAAGCATAAAATGTGATGCATGTTTTGGTTTCAAAAAATGTGATACCATTTGAAAGCTATAGATGTTTTTCAATCATCCTATCAATGAGGACTTTAGTAGTTGTAATTCAAATAGAAAATGAATAATAATTATTTATTAAATTCAAAGTAAAGCATGACTTATATTGGTGGAAAGCTGAGAATCTCCTTTAAAAATCCTTTTTGTTTCATCAATTTTGGGTTAAAAAAGTTGGCAGCCATATACCCTACACATACCCATCATATCACCACTTTTTGGCCCATCATGATCCTACACATACCCTTAATTGAATTTTATCAACAAATCAATTTCCCATATTTAAATAAATATATAGTAAAATTAAGTTATGACATCCTTCCCCTCTTGGAAGAGACATCGTCTTGATGCCTAGTATGTCAAAATGAATAGAATCATATCACTCTTTACCATTTATGTCTATTTCAACATCATTTCAAAGTATGTCTTTTTCAACATCACATAAAATATATGTCTATTTCAACATCTCATGAAACATATTTCTATCTCAACATCACTTCAAAATATATGTCTATTTCAACATCTCATGAAATATATATCTATTTCAACATCTCGTGAAACATATTTCTATTTCAACATCACTTCAACATATATGTCTATTTCAACATCTCATGAAATATATGTCTATTTAAACATCATTTCAAAATATATGCCTATTTCAACATCCCAAAATTTTAAAGCATGAAATATCATAGAATATCAAGCAAGATTATTTAGTTTCTCTTTCAAGAAAGAAGATGTAGTAAGGAGTGTTCTATTTCTTCCACATCCTCCCATGTAGCACTATCCTTAGAATATTGGTCCCATTGGACCTTAAATTGTGTGATATCTCTATTCCACAACTTAATGTTGCCCCTATCTAGGATTCTAATGGGCCCCACTAGCACCACTCCTAGATCTTGTACCTACAAGAATTGCCAATCAAGTACATGAGTCACATTAGGATGATATGGCTTAAGCAAAAAAACATGAAACACATTATGAAGTCGAGCCAAAGTAGGTGGTAGATCTAGTCTATAGGCATCTGAGTTAACCACTTGTAGGACTTCAAACAATCCCACATATCTTGGGGCCAACTTGGAAGACTTTCCAAAAGCATTCAAGCTTTTATGAGGTTTAACTCTCAAGAAAACCTTGTCCCCTATTGTGAACTGCCTTTGAGTTTGGTTATTGTTTGCATAACTCTTATGTCGGTCTGTTACCTCTTTCAATCTGTTCTTAATGACCCACATTTACTATCCTATTTCCTTAAGCATTTCTAGTCCTACTATGATCTTGTCCTCCAGTTTATCCCAGTTGATGGGGGTACGACATTTTTTCCCGTACAAGGACTCAAATGATGTCACGCCTAAGGAGGTATGATGAGAGTTATTGTAAGAAAACTCCACCAAAGGAAAATATTCTTCCCACCTATGTTGTTGGTCCATACAATACATTCAGAGGTCTTGAACTACCTGGTTCACCCTCTCTATTTTCCTATCAATTTGAGGATGGTAAACCGAGTTAAAATTTAATTTAGTCCCCAATGTCACATTCAAGGTTGTCCAAAACCTTGAGGTCATTTGTGCGCCCCTATCATAAATGATAGTCTTTGGCACTCCATGCAAATGGAAGATCTCCTAAACAAATTTCTCTACCAGGGTCAACGATCCATCCTTAAGGTTTCCTAAAATGAAATGTGCAACCTTGGTCAACTTATCAATCACAACCAAGATGACATCATGCTTATTCTTGCTTAAAGGAAACCCCTATACCAAGTCCATACTAATCACCTGCCATTTATACTTAGGTATGTTATGGGGATTCAATAACCTAGTAGTGTGTGCATGCTCAACCTTGACTTGCTGACACTCCAAGCATCTGGCTATGTACTCCACTACATCCTTCTTGAGTTTAGGCAAAAAATATAGTCTTCAACTTTGTGATCATCTTACATACACCACGGTGTCTTGAATAAGGTGCATTGTGAACTTCCTCCAAAACTATCTTTCTCAATTCCCTAGAGTTTGGAATATACATTCTCCTCTAGTACCTCAAAATATCATCTAGTTTGATCTCGTACCCATCAAATCAATGATCAAAAGGATTTTATGCTAGGGAATTCTTCACTCTTTCATAGTGCTCATCCCTGGGTAGTTTTTGAATTACTTGTTGCATCAAATTTGACCTTGTTGAGATCATGGCTATCATGTGTCTTCATCTACTAAGAGGATCAACCACACTATTTTCTTTCCCTTTTATGTATTCAATTACAAAGGCATATTCACTAAGGAATTCTAGCCACCTTCTCTATTGTGCATTAAGGTTTGCCTGGGTAAATACATATCTCAACCCCCAATGATCTATCTTGAGTTCAAATGGATTTCCCAAAAGGTAATGCCTCCACCTCTATAAGGCATGAGCTATGGCTAGCAATTCCAAATCATGAGGTGCATAGTTCGCTTCATGTTGCTTGAGCTTCCTTGATTCATATGCCACCACTTATCTGACTTGTATTAACACTACTCCAAATCCCTCTCCAAAGGCATTTGTAATCACTGTGAATCTCCCACTAGGGTCAAGAATAGTTAGCACTAGTGCTGTCTTGAGCCTCTCCTTTAGGAGTTGGAATGCTTTCTCCCATTTTTTGGTCCATTCAAACTGCATGTTAGAACTAGAAAAATCTCACATTTTTCACTCACCTCCACCCACTCACCTTTCACATACCATAGAAATTTTCCACACATTAATTCTATGATCAATACAAATTGTTGAAATTTTTGTGACAAGATCCATTTTATAACCCATGTTAACTAATGATCCCATGAATATTGCTTTTGACATATAAGAATCTCTCTTATCATAGTTGAGCAAGGATTGTGAGAGGAATGGATCCATATCGGAAAGGCACTATACAAGTCTTTCCAATCAACAAGTCCTAGCCCTTTATTTGAATACTTTCTGCATATCGGGAAGGGGTGAATAAAGTTACAATGATAAAACACCCCGAAGATAACAAGTGTACCTTATCAGGAAGATAGTCCATAACATTTCACTGACAAAAATTTATCAGCAAAAGCAAACTAGCCAAAAGGAAATTCTCAAATAACACTGAGCTCATGAGTCATGCCAATGGAGGCCTTATTTGGGAGAAGTATACACACTTTCACCAATAAAACTAAAAAAAAATTGTATCAGAGAGACATGTATGATCAAAGTAGGTCCCTCAAATCTCTCAGACCATGTGGGTTACGACAAGGAGAGAGTTTTTAGGGAAAGTCTCACTGACTAATCCCAATGAACGAAGTGGTAAAGGAAACACATCAGGGAGACCAAGTATAACATAAAAGAATTTTATCCTCTCAATGATGGTTCATGTCAACCCGATGGTAACATGGAATGATTTAACACAATTTGTTAGAAAGACACCAGGAAATGATATAAAATATTTCTAATGGTTCAAACCACCTTGATACTAGCTAGGCTTCATAATGTTTTCCTTGAAATATTAGGAGCTGGTAACCAGGAGAGAAGGTATTTGTACAATGCCGGTGAGAGAATTAAGTGGTCTTCCCAACTAAATATGTGAACCAAAAGGGCACTTTATATCAAAGGGACATTCAGTTATATCTTGGTAATCAATTATAAATGTATAAAAATAAGATGGTGCCAAAAAAACATGCAAATTGGCCTAAGATTAAAAGTGTTTCATCGATGCAATCTTCTTATATCGCTCTAACATTTCAAAATTTGAAAAACCTGTTGCGTTCATTTCTAGTGGCTAACATTAATGGCCACACAAATGAACTTCATATGAATATTTATGATTGAAAGATGAACCAAAAGAATTTTTAGAAGTTGCAGTGAAGAAGGAAAAGAGGTCAAAGTGATAGACAAGAAATTCAATGTGCCCGAAGACATACAAGTGACCATATGAAGTATCCCGTACAATTGATAAAATTATAATTCAATTATGCCACCTTATAAAGGATTAGATTGGAAGGTTCAAATGTATGTGTAGGATCATGATGGGCCAAAAAGTGGCAATATGATGGTTATGTGGTTGACGACTTTTTTTTACCCAAAATTGATGAAACAAAAAAGGTTTTTAAAGGAGATTCTTAGCTTTCCACCAATATAAATTATTTTTTACTTTGAATTTAATAAATAATTATTATTCATTTTCTATTTGAATTACAACTAAAGTCCTGATTGATAAGATGATTGAAAAAAATCTATAGCTTTCAAGTGGTATCACATTTTTTGAATTTGAAACATGTGTCACATTTTATGCTTTTCATACTATAGGATTTAAAAAAAAAATCATGAAATTTTGATCAATTTAAGGTGGTCAGACATACAAGTTTTTATATTTTTAAAAATTTGTAATAAAAAATTCATAATTATTTTATTTACTTGGAAAAAAATTACAAAAAAATATGCATCACATTGAGACATGAGTCCTCTACTTATATTTAAAACCTTATAAAAAAATACTATCATTTTTTTGTGGTTATGGTGGTCAGACAAACACCTACTTCTTATTTTTTTCCTAAAATTAAGTACTACTACATTGAAATTTAAAATTTTCGCTAAATAGATTTTTATTTTTTTTAAATAAACCTAGTAGTTTAGAAACTACATTTAATTTGATACAAATTCTATTCTTACATATTTTTGAAATAATATACATAACTTATTCAATTTTTTATGTCAAGTTTCCTAACTCTGATTTTTCTGAATTTTTCACCACTTAAGGGTCTATTTTTTCCATGATGATCTTGCACATACCCTCAAGTTCTACAAAAAAAAAGTATAGGAAGCAACAAGGTGAAAGTAGCCAGTCAAAAAGTAAAAAGAAGAAAACTAAAATAGGGCAAGAATCTAAAACAAAAGAATAGAAACTAAACTCAGACCTCATTAATCAATTATCTAGTTCAGGGCCAAAAGCTAGAAGGTCTTCACAATTGAGGTCTGATGTAGAAATATTAGAGGATAAATGCAAATATGTAGGTGATCTGTGGACTCCCATTCAGGGATATGAATTATTCATGTTTCATTATTGTCAGAGAGGAAGATTTGAACTAGTTTGTAACCCTTCAAATTTAAATTTAGGAAATTTGGTTGTTCCTAATGTATTTGTGAATATATACCTCATAAAATTTAAGGTTAATCATTATAACCTATACCTTAAGGCCATTTGTAACCCACAAGGAGAACCATTCATGCATATATCTAGAACTGCACTTTGTGAGGTTTTTCAGCCTAGATGATACATGTGATCAACCTATAGTGCATGAGGATTTAGAGAAAGAGTATTGGAGAATGGATACCACCTACAAAGGATGGAGGTTTCCATTACACCAACTGAGAAAATATGGAGACCTAGTACCATTTGAGGATGGTCATGGAACTCCCTTTCATGTCAACTTGTTTAGGCCCTATCTAAAACATACTTACGTCTGAGTGGGTCAAGTGTTGGGAATAGAGGTCTCTGAATTCATGTCTATAGGGCCAATGGTGATTGATATAGACATACAATGTCACAATGCAAGACTTTTTGATTATGCTTCACACATTTCCAAAGGGATTAACTCAAGGCTAATGGAAATTAATAATAGATCTCCCACAATACAATTAAAACATTATTGCTTTCTCATTTACATGATCTTGTACTATGGTCAGGAGTTAGGAATGTGGTTGGAGGAATTAAGAATCACATAGTTGGATAAAGAAGATCAGCCACTACCAATACAACTGTAAACTTCCATTTGGGATAGTAGTTTCATCAATTCTAATTATGTTTATTTTGAAGAATACTTCATCGAGACATTGTATAGGTTTTATGATCACCCTTGTGATTATTCATTGTTAAATGTGATCAAAAGATTATTGAGGCCAAAGGATTTCAATGGACCACTGACTATAAATCATAATTGTGGTGATTGGTCTTGGTATGTTTATTCCACTATGATCAAGGTTTATGATTTTGAAGATACACCTTTTCTATTTCCCAAGATTGTGCTAGATAGGATTGCATATCTAGAAATTATTAGGAAAATGGATTATTCCAATGACATGAACTTGAGTGCATATGAAAAATGGTCATTCATGCCTAGTACATTTCCTTTTTGGGATTTCACTGTGGTGTCAAAAGAAGGATATTATCTCATTTTGGAAAAATGGTCACATTTCAACACGAAGAAGGTTGCACCAAGGAAAGGATTTGATCTTGAAGGGTTTATTGATTTTTCCAAGAAAAAATAGAATCTAGGTGGATATGGTCATGTACCGTATCCTCATGATGATATTATAAAAAACATGGAAGAAACAAAGGTTGAATTGGAAATTGATAACTACAATAGAGAAATTTAACAAAAGATGAAGGGGATACAAGAAGTAGAAATTTTATTCTCTAGTAGTGAGGAGTCTTCTAATGAAAATGAGCCCCAAAGCTAATTTGATAAGATCCCTAAGTTGAGGATTGCAAAGTATCAACCTCCAAACAAAGAATAGGAAGTTGGGGAATCATCTAACATAGATACTAGGAAATTGGCTTACAAATCATTTGTCGTCGATGTCCAGTTCATTAAATCTCTTGAATTTAAGTCTTTCTTGTATAAACAAAAAGGAAAAAAAATAATGGAATTAGTTGCAGATATCACACCCAACAATGAAAACCAGTTGTTGAACACATTAAAGGTGAATGTGGAGAGTGAAATGAAGAACATGACTCAAGAGAAAGGAAGGAAATTATTAGAGGAGTTTGGTGTGATGATATTTCCTAGTTTGGAATTAAATTTTTCTCTTTTTTTTTATATTTTTTGCACAATAATGATGCCAAACACAAGCTCTATCCAGAAGGGGTAATAGAGGTATACACTAGGTCAAGATATAATCCTAATTAGAGTTCTCTTATGATTTAGGCTCTATACCCCCGACATAAGATGTCTATGATTATTGATACATAGAAAGAATTTGTTCATGTGATAACATTAAGAGTGGGTGAAGTTGATCCTATGGTCACGATGTATATTAGCATAAATCTAGCCAAATTGAACAAGGCTCAAATTTAGATGTTGATCATAGAACGAGATATGTATAAGTTAAGTAGTGAAAATATGATCAAAGGAAATGATTTCTTAAGAGATCACATAGTCAAGGATATGTTCAAAGGATCCACTAGAATGTTGACTCAAGGGGAAGGCTCCCAATAAAAGGACAAGTGTGAGGAGTTGGAAATGAGTAATCAACAAATACACACTCAAGTGAACAAGGCTAGATTTGAAAACATTTCTGCAATATTCAAAAATAGGCACACCAACCTGATGATTTGGATGGACAAGTTCTGGGTAACTCACTCCAAAATTCATACTGCCATTCAAGAACATAAAAGGGTAAATGAAAGGCTTCAAGAAAAGTTCCAAGAAATACATAAAAGAAGCACTTCTAATACTGGGGCCATTGCAATTGTTGAAGAAATGATAAGGAAGCACAATAACTATTATGAGGAACTTCAAGCAAATGCTAAGGAGTTTATTGATGCTTCAAAGGAAGGGGTGCCTACATTGTTCAAAGGTGATGGAGAATTGAAAGGTCAAAATGAATGGATAAAAGAATTCCAATTAATACTATAGGGAGCCTTGGAAGTAGGTAAGAATGAAGATTCAACACTGGAAGAGGCTTGTGATTGTCTAGAAAGGATGATTATTATGGCTAGATTTATGATACAACTATGGAATTCCATTTGGGATAGAAGGTTCATCAATTCTAATTATGTTTATTTTGAATAATATTTCTTCAAGACATTGTATAGGTTTTATGATCACCCTTGTGATTATTCATTGTCTAATGAGATCGAAAGATTCTTGAGGTTAAATGATTTCAATGGACCAATGATTGTAAATCATAATTGGGGTGACTGGTATTGCTATGTTGATTCTACTATGATCAAGGTATATGGTTTTGAAGATACACCTTTCCTATTTCCCAAGATTGTGCCAGATAGGATTGCATATCTAGAAATTGTGAGGAAAATGGATTATTCCAAAGTCATGAACTTGAGTGCATATGAAAATTAATCATTCATGCCTAGTACACTAACTTTTGAGGATTTCATTATGGTGTCAAAAGAAGGATATGATCTCATTTTGGAAAAATTGTTACATTTCAACATGAAGAAGGCTACACCAATGAAAGTATTTGATCTTGAAGGGTTTATTGATTTTTCTAGGAAAAAATAGAATCTAGGTGGATATGATCATGTACCATATCCTTAAGATGATATTATTAGAAACATGGAAGAAGCAGAGGTTGAATTGGAAATTGATAATTACAATAGAGAAATTCAATAAAAGTTGAAGGGGATACAAAAATTAGAAATGTTATCCTCTAGTAATGAGTAGTCTTCTAATGAAAATGAACCCAAAATCCAATCTAATAAGATCCCCAAGCTAACGATTTCAAGGTATCAACCTCCAAATAGAGAACAAGAAGTTGGGGAATCATCTAACATAGATACTTGGAAACTAGCTTACAAATCCTTTATTTGGGATGACCAAATCATTAAATCTCCTAAAATTATGTTTTTATTGTACAAACAGAAAGGAAAAAACAATAAGGGAATCAGTTGCAAATATAACACCCAGCAATGAAAACCAATTGTTGAACACATTGAAGGTGAATGTGGAGAATGAAATGAAGAACATGACTCCAAAGAAAGGAAGAAAATTATTAAAGGAGTCTAGTGTGATCATATTTCTTGGTTTGGACTTAAATTCAACTCTTGTTTTTGAATTTTTCACACAATAATGATGCCAAACACAAGCTCAGTCTAGAAGGGGTAATAGAGGTATACACTAGGTCAAGATACGATCTTGATGAGAGTTCTCTTATGATTTGGGATCTATACCACCCACATAAGAAGTATCTGATTATTAATACAGAGAAAGAATTTTTTCATGTGATGACATTAAAATTGGGTGAAGTGGATCCTATGGTCATGACTAATGTTGGCATAAATGTAGCCAAATTGAACAAGGCTCAGATTTAGATGTTGATCAAAGAATGGGATATGTATAAGTTAAACAGTGAAAGGATTCTCAAAGAAAATGATTTCTTAAGAGACACAGTCATGGATACATTCAAAGGATCCACCAAACTATTGATTCAAGGGGAAGGATACTAATAAATGGAAAATTTTGAGGAGTTGCAAATGAATAATCAACAAATACACACTCAAGTGAGCAAGGCCATATTTCACACACTATCTACAATATTCCAAAAGAGGCACATGAACCTAATGATTTGGATGGACAAGTTCTAGGTAACTCACTCTAAAAGTAATATTTCCATTCAATAACATAAAAGGGTAAATGTTAGGCTTCAATAAAAGTTCCAAGAGACACAAAAAATCACTTTTGACATTGGGGCCATTGCAGTTGCTAATGAACTGATAGGGAAGCACAATAACTATTATAAGGAACTTCAAGAAAATGCCAAGGAGTTTATTGATGCCTCAAAGGAAGGGGTGCTTGCATTTTTCAAAGGTGACGAAGAACTAAAAGGATAAATTCAATGGATGAAAGAATTCCAATTAATACTATAGGGAGCCTTGGAAGTAGCCCCATCGTGTGAACCCCAAAGGACAACAAAAGCAACAATTACCTCACAATTTTTTTTTTTTTTAAATAAAATTAACATACATGAAATGCACAATAAGTTATGACATGAAAATTCATTTAAACAAACCCAAAATCACTTATGTCCCTTGGGGTACACGAGGATACATTACGAAACTTAATTCCATACATCAATGATAAAGAATGAAAGCCAAATTTAAACCATGACAAGGCATACATATAAACCATCAATAAGAAGCCATTCACTTTAATAAATACAACACTTGAATAACATATGATATGGATCCATATCCACACAAGGTTTACCAATGATAAAATATTACATCACATCCTTTTCATCACTTTACACTGTTCAAGTCTTATAATGATACAAACATGTTTCCCAATATGGGTGGAAACCACATGACAAGATAGAATGATACAACTCTGGAATTGCTGCAACAAAACCAATACGTACCTCTCGATCCTTGACTGGGGACCCAATGGGGTGCTTAGCATGTTCCACCTGACCATGTGGGTCTTGAAGACCCACCCCCCATGCTAGGGAGCTGACAAGAAAGAGACCTCAACCAAGAACATCCAAATAGGGAACCACAAGACTCAACGTCATACAAAAGTATCATAAAACTCAAGGATTACAATGACATAATCAACAACATCCATGAGTCAACATAATAACTTAAAGTCATAAACCTCATCACATTAATCAAAGCAATAAAAATTACACAAGTCACCAAAGAACATTCGTAAATCATTTTCAAAAGAATCTGAATCAACCATAAGAGTACAAAACTAGAAGAACCAATACAACATCCAAAAGACATTTCTAGAGGCAACAAAGAACAAGGCATACAAGCGTCTAGTGGAGAGTGTCATTGCATAGCTCTCATGGGATCTCCTGGCCCTTCCTCCAACTTGAGGCGCCGACACCCATCTATGGATCTTCTGGCCCTTCCTCCTACTTGAGGCGCCGACACCATAGGATAGCTCATGTGGAGCCGATAACCTCTCATGAAGACAAGATTACGACTTTGCCGACCATGACCTTCTCAGTCTATCATTAGTCTATGATAGCCCTAATTCATAGATGAGGTATCCAATATTTATTATCTTATGTGTTTTACTACCCATCCCCTAAATTCAATTTTTAGGTTATCACTTGTTTAACTACTCTTACGTGGGTTCTCCTACGCACTTCCTCTTACCCGAGGCATCGGCCCCCATGAAGAGCCACTCTCCCTATGACCCTTAACATAAATCAAAACCAGGCAAAGGTTTTACCATAATAGATAAAGCAAATAATCTCAAGACCAAACCATGCAAGGAATTACCCATCTCGCTATAAACACATAATCAAAGTCTCAACAAGTCATGTACAACCCTTTTAAAATCATGATATCAAAACACTTGCCACATCAAGGGCACATAAAGAGAGAACATCAACTGTCAATAATCTCAAGCCTCTGGAAGCCAAAAGAAAGACAATCCACAAACGAGGGTTAAAAGAAGCAACAAGAGTTTTTCCCCAATAATTCCAACACAAGGATAAAATTTATAAAAAAATGATTAACTTAAGGAAAGTCACCCCAAGGGAGATCCACCAAAACCATCCACAATTCAAACAACCATAATACCAACATATTACACCAAAGGGAGACCTCAATTTTCTCCGCATAGGTTACCCTTGACCACACATTACTTAACGAACTTACAAATTGAATTCAAGGCAAAAATAAAACAGAATAGTAGACCATGATAACAAAACCATCAACCAATACATGAACTTAAGGTGAAAATCAATCCACAAAACAATCATACACCAATGTTCTATGTAACAATCCTTATAAAGGACATATAGGCAACAACAAAATGGGTAGAAAGGGGGTACAACATTCAAAAGATCATTTATTAACAAAAGGAGTTATTTAAGTTAGACAGTCTATTAACTTATTTACAACCTACCACAATAAAAAGATCACAATGACAATATCCAAAAGTAAACCCTAACAACAGTCCATTTTACTAATACAAACATATGCATTAAGAAACCATTTTAACATTCAAGGGAAACATAAAAACATATCTTACTTTAAGTAACATACACCATAAGTTCCAAAAACTACCATAAAGACATTTATGCTAACATAATCCGCATTCTATGATTTACAAAAGTAATATAATTCCTTAATTTGAAACATTTCCTGTAGTACTCTAATGAACATACTATGTTATAGGTTGTCATTAAATCCACAATATGGATACCTCCTTAACATGATCTATATGAAGCCTTTCACTACTAGGCATAAATGTATCTCAAATTACCAAGATACTCATTTAAGTTCAATATTCATCTATTAGCGCACACAAGGAAATCAATCACTTTAAAAGATAGTCAAATTCCTCCATTTTAGCTAATTTCCTTAATTGTATAAGTACACACTTATATAAAGAAAGCCTACTTCTCACCATTATTATTTTCCAAGTTCGATATCTAATGCAATCATGATAAACATAGTGTAGTTTGTACCATTCGGTTGTTTGAGTACTTGATAAAAGAATCCAGTTTCATCCTAACTACTAAAGTGATTAATCCAATTTCCTCTTTTACAAGGCTTCCTAATGGTTTACTTATATTGAAACCAAACCTACCAACCATATTTATATATAATTATATTTCCATGATTGACATAAATATATTTATAAACATATATATATAATTATATAATTTAAAGGAAAACCCATAATAACCATCTAATTTTGTAAATAGAACAACACACACAAATTACACACATTTATATATATATATATATATATATATATATATATACATCTTGATGTATATTCATACCCATATATTGAGATACATATATATGTACCTATGTGATACATTGGTCTATTTATGCAAAGCTAGGAGATAACGATTTACATGAGCATACTAAGTTCTCATTAGTACGAGTAAAAAGACTTTATTCATACCATTGGGTATTCTTAGATTGATATCATTGGAATAAATAAACAGTGGAATTTTCGGTTCAAAGGTTGTGAGGTTCAGGGTGGTGACATCATTTCAACAAGGAAAGACCTATGAATTTGAGGTATCACCCTCAGTGTACACACATAAGTAAAAAAAAAGGATTAGAAACACATATAATTTGAAGGCGTTGAACCCAAAGTTGAAGGCTTTCAAGAGAATATGGAGAAGCCAACATTGAATGCAGATCTAGGTAAGTTAACTAAGAAATGATCAGCCACTACACCTATACAAGTCTAAAAGTTGCAGCTGTGATGGGTCGCCAATGGTTTCAGGAAGGCTACTTAATTTTGTACAATGCCTCAACTCAAAAGGTTGTAACAGTGATAGGTTGCCAAGTATATTAGAAAGTGAATATTGGAATTTGGAAATATCGCCATCTTCTTGCATTATTGTCAAATCCCAAATGTTATCCCCAAGAATGAAGGAAAAGAGAAAGGTGAGGTGCAAATCGTGACTTAAGAGTAGGAGAAGTAATGTACAACTTTTCTGTTTTGAACTAGACGCATTTATGTTTAGTGGCAAGTTTCCGGAGGCGTGCTCAAGTTTGAAGTTTGGAAATTAATCTTCACCACAATCGACGGAAGGCTCTCTATTATGTTAGTAAATGACAATATTTTATTTTCAGGTGCTGGAACTGTGACAGATTGTCAGAAGAATCAAGCAAGTTATTTAAATCTTAGACTTCCTATTCAAGCGCTGTAGCAAGATAGGTTGACGATGAAATCGAGGAGGCTATATACACCCCTACAGAATTTTGCAAGGCAGCGCTCAAAATCTTAGAATTAATGGGGCACTCTAGATCATATCCTACGTTGTAAGCTTTGCTGGTGTTCAAGTTGGATGTCACCATGCAGGTGGGTGAGGACTGTGATTACTTCATGCATCAGTGACTTTATTTCCTCACATGAATAGCAGATCATTATGTGCGCATGGTTGACTCCCCTACCAGCGCTGGCTATCCTGGGTACACCCCAAACTATAGGCATACAATTACAGGCTAAGTATCTCCAACAATATGCATTTATTTTAGATCAACAAAAGGCAGTGAGTTATGTTCATCCATATAAAGTCTGTGCAGAAGCGGCAGAAGAAGTGAGGTTAGATAGTAAGGAGATTGGTGAAAGATAGAGGAATTTTGTAAGATATTGAAGTTTCTACCGTGCTAGAAGACCAGGATGCAACATGAGAAAGCATGGACGAGGCATGCAAATTGTTTGATAGAAAGCCACAAGGAGATGTCATCTCCTGGACTGCAGTGGTTGAAGGATATGCACAGAAAAGGTTTAAATTAAAAGGCAAAGAAAATTTTGAGCAAAGGAATTAACAGGTGAAAGCAGGTTTAACCTCATCGATTGCAATGGTTGGAGATAACACACAATGAGCAATTTGCAAGATTTTTCAAATAAGAGGGTTTACACATAGTGATCTCTAAAGGCTTTAAGCACATAACAAAATTTTCCAAGGATCACAGGTTAATAAAAAAAACTATAGATTGACATGCTAAAGAATTTCCATGCATCAAAAGTAATTCAAACCTTCCTATAAAGATTTGTAAAGGTTGATATTTCTACAAAGAATATCAACTATGAAATCGCATTGTAAAAGACATACCTATAATGAAGTTTTAAGCTTTGAAAAAAAGATTTAAATACTATAAAATCAATTCAACTATGTGGCAATAGTCATATATAAGTGGATCGATGCTTACCTAACTAAGTCTCTTCACTCAACCTGGAAGGAAGTATTCTGAACCAATCCTTTGCTTCATCTTCCCTTCTTTTCTTGTTCCTTGTCCATATGGTAACGTTCTGACCCTCCAGCCTATCCATGAGCAAAAGAATAAAATAGTGGTTGAATCGCCCTCCCCGCGCCCCCCCTCCCCCAAGAGAGTACTATACAAGGGTTCTTATCATTGAAAGTAACCTCCCGAAAGGAGCTGCAGAAATTCATTATTTCTCTCTGTCAATCCCCCATAATAAATCATTAAAACTCTAAAAGCTCCCAATAAAACAATTAGTTTCCTTTTCGAGAACTAGTTCCCAGCTTTGCATGCTCTGCATGCAGAAACTTTCTTTCTTTTTACTTTTATTTTAATATCTTTTCCCAATTAATTTATTTTATTCCCACAATTGAAAACTTATCGCTTTTATTTGATTTAAACTTGTATTTATCTCCTCAATCCAAGAACTAAAATCTCATTATAATAACACTTATCTTTAAATTTTTATTTTTAAAATCACATTACTATTAATGATTATCTATAATTATAAAAACATTTTAAATATAATACTCCTTACGAGAAAATTAAATAATCACCATTTGTTTTAATTTCATAAGATTAATTTACCAACTTATCATTTTAAATTTTCCTATTTGAACTTACGTATCCAAGTTTTATGGGAATGTGGAATATCGAGGGTAAAGAATCCAAGTTTTGAGATCCAACATCGCATTCCCTTCCTTTGGAGTGAGGTGATAGGAGATGCAATCTTGGAGAACCCTTGAACAAAATTTCTACAATACCCTACAAGGCCCATAAAGCAATAGACTTCTAACACATTTTGTGGCACTATCCATTCCATAATTATGTTGATCTTTTTCAGGGTTTGCAAAGACTCCTTCAGCTGAAATTATGTGGCCTAAAGGGTGCACTCAGTCATGATGAAATGAAAACTTGGACAACTTACCAAAGAGTTTCCTTTCTCTTAGTCTTGAAACACTATTCTCAAATATCTATCATGCTCTTTGATAGTCTTGGAGTAGACTAGGATGTCATCAATGAATATCAAGACTTAGTCATCCAAGTAGTCCCTAAACACACTATTCATAAGGTTCATGAAGATTGTTGGTGCATTAGTTAAGCCAAAAGGTACCACTATGAACTCATAATGTCCATACTGAGTTCTAAATGTAGTCTTCAAGATATATTCTTCCTTAATCCTCAATTGATGGTACCCTAACCTAAGATCAATTTTGGAGATCACTGTTGCTCCTTTCATTTGATCAAACAATTCATCAATCCTCAAAAGTGGATATCGGTTCTTGATGGTAACCTTTTTCAACATCTGATAATCTATACATAGTCACAAAGTTCCATCCTTCTTCATGAAAATTACCGGCTCCCCAAGGAGACACATTGGGTCTTATGAGTCCCTTGTCCAACAATTATATTAGTTGGGCCTTCAACTCGTAAATTTTTGTAGTGGTCATTCAATAAGTTACCTTGGATTGAGGCTTAGCTCCTGGGACCAAGTTGATAGAAAAATTGAATTCCTTCTTCAAAAGAAATTCCTTAAGTTCCTTACGGAATATGTCCCAGAACTCCTTGAGAATAGGATAGTCATCTAAATATGGCTCCCTGTTGTTAGGATTACTAACATGCAATACATAAATTTCACATCCCTTTTGACGAGCCTTCTTGAGTTGCATCGCATAAATCTACCTAAGCTCTAAGGGTCTCTATATTCCACAAACATCCACTAGGTTTCCAAGATTATCCAGACAGTTGACCACCTTATCCTCATAGTTCACTAAAGCTTTATGCTTATATAACCAATTTATTCCAAAAATCACATCATATGAGCCTAAAGGTGACACATACAAGTTGACTTGGGTTTGAAAGGTTGAAAGTTCTAACTCATTGCAAAAGAGACATGTACCTACCCTCCGCTTTTCTCTATTTCCAAACTAGACTGTCCATGAGTTTTCCATGTACCTCAGTCTAATGGGTACCTTAGATATTATTCTAGGATCTACAAAACATTCAGTAGCTCCAATATCAATTAAGATAGAGATAGTTTGTCCGTTGAGCTTACTTATTAGCTGAATTGGGGAAGCTTGATATTTTTCCTACTTTTTTTCAACTAGGGCATGGATTCGATGAGTCTGTTGATAGAATTTTTCCCTTTGGGTCTTTCACCATTGAGGAAAATTTGAGGCAAATGATCACGCCCACAAGTATAACATCCATCATGAGGCCCTTTGCAACCTCCTAGCTTTTTCTCCTTAAATCCTTTCTGTGCATGGTCATCCTTGGCCTTACCCTTATTTGATTTCTTATTCCTTCCACCATTACCATTCTCACCCTTCTCCTGCAATTCACTTCCCCTCTTGAGGTTATGAATCTGATGGCTCTTTTCCCCCTGATGAAATCTTTTCTTTCCATACCGAGACTTAGAACCTGAATTGTTGTGAAGATTGGACAACTACTACAACTTATGTTTCTATTTGGTGAATTTTTGAAAGACTTCATACATGGTTTGAGGTTCACGCATATCCACCTTAGCTCCTATGTGGGGTTTGAGTCCCATTCTAAATTTTTAGATACAAAACCATTCATCCCACTGATATTGAGGCACATACTTCAAAAAAATCATGAACTTTTCCCAATACTGAATCACAATCATATTTCCCTACGTTAAGTTCTAAAATTCTATCATTTTCTTTTCAAACAAAAGTTTCAATAGTCATCTCTTCCTAAAAGACTATAGGAAGAGTCCCCAAGTGATTGCAACAGGTTGTGGGTTTCGTTCTAACTTCTCATTATCCCACAAATTCTCTTCTTCACCTGAGAGATGATATGTAGCCTATGTCGCCTTAGTCTACTAAAAAAGGTTATGGAAAAAAATTACTTTTCCATTTCTATAATCCAAGCTTTAGCTCTTGTTTTGATGGCTTTTCCATTAAACTTGGGTGGTGCTACTCCTTTGAGGTCTTTCTCAAGCTCTTCCTCAATTCACCCTTGTAGACCTGCCCCTAGACCACTGTCTCCTTGATTTTCTTCTACATTCCTGCGGTCCTAGTCCTCACATGCCACTTAGAATTCTTGCTCAATAAGATCCATACAAGACTCTTATCAGTTTAGAACCTCCAGAATTTGTTCCAACCTCTTGTTTGGTCCATTATCAAAACCACTACCACCCATGTCTTTCCTAGTGGTCACCAAGATGTCCCACACTTATATGTGCAACACAGTCATGTTCATCGCATCTCAACATAAGGTTCTATGAGTAAACATTCTTATGTTACATCTTAAAATTATGCATACATCCTTTAACATAGAAGAATTACACATTCATGCAAGATACACACATTCTAGAGTATTTCATTAAACACACCAAAAATAAATAAATTATATTTAGGGTGAGTCAATAGACCCTTATTTATGATATGGTTCAAGTTACATCATTATAATTTCTCTATATCAATTAGAGGACATTCCTCTAGGTTATCGTCTGAATTTACTTCAGGTTTCAGAAATGAGGATGGTTGAGCATGTAGGCCCTCTTTTTCCTCTTTAGTCAACAAGGATGCATTGGTTCCACACCCTAGAGGCTAGTCCCGAATTACAAAAATCTTTTTTATTCTAGGTGTTCTCTTCTCCTCAATCTTCAAGCCTCTCTCTAGCTTGAGTCATGGAAAAGCTTGTGCTAGAGTTTCATCATCATTGTTAATTTTTGATAGAACCTTTTCCTTCGTGTTTCCTTCCTTTATGTCATTCTTGCATGGGGTTTTAATAGTTTTCCCTTTCCTTCATCCTACCCTTGACCTTCCCATTCGTACATTAAATTCAAGTTCAGTAAATGCTCAAGACTTCCAATTTTGGGTCAAGGGTCAACTACCCTAGTCAACTATGGTAGAATCAAAAGGCCTAGATTTGAACCCTAAGCTCTAATACCAAATGTAATAACCTATTCCTAATTATTCCTTATTTAATAATTATTGTAAATGACACAAGATTATACTCCAAATTAAAGAGACATAACTAGTGGCTAAAATCAATTGTAGTTACACATGTCCATTAGAAAGAGACAAATATTATTATATTCTCATCAAAATAAAAATTACAATATCATGTTCACTTGACACCAAAGGCCATAATATCATTTCAAGGTAGATTTCTCATCAAGTACTTAAATGATTGTTACATTAAGTTACAACATACTATATTTGTCTAGTGAACATTAAGGTTCTTCTTCATCTCTCACCTCCAATGGTGGATGAGAACATGGTTGAAGCACTTTAACACCCAACCACAAAGCATATGCTTCCTTGATATTCTTCTAACTTGGAGAATTCCCAACCCTGCACAGAGAGTTTAGCAAGAGAATAACCTACAATGTGAAATTCGGTGTGTGCCCAACATCAACATACAAATTCTATCTTGTATGCTAGAAAAAGAAAGAGTAAGATCTATTCTAGGAATGGTACATAGTGAAATCATAGAGTTCATTCATATAGACATAATGAACCATATTGCTTGGCCAAGCATAAAATGTTTGTTGCAACAACAACGAACAATAAGTTCTAGTAAAGCAAATCTATACTCTTTGAATTCTATTTCGACACTTTTCCCATAGGGTAACTTTCTAATATAACAACTATTTACATCCTAGCATCAACTAACCATAGGTGCACTAGTCAACTAAGGTATCACTGTTCTTTTGTGGTATATAAGTATTATTCCACACGATTCTTAAAAGAAGAAACATAATACAATTTTTTATATTTATATACATACTCTAAAAAAAATTCAAGTTTCAAGTTTCACAGAGTATTTCAATGATCTGCTATATAATTCTTATGACTATGTCTATGTAACATCTTAACCATTTCCATTGTAAAAAGTACCAAAAAGAAAAAATAAGGTATGCCAAAAGTATAAGTATGCACATAGATGAATTCTATGTGCATACATATATATGTGCCTACTGATGTTTAAGTTTGTGTATACATTTTGAAATAAACATATTCAGATTTGTAATCTACTAATTATATTCTAATTGACATTTCATAGTCAAAATAAATATCCTAAGCAATTTTATGATAACAATTTCTTGCTTACTATTAAACCTTAACATTGTTGTTACCACATGATCATTCATTTTTTTAAGCAAGTTATGTTTCCTATTAAATGGACTAAACAAGTAAACTATTTACATTATACACAATCATCAAATGAGCTATTTGCACATGATCATCCATTTTTTAATCCAAGCATGTATTGTTTCTCACTAATTAGACTAAGCGAGTAAGTTTACATTCTAAACAGTATAAATTATTTACATATGAACATTCATTGTACAAAGATAACTTTTAGCAAGATAGAGTCTTTTGTAAGCATTTTATAGTTTGCATTGTCCTTTTTCAGTCTTAAAATTAAATAGTTACATTCAAAAAAATAAGGCACTATCATTTTCTCTGTTTACTATTTTGAATCTAAACAATAAAAAAAACCCTATTTCATACATAGGGAAAAATGCCTGTTCTTCAAATGCTATATAGTTTCCCTTCTATAAATTTAGAACTATATGGAAGTACAAAGGGAAAAACATAATCAGCATGCTTTTTGATATCATAATCAAGCATCCAATTTAGTCACAAAACTTAAGAAACTTGATAATCAATCCATAATCGTACGTTTTCCAAGTAGACTTGTTGACTATTATGACTCAAATTTTGACCCATTTCAAGGCAGGTGGTCCTTCAAATATTTCAAAGAAAAATACTAAGGAAGTTCACCCTTACGACATCATAACTTACCCATATCATAAGCAATACAACACACATATATATTATGCAAGAAAATTTGAGACATTCAAGCAACTTTCCCCTATCAACCATGAGGTTTGATTCCAGTACATGGCTTACCAGGGGCTAAACTTACATATTACAAGGGTTCAAGGATAATCCTCTTCATGCAAACATGGCTTCACATTTATAGTATGAAGACTTCCCTTTATTCTATTATTGTCCTTATCGATTATGGAAAATATTGCAATAGTAAATGAAAAGACAATCAATTTTAACAAGAGATACAAAGGGTGGTATCCTTTGGTAGGTTCGATCTTCGATCCCTTGTAGTTTTCCATTTATCCAAGTTACACATTCTAACAAAATTTATTATTTTAATAGCGACGATGTGGCTCAAAATGGCTCAAAATGGTATGTGACTAACACATAGTCATTGGAAGAAGAGACTCAAAGCATTGGTCTAGCACAAAGGCTAGCCGATAAGCTTCAAAGATTAACCAAGATAGTAGGTTGAAGCTTGGAAATCTCTCTATAGGTGTTGCTACTCTATGCCATCGGCTCAAGCTAAGTCACACACACATTTAGACAAAAAAGTTTACATATTATTGTGCTATTGATATGATAACCAAAACAATGCATTTCAATATTGTTTTCTAGAAAATCCAAGCTTACCTCCTTGGTTGAGCTTTCAATGAGACTTTTCCTCAGCCTTTTTCCACTTCTTTTCAATTTCCTTCCCAATTTTTCTTCTTTTTTCCCCACACTCTTCATAAAAATGGAAATCGCTCATTTGCATGTGGCCAGGTACTATCATTATGGCCTTTATATCATGGCCATCACCACCCCCTAAATTTGAACATTGTCTTGATGATTTTGTAGGCCATGACCATTGTGGGTCTGCCTTGGAATATATTTCTTGATCTTATATGTTTGATTTCATTGCATATCTATTATCACTTTTCAAATTTTGAATTTGATTATGAATACATATACATATATACATATATATATATATGTATGTATATATATATGCATGAGTTTTTGTGTCTTAAATAAAATCACTCATATACAATTTTTCAATAGACATTTAAATCTACTAATCATTCATTTATTTAAATACCAAAAAATTGAGTTGGTGAAATTCAATTAAATACTAAATGGAGATTATAGAATATTCCCATGTTGAATATGAGGAGTTCACTAATATTGAATTTATGAAAATATGAAAACTATTTTTATATATGTCATCAAGGATTGAACGTTACTGATCAATTTGCAAGTATGTTCAGTAGTAGGGTGGCAGGATGAAGGACGAGAACATGATTGAAGTAGGATTTTTTAGCCAGATCGAATGGTAAGCTAGTTGGAATCTTGATACACACACCACAAGTAGCATGATAACTTGTATTTGACTAACTTTCATATATAAGAAAATGAAATTTTCTTCAATACAAATTATTTCAATGCTTACAAATGAATGATTAGTAGATTTAAATGTCTATTCAAAGCTTGTATATGAGTGATTTTATTTAAAACACAAAAACACACGCATATATATAAAATCACTCATATACAAGCTTGAATAGAGATTTAAATCTACTAATCATTCTTTTGTAAGCATTGAAATAATTCATATTGAAGAAAATTTCATTTTCTTATATATGAAAGTTAGTCAAATACAAGTTATCATGCTACTTATGGTGTGTGTATCCAGATTCCAACTAGCTTACCATTTGATCTAGCTAAAAAATCCTACTTCAATCATATTCTCATCCTTCATCCTACCACCCTACTACTGAACATTCTTGCAAATTGATTAGTAACATTCAATCCTTGATGACACATATAAAAATAGTTTTCATATTTTCATAATTCAATATTAGTGAGCTCCTCATATTCAACATGTGAATATTCTATAATCTCCATTTAGTATTTAATTGAATTTCACCAACAACTCAATTTTTTCGTATTTAAATAAATATATAATAAAATTGTGTTATGACATCACTTCCCCAAGATTTTCTTCTATTGAAACTTTCAAATCTCCTCAAGGTTGTGTTGTATAGGGGCTTCCCTAATTCAAATCTCATTTTGGTATTTCTATTTCCATTTACAACAAATGATGATGATCAAGAGGGCATACCCTAGGTTGAACAAATTCTAAAACAATAATAATTGACTAGAATGATAAATGATAATGCCACCTTGATTTGAAATCCTTGATGAAGTGATGTCATACCACAAGTTAGCATAAATATTGATGGATAGATGCCTTGATTGCTTGATAGACCTACAAAAGGTTAGTTCCCAAAACACAATAGCTTTTTGTATATATTATGTAGAGGATAAATCAATACTTCTCCATAATAATTACATCATAATTCATAATTGCATTCTTGTTGATTTATATTAATTGTTCAAATGAGAATAAAACTTATATATATATGCACTCCAATTGACAGTTTTGAACATAGGCTGACCTAGGATGTTTTTAAATCACCAAATACTAACACAAAATTTAATTTTGAGATAGGACAATATTAAGGTCAAAGGAACCCCCACGCTCGTCTTTGCGATTTTACCCCAAATTTGTTAGGAAATAAAGGAATTTAATAATATTTTATAATTTGACCCTGAAATGAATAAGTTATTATGATAAGTAATGCTTTAGAAATAAATAGGATATCAAGTTTTAATTTTGATCTTGAAATGGAAAATCAAAGGTATAAATAGTCTCATTGTGAAGATTATTTCAATAATAACATTCCTTTCTTTCAAGTAATTATGAATATAAAGAATTTTTTAAATATTTTTTTTACTTTGGTTTGTCTAACATTTGCAATATTCACAATAATTTTCATCATAATGAAATTAATTGTGTAACTATCCTTATTAGGTTAGATTTGGCTACTTGAAAATTGATTTATTTTTCTAAAGTGTACATGTGTGAAGTTCATGTGGAAAATTATTTCACGATAGGGACCTAGAAAACATAACATATAGAATAGATGAAATACTTTCTAATGTTACTAATGTAATGATCAATTGTTAATTTTTAGATTTATATAATCGGACACTTCATCCCCTAGTTGGAATGAATTCCTTGAAGATTGGATCATGTAAATGTAAAACACAAAACAATATGTTGCTACTATTGAATACAATCAAACACCAAAAAAATCCCCTCAAAGGATAAATTAAGGGAGTTGAATTCAAAAAAAAAAAAGATATTCCATCTTTATCATCTTATGAATTAAGTGTAAAAGAATCAAATGTATCTTAATTTCTCTATTTAGAAGATGAATATAATCTTTGCATAGTAAAAATCAATGTGCAAATTCTCAAGGAAGATTTCATTAGGTTTCCTCAAGCTAAAAATCATAGGGTTATACAAAATATGGATTGAAAATGCCCTACAACAAGGATGTAGGAGGGACAATCAGAAGAAGATTATGATGAAGATAATTCTAATTATGCAAATTCCTTTCAAAAAATAGATTAAACATATTTTTATTTCTACATGATGATTTTTAATATGACAAGTTCCATATATTTGATGTTAGGATCAATACATTCAATTTTCACAATGAGTTACTAACTTTCAACTCTAAATATGACATTGATGTAGAAAACATCTATCAAGACAATGAGAAATGAATCAAGTTAACTTAAAAATATTTTTTATTAAAGAGACACCAATTAACATTTGAAGATGAACCTACACTTTAGAGTTACATACTTGTTCTTGAAGAGAAATATAATAACCTTCTAGATGGAAATTTGACAGAAAATGAATTATTCTCTCCAACAGAACAAGAAATAGACTAGGTTGTACCTATCTTTCCATCACAATAAAAATTTTGAAATTTATTATTTTGATTACAAAGACTTTAGTAAAACAACTTGCAGTTATATTAACCATGAAAATGATGAATTTCATCAATTATTAATAGTTAGGAACCATTATGTTGAGTACGAAGAGGTTAGAACAATTATTATTTTTTGAATTTAAAAATGAATCTTACCATACTAATAATTATTGTACTATCACCCTAATTCTCCTAAACATTGTTAAAACATATGTAAATAGGGATTTTAATATGAATCATCAAAGCTAGTATCTATTAGAAGTATTCTTGTACATAATTATATTAGCTTAAATTAATTTAGATATAGGTTTAATTTTCTCTCATTTTTTTCTTTGCTCTACTTTTTTGGATATCATGAAATTATATTAATTAAAATGGGATCAAAATTATAAGTCAATGGTATCCTTTTCAAACAACTATTGTATGCCTAAAATTTTCCACAATATATTCACAAAGGCATTACAAAAATTTTCATTGTACAAAGCTGTATTGTCATATATATTCAAGCTAATATAAAATAAGAAAATATCAAAGATAGGCTATGTTTCCTCATCCCAAACCAAATTAGTAAATTCTTGCATCCACTCCACATCATGATATGGTTCTAGGTTCATGACTTTCTTGAAAAATGCAACCCACAACAACTCTCTAACATTGTTGAGATAGATAAACTATATGGAAGTTGACTATGAAAGGGTACCAAGCCACTATTGTATCATCATTTAATAATCTTGGGATATCCCTGTGTTTAGGGATTCCAATGCCAATTCTAGCAACCATGAGGACATCCTCAAGGCCACCCAGAAAGTCTACTTACATAGATTTACTTGCTAGAGCCAAAATAAAATCCTTTGAATCTCCAAAATTAAGGAAAGATATGACAAAGAAGAAATATATATGTTCACTTTGTATCTTTCCTTTGCTATCATGAAATCAACACTGAGTACTAATGTAATTTTAGTTTGCACTAGGCGATGGATTGGCATGAATAATTTTCTTAGCCTTTGATATATGATTTCACATAGGAATGCTAATTGATGCTTAGGAATTGTAAGGAAATATAGAGTTCCCATTTCAACTCAAAAAAGAGCTCAAAACATAATAATTCTTAATTTGTTTCAATGTTTTTTTTTTTGGGATTTATAGGAGCTCAAACTCCTTGGCTCACTCTAGTTGAGTATCAACCAAGAATGTGAGAGTTATTATGGGAAATATTTCATAATATTAACCAATATCATCATGATATTATCGTACCTAAGTTCACAAATTGTCTAATTTAAAAATTTTCAACACATACATGAAAATTGAGTATTTCTTTTTATTCAAGATAAATCACTCATGTGTGTTCTCTTTATTTTCCAAAGATTAAATGAAATATCAGTCACTTCCAAGATAGGTTATTAATACTACTAGAGTGATGCTTAAATTATTAGCTATTAGAAATATGTCATTGGTCACCAAGATTCTATTGGAAAATGTGATTTTAGTGTGTTGTCATTGATGTCAACTTATGTTACTATTGCATGCACTTACATGTTCTTTTTAATGAAGATCGTGTTTAAGGGCTATAATGTTGTTATTGGAAAACAATTGTACCTTATATTTTGAAGTTCATGGATGGATGTCAAGATAGTTTGATTGATGTTCCTAATGAAATAATTCACATGGGGTATGAAGAGAAATGGATAAGTCTCCAAATTGTCAAAAGGCACAAAGATTGGAACCACAAGAGCTTTATCAAATGCTCCATATTTCTCCACAAATGAATATATGGTCTTGTGGTTTGAAGGTTATATCAAAACAACCATGAGGTATGCATGTTCAAAATTTTTAAGAATAAGTAGTATTGCAATACTCTCTAGTGTTAATAGAGTAAGAACAAGTCAAGTTCCTAAGAGTGTTAACTAATTTTTGACAAAAAGTATCCACACTTCACCACATTCTCTCTTTTTTCGTTATTATTTTGGATTTATGTTCTTGTAGATAATTTTCTTTCTTAGTTCATGTTTCATATAATTTGGTGCACCACCAACATTTTTGTAGATGACAATATGTTGTCTATGTTCTAGAAAATTGGAAGGTTGATCTGTTGGTGTTCAAATGACTTGCATCATCAAGTAATTACCTAGATTTGTGTAAAGATATTTTGAGATGCATGGTTGGGACTTAGTGTATTGTATGGAAGATATATAATTTTATATTTAATCCTCTCCTATACCACCATCCATCTGAAGTTGATATCTTGAAAACTAAGTATTTGTGCCAACATGAAATGATCTAAATTGATAAAAGGGTTGTACAATAATGTTTTACAAGTCATAATGTGTTCATGACATGGAAACATGATAATATTTTCATTTCTCTATTACTACTCCTAGTTTGGAGGTAATAAGAAGAAGGATAATTGTTTGTTAGGCCAACTTGACATGTTGTCTTGCTTGCACCAATTATTTGGAAGTGTGCACTAGTTTTGAGGATGTCTTCTATGGAAATAGGTCTTAGTTATCTCTTAGCTTGAACCACATATGATTTCCTTCTATCATGGAATTTTTTTTATCTAGCCTACTATGGTCGATGCACATTTCATGTTATTTGTTTTTTTTACAAGGAGAAATTTTTTGAAGCATACAGAGGATACATATACAAGATAAAATCTATTAGAAAGAGGTGTGAAATTGTGGAGAATATTTTGAGAAGGTAATGTGCAAATAGGAATCCAAATAATTTATTTTTATAATGAAATGTAGTAAGGACCAGTTTAGAGAGCTCAACAGTGAGTGTTTATAAAACTATGAAGAAGCATGTGCAAATATAAGTATGATAATGTGTGCTAAAGACAATGAGCTAAAGAAAGAAGAGTTTTTTGATAAAATTTATGTATGAGTGTATCAAAATTAGTGATCTTGAGGTAACAAAAGTGTTGAAATATTCTATTAGTAGGTAGAAACTAGATGATGAATTCACAAAGGTCAACAATCAAAATAAGGGTTCCAATAATTCTCCTCCTAAACAAGCTACTACTTCCAAGTTCTCTCAATCCTTTCATGGTTAATTTTATTCTTGTAATAAATTTTGTCAAAGGCTAGTATTTTTAGAAATAAGGAAAGAGGAAATGATTATATGAAGAACTTTTTTGTACATCCAAGAGATGATGCTATGACCTCTCATTCTTTTTCTGGTTATTACTATGCATACAATAAGTTTGGTCATAGTGTTATTGATTGTAAAATTAAAGTAGGGAGAAATGGATTAGTCCTTCAATATAATATTTTTTTCTATAAGTGCAATAAATTTTGGTATAAAGCAATATTTTTCAAGAGTATTTTTGCAAAACCGCCTACCTAGCACAAGAGGATGAAGGATACCTTGAAAAAACAAAAGGGGGAAACCACAAATGTTTGGAGAAAGAAACAAGAGAAAGATAATGAGATGAAGGATGAATATATTCTTATACATGTTGTGAATAATATCTCATGATAGATTGAAATAATGCATTGGATCATTGGGACCTACCCTCTACAAAACGTTTTTAACCCCTAGAAAGGAATAAATGTTGAATGTTAAAACATGCAGTTTGATCAGTAATAGATGGTTTGAATAATTTTATCACTAAGGAAGTTAGAATTTGTAGATGGAATTTTTAAAGAAAATTTTTTTTGGTAAGGAGTATAGAATGAATTTGGATCTCTATGAAGGCAAAAAGCACTTTGGTAGCCACTCATCTAATAAGAACAAGGTGCATTAATTACGAAAAGTTAAGGTGAATGTGCATTACATATCCTTCATTTGCACACTCTATGCTCATTTGAAACTAAATAATTTACACTTAGAGTTAATAAGATAAGAACGCATTCAAAGGTTCTTTCAAATTAAAGGAATTGTATTGAAGGTGAAATCCTAGCAAAAAACCACAGGTATTTTTCAAAATTTGATCATAAACTTTAGTTCCTGAAGTTTAAAGGAAATTGTAGTGGTTACTCCACAATTGGTTGATGTCACTAAGAAACCAAGGCTAAAGTAGAAGAAATATCCATTCAAAATAGTAGAGATAGACAAAGATGGTGCTTTCTCCAAGGTACCCATTGGTGTGATATATACAAAAGATTTGAGAATCTGCATTCATGTCCCTATCAATGAAATTGACCACATGAAGTTTGAATAGTTGTGGTAAACCCCGATGGATGATGATGATACAAGAAAAAAAGCATTTACAAATGTTCCAAAAAAAGGGTTAGATGTATGAAAATATTTTTATCTTTGTAAGATCATGAAAGAAAAACTATTAGAAAACCTAAAGAGAACCAAGGAAAGTCGATATAATTTTAGGTATGGGTCTCTAATATTTTATCTAGCATTTTACTTCTTTAATGAACTACCTATCTTTAAGGGTAAGGTATAGCAACAAAAAATTCTAGTTTCCACACAAATTAGAAACTACATGAGGCTTTAATGATAGACAAGCTTGCAACTCTACATACTAGGGCTTCTTTAAAAATTTGCAAGTAGAGAAGCAAGATAGGAAGACGATTCCTTATGAGTTGGTGGGAAGGTATAAAGACGAAATTTCCTTCCTTGTAGACAAAGATTATTATTATATAGATGTTGTGGAGCCAAGAACATCTTGGATCCCAAATTTTTCATATGAGATTTCACCTGAAGAAATAAAATATTATATTAAAAGTTTACTAAAAAATCCTAAGGTTCCATCTATGAAGAGATTTGACACCTACAAAGAAATTATCGATAAAATTATTTTGAAAAAGGTGGATGATTCTAGTGAAAAGAGGACATAAAATTTGTTTTAGAAATTGGGAATTCCATAGTTGACCAAGAAGACACATAAAATCTTCTCTAAATTTTTGTAAAACATCCCCTCATTCCCTGAGGGAACTATCCTAGAGAAAGTGCAAAGAAGGTACAACAAATCAACTTTTGCAATTGCTACTACTTTGCAAACCACAATGTCAACTTAGACTATTTCCACATGAAAAATATTTGCATCAAAAACATTGGAGAATAAGCATGCATGACCTAAGAAACATGCAAAAAGAAAGAAATCTTGGATAGAAGAAATTGAAGAAGAAGAAGGAGAAGAAGGTACCTCTCAAATGAAGAAGAAAGAGAAGACAACAAAATTCTCCAGTGGCATCTCCTCAAGAGCCTCTCCAATTAGAGGCAATATTCAATGGAATTGTAAGTCATGGCTTGCTACAAGAAAATATAAAAATACATCTCGATGTACCTCCTATGTATTAGAAGAATATTAAGAAAGAAATAGTCATATATATGATCAAATACATTGTGCATCTTAGTGACATCCTTGAAAAGGATCCAAAGAGTTAATATAGGCCTTGAGGTAAGAGAGAAAGCCATTGAAGTAGATGAAGAGTTGAGGAAGGAAGCTCTTGACAAAGAAAGATCCTTTATTTCCTTGGAGAAAAAAGAGAAACTATCTTAGAAACAAGCTCAAGATTTAAGGACAAAAGAAAGAGTGAATATTCTTATGAATATGAAAAAGGAAGATAGAGACGAAATAGAAAAAGAGAAAAAGTAAGTAACCAATAAAATTATTGAAGAAGTAAGAGAAGTTGAAAATATGTAACAACATATGTACCCTTAGCACAATACTAAACAAAAATTTCCACAAGACGAGAAATAATAGAAAGTTTCACATGATGTAGAGCTTGCTTCTCCTAACTATGGTGTGTATAATAGTCCTCAAGTCTAAATAAAATTGATCATCGAGATCAACATATGGGAAAATATACACATGCTTTCAAAGAAAGTATGAAAATCCAAGGGCATATTCATCTGCATCTCCTATTGATTCCTTCAAGGATTTTTTGGCTCAAAAGATACAAATTCAACCTTTAATTTCTTCGTAGTTTAACAATTTCCATTTTTTGATGGATAATTCAACATGTTCAATATCTAACTTGTAGGAGCACCTTCATGCTCAAATTTGGGTTTTTTTATTTTTTGTGTTGTTTGATGTAAATAAGATCATTTTGGACCATTAATTATCATTTGGAGTCATAATGCAAATAATGTCAAAAATTTGTCAAAATTGTAAAAGTTGTGATTGTGAAAGTTGTCAAAAGTGCATTAAGGTTACAAATTTAATTAAGAAGTTAGTTGTTAGTGGTTAGTAGTTGGAAAATTCTTGGGAAAGCATAAATACATGTTGTATACATGAATCCCAAGGTTGGGAAGGTTGGAAAATATGGGAATGAAAATTGGAATCAATTTGGATCAAATTTTCTATGCATTTTTCTTGTAACAGTCATGTTCTTTCATGTGTTACAGATCTGTATGACCTTCACATGGTATGGTTGGAAAAATAATTTAGTTATATTTCATTTGGTTTTAGTTTGGTTAAATTTTATTAAGTTTAGAGAAAGTTATAGCATTTTTTGTAACAATAGGTCTGAATCTGCCCTAGGGTTTCCAACAAATAAGAAAAATTCTATATTTTTTCTTCCCTCCATCAAAAATCTCTAAAAATTTGTGATTTTTTTTTTTAAGGGTATCTAAAAATCCTTTAGAGTATATTTCATATTTTTCCATTTTGATGAAGTTCTTAATGAAAATTTGCTTGCATATGGGTGTAGACAATCCAAAAAATAACCATCTTAGAAGTAGGACAGTAAAATTTTGAGCCCCTTCGTACAAAGAAACCCTAGCTTATTTTTAGATATGTGTAAGAATTAGAAAATGGGTATCCTAAATGGGTTTCATTTTCTGTAGATCAAGTATGAGTCAAAATATATGTCTAATTTTCCTTTTTGAACGGTTACAAGCAAGAATGAGGGTTTGCAAAAGAAAAACCACTATTTGATGAACAAAAACACTTTTTTAAGGTTGTTTTGAGTTTTATTACCCTTGATATACATCAAATTGGTATCAGATCATAGGTCTAATCTGAAGAAGATAAGTGGTGTTGAAGGAAAAATAAATAAATGTTGAACAAAAGATCATAGAGTTGAGGTAAGTCTTGGAACAAATGGAAAAAAAAAAAAAATTGAAGAAAGAATGGAACTTGAAATGAATTAGTTTCTTGAGAGAGAAAACCAAGAAAGTGGTTGGAATTTACCAATAAGAAAGAGGATAAAATATCCTATCAAGAAGATCATTTAAAGGAGAAGAATACAAAAGAGGACATCAACAAGAATGAGTGAGTTGCAAGATACATTGAAAGGAAGGATACTAAAAGCATCTAAAGAGACAAAAAAATATTGTGTTTTTGAAACTAATCCTTTGTGTGAGTATGTGTTTATAGGTGAAATAGATAAAAATGAAGATAGAAAAGAGTCTAAAGAAAGAGAAGTGCATACAGTGTATGAAGATTGTTATACAAATGTAGCACACATGGAGGATTTTTTGGGTATTAAAGTGGAGTTTCTGGTGCAAGGAGAAAAAGAGGAGCCCTCAAGGTCTCAATATTTTATTTCTAATAATTCATTTGACTATGTATGTGTAGTTTTGTTAGACAAGGAGATACAACTCATTGAGAAACAGACTCTTGAAAGAGATCAGGTTCAAAGGAGGATGCCAAAAGAGGAATACCTTGAATGGAAGAAAGAAGAGAAGGAGATGAGAAGAAAACATAAATAAAAAAAAGTGGAACAAACAAATAAAATGCTAAGAATAAATCAAATAAATAGTGCAGAAGAAATGGAAGACCAAGAAGAAGAAAAAAAGGCCCTGGGCTCAAGTGGACTTGAGTTTTTCTTTCCCTTGGGAATATGGTGTAGGAGCACCCTCATGCTCAAATTTTGTTTTTTTATCTTTTTTTCTGTTGTTTTATGTAAATAAAGTCATTTTGGACCATTAATGACCATTTGGATTCATTCTAGACTATTTTAGAATGTTTTGGAGTCACAATGTAAATGATGTAAAAAAATTGTCAAAATTGTAAAAGTTGTCATTTTGAAAGTTGTCAAAAGTGCATTAAGGTTACAATTTTGATTAGGAAGTTAGTTGTTGGTGGTTGGTAGTTTTAAAATTATTTGGAAATCATAAATACATGTAAACATGAATCCCAAGGTTGGGAAGGTTGGAAAAGATGGGAATGAAAATTGGAATCAATTTGGAGCAAATTTTCTATGCATTTTTCCTATAATAGTCATGTTAGTTCATGTGGTATGGATATGTAAGAAAAAATTATGACCTAAAAATGGTATGTTTGGAAAGATAATTTAGTTATCTTTAATTTGGTTTTTTTTTGGTTAAATTTCATTAAGTTTAGAGAAATTTATAGCATGTTTTGTAACAAGTCTGAATCTGTCCTAGGGTTTTCAGTGAACAAGAAAATTCCATATCTTTTCTTCCCTCCATCAAAAATATCTAAAACTTGGTGAAAATTTATTTTTTTAGGGTATCTAAGAACCCTTTATAGTATATTTCATAGTTTTCCATTTTGGTGAAGTTACTAATGAATCTTTTCTTGCATTTGGGTGTAGACAGTCCAAAAAAACCATCTTAGAAGTAGGACAAACAAAGTTTGAGCTTTTCCATACAAAACAACCATAACTTATTTTTTGATATATGGAATAATGGCCAAATGGGTATCCTAAATGGGTATCCTTTTCTGTAGATTAGGTTTAAGTCAAAAATATATGTCCAATTTTCCTTTTTGAAATTGTATAAGCAAGAATGAGGGTTTGTGAAGGAAAACCCACTTTTTGATGAACAAAAGAACTTGTTTAATGTTTTTTTGAGTTTTATTTCTCTTGCTCTGCATTAGTATCTCACCTCTACAAAAGTTACAACTTGGCAACATGTTTCACTCTTTTGTAAGAGATCTTGTTGCAACAGGTGGAAAGTTTAGAAACAATGTTGGAGGTAATCAAAATTTTGTAGTAAAAAATGCCAAATGCTATAAAGGATTCCTCTCCACCACCCACTCAAAAAATTAAAAAATTGATGAATTCTTTCAAAGTGCATTATTACTATTTTGAGAAGCAAGTTGAGTTGTATATCACCAACAATAGATTGTTTGAAGCCCCTAGAAAATGTGCAGAGGCACATGAAAAACTACAAGTATGCATAAAGGATATTTAGAAATGTATGGAGGAACTAAAGGTATTATATCTCTTGTAATTATAATGGCTTTCCACCAAAAAAATATCTCAAGGATCAGATAAATGCAACGGAAATATAGATCACAAACATGGCTACTACATATAATCTGATGTAGGATATTGATGGTGCCATAACAACACACATGGAGAAATTGCACTCCTGGATTCAACAAGTACAAGATCAAATGGAGAAAATCAAAGGGAAAGTAAAAAAATTATAGGAGGTAGTAAGATTAATTTTAGCTTCTCTAATTGGGCTTCTAACGAAAGAAAATGGTGTTATATAGAAGAATCATGCACCATCTTATTTGGATGAATTAGAAGATATTTATGCCCAATTGCAAAGTCAAGTTGAGATCCTAACCTTTGCACAAATATAGTGGAACAAATATTTAGCTCAATTGAAGTCAATTTACAGGAACATTCTTCATGTTGCAAGAATGAAGGTGTTTTCATTGATTTCAACTGGTCAATTGGCTATCAACTTATTTTCATTAATTTCATGGTTGCAAGTTATTGGTTGCATATGTGGAGGATATTGAGAAAATTGTATTGAAGAAAGATTGTAGGTGTTTAGTGGTTGGTCTGATTTTTTCTCTGATATTTTCTCTTGCGTTTGTATGGTTTGGATATGTTGATCATGATTGTTGGAAGTTTCTAGATATAGATTTCTAGCAATTGATTCATTGTAAAGTGTAAGTTATGTTCACCAGTTGTGAACTGTGGTTTTATGTGTTTCTAGTTGAGTTTTGGGAAAAATTTTGTTGATTCGTATTTCACTTAGGTAAAGTCTTATGACTTGTGGTTCTATATTTGAGTTGTTTTGATTGTATTAAAGATAATTTTGGCATCTAGAAGGTTCATGGTTAATTTTTCTGTGTTTTAAATTGGTTTAGTTGACCTTGTGTTGAAAATTATCTTCAGATTTGATGAAGCGTGTTGGATCTATTTGGGTCCTTATCAAGTGTGTGTTTGGATCACCCTCATTCTAATTCCACCCTAGGATGTTTTGGTGTTGACCTAATTTGAATTTTATGTTGGATGGCCAACTTTGGATATGTTTCAAAGTTGAAGATGGTATTAATATAGGATGAGTTAGTGGTAAAATGAGAAATAAAGTGAAAAAAGAGATAAGTGCAAAGAAATGAGAATATAGATGCGAGATTGATGCAAATTAGTGCAAAGCCTAAATGTTAAGTTTTTAGATGTAGTGAGTAGAATATTTACTCTATAATTCATGAATTTTTCCAAGTGGTTGAGAAAAATGTGGTGGATTTCTTCATTGCATTGATATTGTCTTCTCTTTGTAACATATCTCTTCTTTCTTCTTTGTATCTTTCTGGTAGTGAGTCGTTGAAGTTGTTAGCCCTATTGGAAAGTGAGTCTTGATTTAGACAGTGAGTCCTTGTTTTGGTAGTGAGCCTCTTGTAATCGATTTTGATATTCTTTATAGTGTGAGTTAATCCTCACTGTAGTTTTTCCCTTATTTTGTTTTCCCTGTAAATCTGGTGTTGTGTTTGTGTGATGGTTTTTAGTTTCTTCACTTGCATTTAATGTTTAATCATTTGATTAGTGTTAAGTATTTTTTTTTGGTGAATGAATTAAGGTTTAAATCTATGACAACTAATTCACCCTACCTATTAGTTTATTTTTTCAACATTTGTTATCAAAGCTTGGTTCCTTGGTGAAGAGCTTAACCACTTGAGGAAGGTCTGGGATGGCTGGAAAAATGACTTATTATTATCCAAGATTTGATGGAACTAATTATGCTATCTAGAAAATATTGATGGAAGAATATTCAGAGTATTGTGGCTACGATGTTGAGAAATCTTACAAGAATCCTTACACTCCTCCTCATAATGGTTAGAGTACAGATGATGAGATCAAAGCACATGAATAGAAAAATAAGGAAAAGTACATTTTGAAAAAAATTCTAGTACATTTTGAGTTGATTAAGGTTTAGATTGCTAAGGAATTCTTGGATGCTTTGGAAAGGGCACATGAAGGTGATGAAATAGTCAAAGAGTAAAATTGTAGAATTTGGAGACATAGTTTGAGCTTCTACATATGTTTGAAGTTGAGAATGTTAAAGCTTATGTACAAGATTGGATAAGATAGTAGCCAGAATGTGAGGACTTGGTGCTATTGTAGATGAAATCAAGATTGTAAAGAAGATTCTTAGAACTCTTCTTGATGATTATAGTGAGAAGGTGTGTGCTATTGAATAGAGTATAGATTATAAGAGCTACACTAAGGATTTGTTGTTGGGATCTCTAAACTATTATGAGATGAGGAAGCCAAATATGAGGAATGGGCATAAATAAGATAATACTTTTAAGGCTACATAAGTTGAAGATCTGGATGAAGAAAATATTGATGAAATAGAAGCTAAATTTGTGAGAATGATGAGGAAAGGCTCCAAAAAGTATGAAAGTAAGTGTTGATGTTTTTTTTGTGCACTTCTCAACACAGGTACTACATAGGTGCATCACCTCTTTTGAAAGACAATCTTCCATAATCAAATTACAGAACACTATCTCAAGGTCTCTAATGTTAGGTCTTGATAGTGTTTGGAATACCTTATTTGATTCATGTGATTTGTTGGAATTATAAGGAATACATACGGATGAGTTACAAAGTGTGGGAAGTTGGGTCTACAAATGGAGTTCTTAGGATGTAGAAATTATTGCTCGGTTGCAATAGGTTCAAAACAATAGTCTAGAAATCCTATTTCAGCTTCAAATTTGGCTTTACAATGTGCAATGAACCTTGTTCAAAGTCACTATTAAAAAAGGGAAAAAGCAAAGGGGAAGGGGGAGTTCTTAGACTTGAAGCTATGAATGAACAATGATCATGGAGGTTTCTACAATAGAAAAACTTCCTAAACTAGGTTTTGCTTGGCCAAGAGGAACATACATTTACACAAAACTAGTGCAATCCTCTAAGGACTGCAAAATTTTCAGATTGCACAAACACATCATAAACATGGAATTGAACTAAGTTGTAGCGATGAAGTAAAGAAGCTCACACTAGCTTTACAAAGTGATTCATCATCAACAAACCACAAAAAGCATGAGCTATAAATTCATCAAATATTATAACAAAAAACACCATTATCACTTCCACTCAAGAAATTAGCAACTAAAACTAACATGGAAGCAGAACCATGCATGCATAATGAACAAGTTCAAAAGAAACACCCATAAATCATGCAATTTTGCTTTCTATTGTTGTATAATTCCTTTACACTAGTTCTCTAGCCATTTACAAATGAAGGGGAGACCCCTATTTATAGTTTTCCAAAGCCCAAATGAATGGCTAGGATTGATTTACATTGTGTGGCTCAAATTCATTACATGTTATGGTTTCACCTACCCCCATTATCTAGCAATTTAAAATACATTATTTTTCTTTTCTCTATTTTGTCCTATAGTGCCTTGGGTGCTGTAGCAATTTTTTCATTTAATTGATTGCTCTTTTACTGTAGCTGGGAGTTCCTAAAGGCTTCCTTCTGCTTGATGTATTTGCAACATTTTTTAAGCAATCAAATGAACCCTGCTTGTAGATTTACACCCTTTTGAAATAGATCAGCTGCTCATTCCAATGAGACAACCCTTAGTGGGTCATGATCATTTGGAGCGGGTTAGATAACCTTCAAGATCATCCCTTTTTTCCCCTTTGCACCAATTTTCCTCACCTTGCAGCCACCTACTTGATATTCCTTTTGGTGGGCTAACCATCATTTGTGTAAACATTCTTAATCCATGTCAACCTCAACACAATCCCATAGACAGTCATGCTGAAGTGAACTTATGTGCAGATCCATCATGTGCAATCTCATCTTGTAACATGTTCCCTCAATGACCTTCATGTGTATACGAAGCCCTACATAAAATAGTAGATTAAATTAAGATCATACAAATAAAACAAACTTTATGTATGCCCATTTAGTACTTGTGTGTTCTCTTAACACTTATTTCAAATGGTAGATTGATTACAATTTAAACAACCTTATCACTTCATATCTTCTAAGGAACCAATAATTAGCAATGATAACACTAAAAAAAATATAAATTAAATGGATTAGTCACATTTGGATAATAGGAGCACACTACAAATCAAAGCATTTCAGGTCCAAAATCATTTCCCTTTAATTCCTCATAGCTCTCGTAATTTGTTGCACAGATATTAATAGCACAAAGTTTCTTCCTTCAAATTTTAGACTTTGTTTCGATGTAACAATGGTCCCCCTTTAGCAGATATTCATGGTCAAGCAGTGGTCCTAGACCCTCATTCACATCCTTTGTGTGTGAAACTTTATGATCTAGTATCCTTCACCTTTATCATCTTGGTGGGTCCCCATACACAATCCCTAATTTTCCTGACACAAGCTTACATAGGCTAGATCCTTTCTTTCTCATTATAATACATCACTTCTATAGTGGTTCCCTCCTTTAGGCATAGATCCTTGAATGGGTGATTTTACATTCATAACCCCTTCTCATCATGTCCATACTTACTTGCAATTCAATAGTTAAATTTTTAGTTGTCATGAAGCATTACAAATGGCTCAACCCTCACAAGGAAGGATCATTGATGATTACTTCAAGCACCTAGTGTAATACATCAGTTATAAATTTCCTCCAACAATTTAATCAACTGAATTTCACTTAATACCAAACCCTACGATTGGAGCTTAATACCAAAACATAGAGTTCCTAGCGTCATATGAGAAACACAAAATCCGAATGGGGGAACAAGGGTGCGGGACATCATTGAGGGAAGGTCATTACAACCATGGCAGAAGGATGACCGACAATGGTGCAAGGCCTACATTATCATTCTTCATGCTTTCCACAATCCTAGCCCCTATTGCTCATTTAACACCATCTCCCTCAGTCCCACTTAAGACACTACCTCCTTTTTAGCTAGCCATGTGTGACTACATTTGGGTTTTACTCATCCTTTCCACTATGAAACCAAGATCGTAATCCTCTGCTTAGATCCTTGTCTTGGATGAGTTGTGGCCTCCTTTCCTTTCGAGAACTTTGCCTACTGTTCCAATGTGAATTTCCATGAACTTCCATGTCCTAGAACACCAAATTTCTCATTGTCAATTCCTTCAATGATGCTTAATCATTAGAGTGAGGAATAATTATGTTCATTATTTTAAAGGTGAGTCACAGACTGAGCACTTGTTGGAAGTTTTAGCAATGATTACCATTATGAAGAATCCTTATGTTACCAGCACTTCCCTATAAATCTTCATGGTTCAAAATGTTCCTCACCTTGTGATAGTATAGATACCTTCCTTAATAACAAAAGAGTGAGTTAGTAGTTTTAAAAGAAAGCTACTTGAATAGAAAAATTAGACTAGGATGACATGTGTGAGGTAGCCATCAAGAAGTTACAAGGAATGTGTGGTAGGAAGATGGCATTTGAAAGATGTTACAACTATGGTGGAGGTGGAAAACAACACTGATTGCAGACTCCACTAGCCATAATTTCACTGAAGGTTGGATGTTTGACCATAATCTAGTAGATAGCAGTTGGAGTGACAACACTTCCAGATACGGAACCCACATGGGAGAAGGCTGCGGAAAATAGAGTGTGAGTCCATTTACATTGTATGACAATGAGAGATAATTTGAGTTTCACATGGAACCAATCCATCCTAATGTCTGTAGGGGTAATACCACAAAAGGATGAAGTGAGGAAGCCACACTTAGAAGCATTTGGAGTATGGAGTCCCGCACGCAGATGCCCGCAAACATGACATCACCTGGTATTTGCTCAATCACTAGTAATGAACACTCTAAATACTATTTTCCTTTAGAATCAGATCTAAAAGATTGCACCACTCCCACAACCCCCTTCACAACAATTAATAATCATATTATATTGGGCAACAAATTTACCATGATCGCCTAAAGTCATCCAATGTCCCCACTGCCATTTTCATTCACTTGAAATCATGACCTAAAGACAATATAGTCCATTGTCGCTTACATGGAGCTCCCTTATGATCATGATATGAGTGATCCTTCCTAATAAAAATGAGCTCTTTAAAAAAATGACATACTAGTATGTGCGGTGCATTGATGTTGATAGTGAGAGTTTTAACATATTACAAGTTTGCCACCTTTCATAGGGATGATCCCCACAATCAGACAATGCCCACAAAAATTTTCCTATCTCGAATGCTACATGTTGCAACCTTTATCCCGTCATTGTTTTCCATCACCAATAGATCTAGAATTGGGCACAGTACACCACCTAGTTTCATCTCAATAGCCTGATATATAATAATCACGAAGAACTTATTGAATCTTTTGGCTTGAAAGGAAATCCACATAGATTAGTTGATTCACTTATGCTTCAAGATGATGTCTCAATGCCTCACATTATACCTCTCCCTTATCCCATATCACAAGGTGAAATCTTGTGACATTGCCTCATTGAAGGATAGAAGGCGATGCGGCCAGTTAAAATGGAGCCATCCGGATGGTGATAAGAACTGCAGACCTTGCATTAATAATCTCCTTTGAGGGGCATGGGTAAGAGGATGTAGAGAGCATCCAAGCAATGAAAATCATGAAAATGGAAATGGGTTCTATCCTTCATACGAGCGCGATCCACATACAAGACCGTCATTTGAAAGTGTAGGCATTTGAGTGTGGGAAGATGAAGTATAAATTTTTTGGCAATGATGGAAAAGACCAAGAGTCATTGAGGGAGAAAAACCTACAAGGAAACAAGTTGGGGATGGGGACACCATGAACCATTAGTGATGGGCTATGGGAAGCTCACAACACAATTTCTGCACAACATACATAACCACGATCACCTGAAATATTTCCTATATTAGGAATTCATCATCAATCAGCTCAATATGACACTATCTCTCATATTTTTTAGGCCCAATCACCTAAAATTCTTATCATTAAAACTCAAACTTGAATTATTTTCCATGGTAATTATTACAAGCTTCGTAACTTAGAATCATTTGGCCTTCTCATACAAGAATTTCCCTAATCATATTATCTGACTAAATTAATCATGTGTGCATGTATTGAGCATATGAGCCCATGAGAGCAATGTATGGGAAAAGAGGTAGGAGGAGATGTCAGGTGATGGACGCCATCATTAATGGTGAAGAGTGAGGTGATGAAGTCAACTAAATAGTGCCATGGTTATCAGACCTCACCTAGAATACCACTATCGTTAATTTTGAATGACATCATCCATTGAAGGAATACCCTGTGAATGAAAACTCAGTAAAGTGGATGAATGTGTCCCTAGGTGCAAGTGCATAATTGGATTGTTGTTGTTACATGAAGTATGGTTATGTTGCAATCTCATTATTGGGTAATATATGCATGGGGTGCTCATGAGTAAATGACAATACATGTGAGGTCCCATGTTAGCATGTAATGACCCCTCATCATGCACTCATCAACAAATGTAGACTCTTTATTCATCATAGACTCTCTCCATAGAGGTACCCATCTCCATACTCCAACCATCATTTTGGAAGGGTCGTAGGTGGTTGTTATAATGGTGATGAGAAAAAATGACAAAGTAACCAATAGTCTCTAGAAGAAAATAACTCATAATAGAAGTGATACCAAGTCTCGCAGTGGGGAAATGGTGTTGGTGGATCGCAGGCCCACATAGTAAGGAGGCATCAAAGGTTTTCTATTGTAAATGGCATCAAGGTGATGACCTCCCACAAACAACGATCCATGAGGGAGGACCAGCTGGCAAGCATGGACCCACTAATTCACTCGAGAAAAGGGTATATGCGAGTCCTCACGAGGGGATGATGTGAAAGCTTATCCATTAGGCAATGAAGGTCAGGGGGAAGAGTCCTACATGTAGACTCACAATGTTTCAGACTTAGGAAATTTTGGAAGTGCATCGGGTCAAGTTTACTTCAGCAATGATAATGGAAGGGTCGGAGGGAAATAACACATAACCCATCATGTGGGAAGCGGCCAAGGGTCAGCCATCGTGAAAGAAAAAAATTGGGGACAAAGCTCTACATAAGGTGACCCACAAATGTGGATCTGAGAAGGTTGACTGACATAGCAGTGAAAATGGATGCAAGATGCACACACTAGGTGAACACCAAGACTCGGCTATAGGTGAACAAAAGATTAGAATGGCATACAATAGGAGGAAACCCACAAACATGGGTCCATGAAGGTTAATGGATGTTAAGTGTAAAGCAAACGAAAGCCCACAAGAGCTGGCCTACAATAAGTGACTTGGTGAAACTTAGGTAGGTGAACTTGGCCAATATGAAATTGATCATTTTAGGGCTCATGGCTAACTTGGGCTAGGAGGGTGCACAAAATGAGACGAGAGAAAAGCAACCCATCAAGAGAAAAAAGAGGGGGTCCCTACCCTTGGTGGGGCGTGTGTGAAAAATATGCACAACAAATGGAAAATCGCTAGGGAAATTCTCCAAAGCATTTCAATGACAAACTGGTATCACAAACCCATAATCTCTAGTTTTAATCCTCACACTAGGGAAAAAAACCAGACATTGAACCAAAGAATCAAAACTACTAGTCAACCCACCTTCTACAAACTGAAAATCCAAGTGTGTGCATATGCATTAATTCCCAATCCTTCAGTTGTTATAGGGACCCAAGCTCTATCAAGTTAATATACATAGTTTATTCCAACTCCAAAAGCATCCAAGACATTGCCTCACTACCATTCAGGTATCCATAGCCCCGATGAGGTTGTCATTTTGATTCTACCAAACATTTCTCTACTAATAGTCAGGCATCCATGGCCCTAGTAGAGTTGCTAGGATCCCCTTAAAAAGCTAAATTTATTTATTTTAATTTCCAATGTCTCTTTTCTTTCTTTTCTTTTTAGTGTTTTCTCTTTTCAATTCTTTTCATTTCAACCCACAAGCAATGAAGCTCGCACTCAAGGTTGAGAATTAGAGTGATGCTGAAGAAAATTTTTAAAATTTTCACTTAACTAGACTCCACCAATGACCTACGACAACCTTCGAGTTCTTTAAATGTGTGAGAGATATAATATTTTAGAATACTTCAGAGTCAAACCAACCAATGACTTATCCCCTTCAAATCAAACACCCGAATCACTTGACACTAATAGAAGATCCTCATTGTCCATTCTAAAAACTTGATTATAGTTTGATGAAGAAATACATAAAACAACTCCAGGTACTTAAAATGGTTGTTGTACGCACATATGTGCTAAGCAAAAGATAGAGGGACCTCGAGCAAAGCAATGAAAAAGTGGTAGCAAAATGGAAAGAAAATAGGAAACAAACAAAAAGCAACACCTACACTAACCAAAGCAAGAAAGTAGAAGCAAACACAAGGGAAACTAACCAAAAGCAAATGAACCTACAATAGACCAACTAACCTAATGAAAACAGGAAAGTGAGATATATATAGGAAGACTACACTACTCAAAATAAACTAAGTACAAAGATATTTACAAGGAACAATATTTAGGCAAGGAAAATCAACATTCACTCTTTTGGAATTCGTAATGTATGCACAAGTAGTAGGGAAATAATTACAATTCTAACCCATGCAAATTTATCTTTATACTTAGAAAAAATAATTTTATTAAATTGCAACATTTAAATTCAATCACATATTTAGGAAAAATCAACAATTGAGCTCATTGATTAAACCCATGGTTGATCCATAAACATGTCTGTCTCCCCTTGTTCCCATAATCAAAATGATAAATGCAATTGTAAGTATTCATAGGAGTAAGGAAAGATAGAACCTATATGTCACCATGCATAGGTGGTAATGTTTGACAAGGGAGAGTGAGCACTGCGTCATTGATTGTTGCATCAGTAGCCTTGGGTGGGTGTGGTGGAGGGTGCAACACTTTTGACATTGGGAATGGATTAGGCTAGGAGAATGGGGCAGAAAACACCTCTTCCAAGTCTTTTGTGGGATCCATAACCGGGTATGTGTAGGATCATCATGGAAAAACAGGCCATTAAGTGGCAAAAAATTTAGAAAAATTAGAGTTAGGAAACTTGACGTAAAAATTTGAATACGTTATCTATATTATTTCAAAAATATGTAAGAATAGAATTTGTATAAAATTGAAAGTAGTTTATAAACTACTAGGTTTATTTTTAAAAAATATATATCTATTTGGTGAAAATTTGAAATTCCAATGTAGTAGTACTTAAATTTCAAGGAAAAATAAGAAGTAGGTGTCTATCTAACCACCCTAACCACAATAAAATGATAATATTTTTTAATAATATTTTAGATATAAGTAGATGGCTCATGTCCTGATGTGATGCATATTTTTTTGTAATTTTGTTCCAAGAAAATAATTAATTATGAATTTTTTATTACAACTTTTAAAAAATATAAAAAATCATTTGTCTAACTACCTTATTTGGTCAAAACTTCATGAAATTCATTTTATTTTTTTAATCCTATAGCATGTGAAGCATAGAATGTGACACATGTCTCAGATTCAAAAAATGTGATATCACTTGATAGATATAGATGTTTTTCAATCGGCCTATCAATCAAGACTTTAGTCATAATTCAAATAGAAAATGAATAATAATTATTTATTAAGTTCAGACTAAAGCATAATTTATATTGGTGGAAAGATGAGAATCTCCTTTAAAATCCCTTTTCATTTAATCAATTTTGGGTAAAAAAAAGTCATCAGCCACATACCCTACATGTACCCATCATATCACCACTTTTTGGCCCATCATGATCCAACACATACCCAACTCCACTGGTTGTTCTTCAAGGAAGTACACCTCATCTTGTTGATCATTTGAAAAAGTGGTATCCACTTTGTTGTTGTCCTTAGATGGCAATATGTTATCCCATTTCCTTTCCTAGATGTCAACCTCATTTTTGTGATGTTCAATGTCATGGGATGATGACATGCATGAATCTAACCCATTGTAGCCCTCTGAACATGTAAGAGGATAAAAAATGGTCAAGGTAGAAAGACACCCAGTAGTATCTTGCAGTTGACCAAGCATGTCATGTGTGTTGGTAGCCATCGATACACCTTCACCTTTATCTTCTTCTTTTTCCATTTCATGAGTATCACTAGGATGTTTGATCATTTCTTCATGGTCACTATTGTTGTAAATGGAGAAGGAACCCTTCTCCCATTCTAGAGACTCCAATTTTTCATCAACATGAGGTTCAAGTAGTACATCCTCACCATCATCATATTCTGAAATATATTCTTCCTCATCATTGGTATACCTCTAAAGTATAGCTCGAATGGAAAGAGATCATCAATTGATGGAACCTCCCCAAGCGGACCAAAATCCCATGCATTATCTACCTCCAAGGATTCCCTATAGATCCTATCATGTGTGGTGTATGAATGTTCTTCAAGAGGGAAAAATTATTGGTGGTTGATGGACAACGTTCCTATGTGCTCTGCTTCATCATTGGGGGTTTCAAGAATGCATTGTCCTTCTACTATTTTTTTCCCAACATCTTGTTGAAGGTTTTCCTTTGCAGAGTTGTTATTGGGTTATGATTATTGATCCTCTAATTCAATTCTTGTAGCAGTTGCAGGAGGCAGTGTACTAGGTTGTCCCATTTGTTCTTTAACTTGTTTGATTACCTCTTGACACAGTTAACACATGAATTATAAATGTGGCAAGTCATGGATCCTACACCATCCTAATAATAGCAACACTTCCACGTCCACCTGATATCTCTACTCAGACCAATCTCTTGCTAATCTTGACACTAGCCAATTATATCTTTCCACTATCGGGTTCTCATTGTAACTTGAGGAGGAAGTCTAGTGGTGAGCAACAGTGGCATGTGATTGTTCCCACTCCTCCAAACCATCATTTTTCAGATGCTCAGTCACTATCATTCATGAAGGAGAGATCTTCTAATCTAATTTCACTTATACTCTCATCATTTTTTTTGCTACTCCAAAGTTGTCAACCTCTTCCTCTCTTTGTTCTTCAACATTTGTGTTGATTGTCTCAGCATATGTTTCTGCAAAATTTGTTAATTCATTGTCAACTTCCATAGGATCCTCTTTTGGAGTGGAGTAATACTTTTGATTGATGGAGGGAAATCCTTTTGATTCCTTTCTAGTCGTACTTTCATCAAGACTATTTGCTGCCCCAAGGCACTTTGCTCCTTCTTGGTTTTCAGTTTCTATGTCTGTTGTCCCAACACCAACTTGTGTCAAACTAGTTTGTTTATCTTCAAGGTGTTTTCCTCTAGATGTTGACAATTCTTCTACCTCATGGGATGCCTTGTCCTCATCGAAAGTTGGCTACTCGAACTTGTTCAAGTAGCCTTTGACTTGGGTGATGATATTTGCACATGATGGACAAGTTAATTCCAAGTGAGGTGCATTGTGAAATCTAAACCAACTTGAAATTAGTATTTCTTCCAATCTTGATCCATCTTCTCATCCCAAACATTCTTTGACCAACTCCTTGAATTCCTTGGATTCCATGTTAACCAATTCCTCTTCTGGGTCTACAAGAGCTAAGGGTTGGTAGATTTCCCAAAAGGGCATCTCAATTCTATCCAAGGAAGTTAAAAATCCTAGTTCATTGTGTCTATGGGTGCCATCGATCCAACATTTGTCTTCCAATGCAAGTTGTCACAATGGTCTCCTTAATATCCTATTCAAATATGCATGTAGTTGAGTGATATTGAATTGCAAATGTTGCTCCATCTTAACTCAAATTTTTTCTCCTTCAAAATCTTCTAATTTTAACTTTCCAGTACATAATGAGATCTTCTTATCTCATATTTTTACCTGAAAGTTCTCTTTTCAATTTCCAATTTTCATCTTTGCAGCCCTAACATGCCATGCCCTCCTAGCACCATTTTCGTTGATGTGTTTCTTATGCACTCCTCAACAAAGGTAATGCATAGGTCCATCACCTCTCTTGAAAGACAATCTTCCATAGTCAAATTACATAACACTATGCCAAGGTCTCTAATGTTAGGTCTTGATAGTGCTTGGAATACCTTAGTTGATTCATGTGATTTGTTGGAATCACAAGGAAAACTTACAAATGAGTTACAAAGTGTGGGTAGTTGGGTTAGAAAATGGAGTTCTTAGGATGTAGAAATTATTGCTTAGTTGTTGTAGGTTCAAAATAGAAGTCTAGAACTCCTATTCAACTTCAAATTTGGCTTTACAATGTGCAATGAGCCTTGTTCAACGTCACTATTAATAAAACAAAAAAGGGTAGGGGAAGGGAGGAGTTCCTAGACTTGAAGCTATGAATGAACAGTGATCATGGAGGCTGCTACAATAGACAAACTTCCTAAACTAGGTTTTACTTGGCCAAGAGGAACCTACAGTTATACAAAACTAGTGCAATCCTCTAAGGACTACAAATTTTCTGATTGCACAAACACATCATGAACATGTAATTGAACTAAGCTACAAAAATGAAGTAAAGAAGCTTAGATTAGCTTTAGAAAATTATTCATCAAAAACAAACCATGAAAAGCATGAGCTGGAAATTCATCAAATACTATAACAGAAAACACCATTATCACTTCCACTCAAGAAACTAACAACTAAAACTAACATGGAAGAAGAACCATGCATGCATAATGAACAAGTTCAAAAGAAACACCCATAAATCATGGAATGTTGGTTTCTATTGCTACAAAATACCTTTACACTAGTTATCCAACCATTTACAAATGATGGGGAGACCCCTATTTATAGTTTTTCAAAGCCCAAATGAATGGCTAGGATTGATTTATATTGTGTGGATTAGATTCATTAGATGTTAGGGTTTCACCTACCCCCCATTATCTAGCAATTTAAAATACATCATTTGTCTTTTCTCTATTTTTTCCTGTAGTACCTTGGGTGTTGTAGCAATTTTCTCATTTAGCTAATTGCTCTTTTACTGTAGCTAGGACTGCCTGAAGGCTTCCTTCTACTTGATGTATTTACAACATTTTTTTAATTAATCAAATGAACTCTACTTGCATATTTACAACCTTGTGAAATAGATCAACTGATCGTTCCCATGAGACAACCCCCGGTGGATCATGATCACTTGGAGTGGGTAAGATAACCTTTGATCATCCCTACTTTCCCCTTCACACCAATTTTCCTCACCTCATAGCCTTTTTCTTAACAGTCCTTTTAGTGGGCTAACCATCATTCATGTAAACATTTTTAATCCATGTCAACCTTGACACATCCCCATAGACAGTCATGTGGAATCGAACTTATGCACGGATCCATCATGTGCAATCTCCTCCTATAAGACATTCCCTTGATGACCATGTGTATATAAAGACCTTTATAAATCAGTAGATTAAATTAAGATCATACAAATAAAGACATAAAATTTGTGTACACCTGTTTGGTAATTGTGTGTCCTCTTAATGCTTATTTCAAATGATAGCTTGATTACAATTTAAACAGCCTTATCATTATATATCTTCTAAGAAACCAATAATAAGCAATGATAACACTAAGAAAAATAGAAATTAAATGGATTAGTCACATCTAGATAGTAGGATCACACTACAAATCACAAAATTTCAGGTCCAAATTTGTTCCTCTTTAATTACCCCAAGCTCTCATAATTCATTGCACACATATTAATAGCATGAAGTGTCTTCCTTCAAATTTTAGACTCTGTTTTGATGTAACAATGGTCCCTCTTTAGCAGATTTTCATGGTCAACCAGTGGTCCTAGACCCTCATCCACATCCTTTGTATGCGAAACTTCATGATCTAGTATCCTTCACCTTTATCATCTTGATGGGTACCCATACATGATCACTTATTTCCCTAACATGAGCTTATGTAGGTTGGCTCCTTTCTTTCTTGTTATCGTCCATCACTTTTTTAGTGGTTCCCTCCTTCAGGCATAGATCCCCGAATGTGTGCTTTTACATTCAGATCCCCTTCTCATCATGTCTATACATACGATCAATTTAATAGTTAAATTTTCAGTTGTCATGAGGAATTACAAATGACTCATCCCTCACAAGGAAGCATCGTTGATGATTACTTTGGGCGCTCAGTGTAATGCACCAATTATAAACAACCTCAAACAATTTAATCAACTGACTTTCACTTAATACCAAACCCTGTGATTAGAGCTTGATACTAGAACATAGAGTGTCTGGCATCATACAAGAAACAAAAAAGCTAAATGCAAGAATGTGGGTGTAGGATATCATTGAGGGAATGTTTTTGCAACCATGGTGGAAGGATGAATGACAATGGTGTAGGACTCACATTATAATTCTTCTTGTTGACCGCTATCCTAGCCCCTATCACTCTTCATTTAAAATTTTCTCCCTCATTCTTGCTTAAGACATTTCCTCCTTTTTAGTTAGCCATGTGTGACTACATGTGGGTTTTACTCATTCTTTCCATTGTGAAACCAAGATCATACTCCTTCGCTTAGATCCTTATCTTTGTTGAGTCATGACCTCCTTTCCTTTCGAGAACTTTTCCTATAGGCTAGTGTGAATTTTCATGAATTTCCATGTCCTAGAACACAAAATTTCTTTCTCAATTCCTTCAATGGTGCTCAATCACTAGAGTGAGCAATAAAGATGTTCATTATTTTAAAGGTGAGTCATGGACCGAGCACTTGTCAAAATTTTTAGCAATGATTGTTGTTCTGAAGACTCCTATGTTACCAACATGTCCCTATAAATCTTTTTGGTTCAGAATGTTCCTCACCATGTGGCACTATAGAGACGTTCCTTAAGAACGAAGAAGTGAGGTGGTAGTTTTAAAATAAAGTCGCTTAAATAGAAAAATGAGAAGCAGACCCTGCATGTGAGGTGGCCATCAAGGAGCTGTGGGGAATGTGTGGTGGGAAGATGGAATATGAAATCCATTACAACTATGGTGGAGGAAAACATTGACACTGATTGTGGACTCTACTAGCCATAATTCCATTGAAGGATAGACGTTTGACCATCACCCAGTAGATAGTAGTTGGAGTGGCGGTAATTTGAGCTACGTAACCCACATGGGAGAAGGCTACAGGAAATAGATTGTGGGGCCCTTTACATTGTGCGACAACAAAAGAGAATGCAGGTTCCACATGGAACCAATCCATCCCGACATTAGTTTGGGTAAGACCGTGGAAGGATGAATTGAGGAAGCCACAGTTAGAAGCATTTGAAGTATGGAGTCCTGTGCTCAAACGCCCATACACATGACATCACTTGGTATTTTGTCAATCACTAGTAGTGAGCACTGAATAGTATTTTCCTTTAGAATCAGATCCAAAAGTCTGCACCACTCCCACAACCCTCTTCACAATAAGTAATAATCATATTATATTGGGCTATGAATTTACCATGATCACCCAAAGTCGGATAGTGATGCCACTACCATTTTCATTCACTTGAAATCATGACCTAAAGACAATATAGTCCATTTTTGCTTACATGGAGCTCCTTTGTGATCGTGCTGGGAGTGGTCCTTCCTAATTGAAATGAGCTCTTTAAAAAAATGGCATACTAGTATGTGTGGGGCATTGATGTTGATAGTGAGAGTTTTGACATATTATAAGTCCACCACCTTTCACAGGGATGATCCCCACAACTAGACGTTGCCCACAAAATTTTTCCTATCTCAAATGCTACATGTTGTTCCCTCTATCCCATCATTGTTTGTTAGAACCAATAGATCCAGAACTGGGTGCAATACACCACCCAGTTTCATCTCAACAACCTAATATATAATAATCATGAACTTATTGAACTCATTGGCTTAAGATGCAATCCACATAGATTATCTGATTCACTTACACTTCAAGATGATTTCTCAATGTCTCACATTATACCTCTCCCTTATCCAAGATCACAAGGTGAAAGATGGTGACACTGCCTCATTGAAGGATAGAAGGCAATGTGACCAGTTAAAATGGAGCCATCTAGATGGTGATAAAAAATACAAACACTGCATTAAGAATCTCCTTCGAGGGGCATGGGTAAGAGGATGCAAAGAGAAACCAAGTGGTGACTATCATGAAAATGGCAATGGGTTGCCAACCTTCATGTGAGTAGGATCTGCATACAAGACTGCCATTTGAAAGTGCAGGTGTTTGAGTGTGGGATGACGAAGTATAAAAGTTGTGGCAATGGTGATGAAGACCAAAAATCATTGAGGGAGCAGAACCTACAAGGAAACATTTCAGGGATGGGGATGTTGTGAACCACTAGTGATGGGCTATGGGCAGCTCACAACACAATGTCCACAAGGCATAGTTAACCATGAACACCTAAAATCTTTCCTATATTTGGAATTCATCATCAATCAGCTCAATATGACACCATCTCTCATATTTTCATGTCCCATCACCTAAAATTTTTTTCATTAAAACTCAAACTCAAATTTATTTTTCATGGTAAATATTACAAGCTTCATAACTTAGAATTGCTTAGCCTTCTCTTACAAGAATCTCCCTGATCATCTCATCTAACTGAATTGATCACATGTGCATGTATTGAGTAGAGGAGCCCATGAGAGCAATGTATAGGCAAAAAGCTATGGGGAGATGTCAGGTGATGGACGCCATCATTAATGGTGGAGAGTGAGGTGACGAAGTCAACTAAACAACTCCATGGTTATTGCACCTCGCCTAGAAGACTGCTATCATTAATTTTGAATGACATCGTCCATTGAAGGAATACCCCATGAATGAAAAATTAGTAAAGGTGACGAACATATCCTCGGGCGTAAGTGCATAATCAGATGGTTGTCATTACATGAAGTATGGTTTAGTTGTAATCTCATTATTGGGTAATATCTATGTGGGGTGCTCGCGAGGCAATGACAATACTGGTGAGGTCCCTTAAGGATAATAATGTTAGCATGTGATGATCCCTCATCATGCACTCATCAACCAATGCAAACTATTTATTCATCATAGACTCTCTCCCTATAGGTACCCACATCTAGACTCCCACTGTCATTTTGGCAAGGCCGCTGCAGGTGGTTGTTATAATGGCGATGAGCGGACACATCAAAGTAGCCAACAATCTCTACAAGCAGAGAGCTTATAACAAAAGAAGTGATGACGCCTATGGTGGGGAAATGATGCTGGTGGATCATGGGACCACATAGTGGGGAGGAAATGAGGGTTTTCTATTGTAAACGGTGTTAGGGCAATGATGTCCCACAAATAGTAGTCCATGAGGGCAGACCAGTCGGTGAGCATGGACCCAATAATTCACTCAAAAAAATGGTATATGTGAGTCCTCATGGGGGGGACGACATGAAAGCTCAGTCATTAGGTAATGGAGGTCGGGCATGGGTGAACCACACATGTAGACCTGCAATGTTTCAGACTTAGGTAATTTTGAAAGTGCATTGGGTTAGGTTTACTTCAGCAATGACAATGGTATGGTCGGCAGGACATAATGTGAAGCCCATCATGCGAGCTGCGGCCAAGGATTGGCCACCTCAAAAGTGGAAAATTGAGGATGGAGCTCCACATAAAGTGACCTGCAAATGTGGATATGTGAAGGTTAACTAATGCAATGGAGAAAATGGGTACAGGATCTGCATGCCAGCTAAATTCCATGACTTGGGTACAAGCGAACGATGGAGCGAAACTATGGACAATAGGAGAAAACTTGCAAACACGGGTCTACGAAGGTCAATGGACATCGAGCATAAAGAAAATGGAATCACACAGGAGTTGTCTCACAAGGGTAAGTGACTTGGTAAAACTTAGTTAGGTGAACTTGACCAATATGAAATTGATCATTTTAGGGCTCATGGCTAACTTCGACTATGAAATGAGGGTGTGAAAAATGAGAAGAGAGCAAAGAAACTCATCAGGAGGGAAAAGAGGGGGTCCTTTCCCTCGATGGGGTGTGTGTTCAAAACATGCATAATAGTAAGTTACCCTTTAAATGCTTTAGTTGTGGAGAAATAGGTCATTATGTTGCAAAGTGTCTAGAAAGAACTAAGTGGAATAAACAAAGATATGAGAAAGAAAAGAAAGGAAAGAAGATCAAAAAAACATATTATGTGAATGATAATGCTAGTATATCTAATGGGGATTCTGATTATGAAGATCTTGATGAAAATGAATGCTTGTTCTTAGTTGTAAATGATGAACCTACTTTTGCTAATTTTAAAAAATAGGTGAAGGAAAGCCCTCTAGAGAAGGAGAAAAATGAAGGTACTATTATCTCTACCCTACATGCTAGACAAGAAAATAACTATTGAGTAGTTGACAATGGTTGTTCACTTCACATGACTAGTGATAAAATTAAGTTTGTTAAATTTGAAAAATATGATGGAGGCTTGGTTATGTTTGGAGATGATATTGGTGCTAAAATTTGTGGGATAGGTTTAGTAAGTTTTGATGGAAATCATAATACTGATAATGTCTACTATGTTAAGGGTTTAAGGAATAATCTTTTGAGTTTTGGAAAAATGTACAATAAGGGATATGATCTTGTGTTTGAGGATGAGAGATGCAAAATCCATAAAGGATCTAGAACATTGATTGTTACAAGAAAGAAATTTGAAGGAAACATCTATCAACTTAAGGGTGATAATGGACGATGCTTTATGGCTCAAATTAATGAAATTTGGTTGTGGCATCGAAGAATGTGTCACATGAATTTTGATAACTTGGAGAGGATTCATGCAATTCAGGTTGTGAGATATTTACCAAGGATTACAAATCTTTTTAATTCTATTTACAGGAATTATTAGTTTGGAAAACAAGTAAGAAGTCATTACATATCAAAGAAACAATTTACTATTGGACTACTAGATTTAATTCATACAAATATCTATGGTCCTACAAGAGTGATAAGTCTACAAGTTGAAATGTACTTTATGATTTTGATTGATGATTATTCTAGATATACATGGGTTACATTTCTTAGAGATAAATCTTATGCATTAGATAGATTCAAGACATTCAAAGCAATGGTTGAAAATGAAGTGAATTTGAGGATAAAATTCTTAAGGTATGACAGAGGTGGAGAATTCACCTCCCATGAGTTTAATATGTTTTTTAAAGTGCGTGGAATAAAAAGATAGTTATCTGCTTTGAGAAATCCTTAGTAGAATGGATTTGTTGAAAGAAAAAATTGAATAGTTCAAGAGGCTACTAGATCAATAATTACTAAGACTGGTTTATCAAAAATTTATTGGAGAAAAGCTATTCATACTGATGTTTATGTATTCAATCAATTTCAAGTGAGAGAAAAGAGTACAAAGACCCCCTATGAGCTGTGACATGGAATAATTCCCACTGTTAAGTATTTCAAGGTATTCAGAAGCAAATGTTATATCTAAAGAGATGAAGAAACTTTAGGAAATTTTGATGCAAGAAGTGATGAAGATATTTTTCTTGGATATTCCACTAAAAGAAAAGCATACAAATATTTCAATAAAAGTTTGAGAAAGATTGTAGAAAGTGTAAATGTCAAGGTTGATGAAAAAATGAAGAATTTAATTGATATTGATGGATATGTAACTGATGAACTTGATTATGTAAGAATTGAAAATATTGTGGAAGAAAAGGAAAGGGATGAGAAAGAGAATTAGAATGAACAAAATGAAAGAGAAGAAGAAGCTTCGATGGTGTCACCCAAGACACCTAGATATGTGTAGAAGAATCATTTAGAAAGTAAAATTATTGGAGACAATACTAAATGAGTATTGACTAGAAGCAGAGTTTTTGTTTAAGTAAATATGTATTTGTTTTTTTAGATTGAACCAAAGACTGTAAGTGAAGCATGTAAAAACAAACATTGGATGGAAGCCATGAAAGAACTTATACAAATTGAGAAGAATCAAACTTGGGAATTGGTCTTAAGACAAATAGATAAAGACATCATTGGATCAAAGTGGGTATTCATAAATAAGTTGAATGAGAATGGAGAAGTGGTTAGAAACAAAGTAAGGGTTTTGTGTAAAGGTTACTCATAAACTGTAGATGGCATATATTTTTAGGAAACTTTTTCTCTAGTAGCAATAATGGAAGATATAAGGATGTTCTTAGCATTTGTTGCTCATAAAGACTTCAATGTCTATCAGATGGATGTCAAGTCTACATTTCTGAATGGTGAGCTAGAAGAAGAGTTCTACATGGAACAACCTAAAGGATTCTAGTTATCAGATCAATTAGATATGGTGTGCAAATTAAAGAAAGCCTTATATCAATTGAAGAAAGCTCCTAGAGCATGGTATGCAATGCTAGACATGTATTTGATTCAACAAGGTTTCAACAAAGGTACAATAGATACCAATCTATATTTTAAGATTGAAAATGACAAAATATTGATTGTAGTTGTATATGTTGATGACACTATTTTTGAAGGAAATGAAAATATGTGTAAGATGTTTGTGGAAGAGATGAAAAAATAATTTGAAATGTCTATGTTTGGAGAGATGAAATTCTTTCTTGGGCTATAGATTAATCAAACAGAGAAATAATTTTTTATTTCACAGTCTAAGTGTGTGAAAGATATGTTGAAGAATTTTTGGATGAATAGTTGTAAATTGGTATGTTCTCCTATGGTGACTAGTTGCAAACTGGATAAAGATGATTCACCCAAGGTTGATCAGAGTAAGTATAGATCTATGATTGGTGGACTATTGTAATTGACTGCTACTAGACCAGATATTATGTATGCTATCTATCTTGTGGATAGATTTCAAGAATATCCTAAGGAAACACATGTTGCTACTATTAAAAGAATATTCAGATATTTGAATGGCACTCTAGATTATGGCTTATGGTATCCTAGAGATACCGACTTTACATTAAGTTCCTATACAAATGTAGATTGGTCTAGATGTGTGGATGAAAAAAAGAGTACAAGTGGTGGTGCATTCTTTCTTGGTTGCAAATTGGTGGCATGGTTTAGTAAAAAGAAAGATTAAGTCTCCTTGTCTATCGTTGAAGTTGAGTATATTGTTGTTGCATCTTTTTTTACACAAGTTCTATGGATGAAACAAACATTGAAAGATATCATAGTGGTGTATGATGATCCTATTTCTATCTTCTATGATAATACAAATACAATTAACATTTCAAAAAATATAGTGATGCACTCGAGGATGAAGCATATATCTATGAGGTATCATTTCTTGAGAGAGAAGGTCATGGAGAATGAAGTAAAATTTGAATATATCCCAATGAAGGATTAGATTGCTGATACATTTATGAAGGCTCTTCCTACAAATACTTTTGAGTATCTCCAGGAGAATTTTGGGGTCATTTCCCCTCCTTTCTTGAACTAGATGCATATGGAGATGCATCAATTTGGTGGATCTATGGATCTATCTTTCTTTTGGAATAATGTTTTGGTGTCTACCTCTTAGGGGGAGAAAGTAGTGTCATGCATTATCATTGTGAGTATTTAGTTGTTAATGTCAAAGGGGAAATCAATGTAAAATATATTTTTCCTTTGCTATTGATGTCAAAGGGGGAGAGGAAGAATGTGAAAAAAAGAAGAAAACAAACAAAAAGAGGAATAATATAAAATACTATCTACTAAGGGAGAGAATAGAAAGAAAAATCTTGAGAAGTGTATTAAGAGCTATTATGTTGTCTTTGATGGTTTTTAAAATCAGGTGTTGCCATTAATGAACAATGGGGGTATTGTTACAATAATGGAAAGAATGAAGGTGTTATCATTGATGCCAACTAGTCAATTGGTTATGAACTACTTGTTGTTGTCATTAATGTCATGGTTGTAGGTTATTGGTTGTATATGTCAAGGATATTGAGAAAATTGTATTGAATAAATATTGTAGATGTTTAGTGGTTTCTTCAAGTTTTGCTCCAAGATTTTCTCCTATGTTTGTTTGGTTTAGATATGTTCATAATTATTTTTGTAAGCTGCTAGATCTAGATTTTTGGTTGTTGATTCATTATACAGTGCAGGTTATGTTCACTAGTTGTGAACTATGGTTTTCTATGTTTCTAGTTGAGGTTCGGGAGAAATGTTGTTGGTCCAAATTTCACTTTGGCAAAGTCTTATGACTTGCAACTCTAGCTCGTTGAGTTGTTTTTAGTGTCAAGAAAATAATTTTGTTATGTACAAGGTTCGTGCTTAATTGTTCTATGTGTTTTACACTAGTTTGGTTGACCTTGTGTTGAACACTATCTTTGGACTTGATGAAGCATGTTGGATCTATTTGGGTCCTTATCAAGTGAATGTTTGGATCACCCTCATTCTAATTCCACCCTAGGATGTTTTTGCACCAACCTAATTTTAATTTTATGTTGGATGGACAAATTTGGGTATGTTTCAAAGTTGAAGATGGTATAAATACAAGATGAGTTAGTGTGAAATGAGAAAGAAAGTGAAAAGAGAGATAAGTTCAAAAAAATAGAGTAGATAGATGTGAATCAATGAGTGTTTGTGATGAAAGTGTGGAAAGTTATTGCAAAGCCTAAATGTTGAGTTTCTAGATGTAGTGAGAAGAAGGTGTACTCTATCATTCATGCATTTCTGCAATTGGTTGAGAAAATTGTGGTAGATTTATCCATTACATTGAGATTGTATTCTCTCTATAATGTATATCTTCTATCTTCTTTGTATCTTTGTGGTAGTGATCCCTTTGGATTGTTAGCCCTATTGAAAAGTGAATCCTAATCCAAACAATGATTCTTTTTTTTGGTAGTGAGCCTTGTTTCTTAGGAAGTGACCCTCTTGTTATTGGTTTTCATATTCTATATAGTGTGATTTAATCCTCACTGTGGCTTTTCCCTTATTGGGTTTTCTATGTAAATATGGTTTTGTTGTGTTTATGTGATGGTTTTCAATTTCTGCACTTGCATTTAATGTTTAATCATTTAAGTAGTGTTAAGGATTTTTTCTGATGAATGAACTGAGGTTTAAATATGTGACAATTGATTCACCTCCCCTCTCAGTTGTCTTGTTCAACACTTCCATCAAGTTAGAGTTGAGTAAGTTCCAATGCAAGACACATTTTTGTGATAAATATTTTATTATTGTGTAAATATGTAAAAATCTATTATATATCATCTATGTATATAGAAGAACTTTTTGATGTGACTGAGGCTACTGCTTAGGGGGGGTGAACTATAAAAATATTATACAAATAGGGGAAACCTATAAGTTTTTGCAAACATAGAGGAAGGCCACGTACCCTTTTCCCTTGATGTCAAATGGGGAGAGAAAAATGAATATCTAAAAAAGTGTTTCCATCAATTAAAAGGGGGATATTGTTGGAAAACATGTTAGTGTGCTTCATTGATGTAAACTTATTGCACTTGTATGCTATCTTTAATGAAGATTGTGTTGAAGGGATCTAATGTTTGAATTTGTACACATTTTTACCTTATCTTTTGAATTTCATGGTTATATTTCAGGATGATTTGTTTGATGTTCTTGATGAGATAATTCACATGGGTTATGAAGATAAATGCATAAGTCTCCAAAGTGTTAAAAGGCACAAAGAATGGTACCATAAGATCTTTGTCAAATGCTTCACATTTATCCACAAATGAAGATATGGTCTTGTGGTTCAAAGGTTAGCTCAACACAACCATGACATATGCATGTTCCAAGTTTCTAACCATAAGTAGTACCATATTTCTCTCTAGTGTTAATAGAGTAAGAACAAGTTATGTTCTTAAGAATGTTGAATAAGGTTGGAAAAAAGTACTCAAAACTTTGCCACATTTTATATTTTTTCCTTGTGTTTTTGTATTTATATTCTTGTAGATAATTTTCTTGCTCATTTCATGTTTCACATGATTTAGTGCAACAACAATGTTTCTAGAGACACCATAATGTCATCTTTGTTTTGAAAAATTAGAAGGTTGGTCTACTATTTTTTAAATGAATTGCATCAACAAGTGATTGCTCAAATTTATGTAAAGGGGTTTTGATATGCATGGTTGGTTCTCATTTTGTTGTCTAGAAGATCAAAAAGTTAATATTTAATCCTTTCCTATATGACAGTCTATCTAAAGTTGATATATTGAGTACTAAGCATTTGCACCAACATGAAAGAATCTAAATTGATAAAAGGGGTATACAAGAATATTTGATAAGGCATAATGTGTTCATGATATGATCTAAATGATAGTTCCATTTCTTCAGTACCACTCTTGGTCTGGAGTTAAAGAAGGGTAAGTTTTCTTTAGGCTGACTTGACATGCATTTCTTGTGCCAAGTGTTTGGAAGTGTGCACCAATTTTGAAGATATGTTCTATGGAAAATAGGTCATGACTATATCAACTTCAATGACATATGATTTCCTTCTACTATAGATGTTTTGGATCTGACTTGCTATCTCCGATGCATATTTCATAATATTTATTTTTTGGCTAACAAGGAGAATTTTTTTGAAGCTTGCAAATGATATAAATAGAAGATAAAAGCTATTGGAAAGGGATGTGAAGTTGTGGAGAATATTTTGACAATGAAATGTAGAAATGGTAATTTAAGTGTGGAATAAGTAATGAGTAAAATAACACTTCTTAATAAGACATTATATCAAAGATTCAACAATTAACTAGTTTAAAGCAAGAATCTACTGAAAGAGTCATATTGTTCCCTATCTCTAAAGAATCTACTGAACTGTATGTGATTCTAGAAAAATCTAAGATTTGACTAGGACTGGGACTCATTCACCAGAAGTGGTGAATTAGTATAGTTAGGATTATTTGAAGCTTTAAAGTCTAATCCTATCTACTTTGTTCTTCCTGATTGGTTTCTAGGTTCAAATATCTAATTTGCGACCTGTAGGTCTTCTCTAAGGTTCTCTAAGGCTTGATGACAATGTTGACAACTTTGAGTTCTTGATAGTTTTTCTCCAATCTTGCTCCTTAGGAAATCTACAACCTAGACCTACAAATCACACATAAAGTAGAGGGAAATTTTTTTTGGGTTATTGAATAGGGATTTTCCTTGGTCAAACCCCTTCTTGGTAATTAAACCTTGAAATAGAATGAAATATGAATAGAGAATGATGAATGAACAAAATAAGATGTTGTTGCTCACTAAACCCTCGGAATAAGAGGCTGAAAACATGTATGAGATGGCTCGAATGGATATAGATCTTTACTCTTGCTTGAAGGTGATAGATCTTGAAGGAAGTGCTTGCTTGAATCATAAAACCTACATCACAATGGTTAGCTCAAAATAAAACATGATGCATGAAGTCCTTGACATGATGATTAATGCTTGAATGCTACTCTAAAAAGCTTGATAGTTTTCCCTTGAATACTCTTGAATGCTCTTTTGAACTCAAACTTTCTATAAGGATCACTTGATTGCTTTCAACTTGCTAGGTGAAAATATGAGTGAAAGAACCTTGTACTTATACTCAATTATGCAAGAATTCCCAAAATTACAACACTACAAGCTGACATCAGATCTAGGAGAATAAAATCCTATCAAAAATTAGAATTGATTTTGATTTTGGGCTACATGGGACTTATTCACCCAAGGCGGGGAATGAGTCCCACCAGGCTTAATTTTTGGGACCATATTTAAAAATGCTTAGAAATGTGTGAAACTAGGTTTGGGACCAAAAGATCTAGGTGGGACTCATTCACCCAAGGTGGAAAATGAGTCCCAACTCACTAAATTTTGGCCACTCAAGCCCAAAAAACTTGAATTATGAGTGGGTAATGATTGGTCTCAGGATTATCCTTGAAAGATGCATTAAATGAGGCTTATGGATACAAAATAGGGCCAATTAAGGCATACGAAAGCACAATTATTAATGGCAAGCCTAGAAAAGTGTGAAAGTGTTTTACAACACTTTACAAAACTCCAAATAAGGCATGATTAAGGTTTATTTTGATTAAAAAGAGGTTTATTAGGTTCAACTAATTAATAAAACCTTAGGAAAGTGTTAAAGTGGGTTACAATTCTTCACAACACTCTAGCAAGGTACCATTTAAATTCATTAATTCACAAGGGTCCAAGACCTAATGTGAATGTGTCAAACACATTACAACACTAAATCAAGGTAACATTAAGCCTAGTTCAAAAGGAGGGCCCAAACAAGCAAGGGAAAAGTAGAAGGGATACTTTTTCCGTTACCACACTAACATAGGTAGTATACATAAATATGTTTAAGTATATTTAGCTAATAGTGATTATTCAAAAAAAAATTAAAAAGATGTTGAGCAAACAAAAGATGGAGAGGAAATTATGTTGAGAGATTTATATATATATAGAACTTATAGCTCATTATAAATTAATATGAGCAAGACAAAAATAAATAAGACATAGAAGTTATATTCTAAGAACATTAGAGGGTGGCAATTGATTAAAGGATCAAGATATTTATATGAAAGGAATATTATTGAGTGAGGATTAACTAGAATGCACAAAGAAAAAAAATTAATGAAGAAAAAAATTATTATATGAGTATATAAGTAATTTTTAAAAATGTAATAGACTCATCTGGTTTATATTTGGTATGTGTAGGATCATGATGGGCCAAAAAGTGGCAATATATAAGTGATATGATGGCCCATGTGGCTGATGACATTTTTTTACCCAAAATTGATGAAACAAAAAGGGTTTTTAAAGGATATTCTCAGCTTTCTACCAATATAAATTATTCTTTACTTTGAATTTAATAAATAATTATGATTCATTTTCTATTTGAATTATGACTAAAGTCCTGATTGATAGGCTGATTGAAAAACATCTATAGCTTTCAAATGGTATCACATTTTTTGAATCTAAAATATGCATCACATTTTATGCTTTGCATACTATAGGATTTTAAAAAATTGAATTTCATGAAGTTTTGACCAAGTTAAGGTGGTTAGACATACGAGTTTTAATATTTTTTAAAAGTTGTAATAAAAAAATCATAATTAATTATTTACTTGGGAAAAATTACAAAAAATATTCATCACATTGGGACATGAGTCCTATACTTATATCTAAAATATTATAAAAATATATTATAATTTTATTGTGGTTAGGGTGGTCAGAGACACCTACTTTTTATTTTTCCGAAATTTAAGTACTACTGAAATTTCAAATTTTCACCAAATAGTTTTTTTTTTTTTAAAACCTAGTAGTTTAGAAACTAAATTCAATTTTCTATAGATTCTATTCTTACATATTTTTCAAATAATATAGATAACTTATTCAATTCTTTATGTCAAGTTGCCTAACTTTGATTTTCTAAATTTTCATCGCCACTTAAGGGCTTGTTTTTTTCCATGATGATCCTACACATACCCATTTGAAGGCATGGGGATTGATAAGAATGAAAACAAATAAGCATATGCCAATAAAAACTTGTGAAAGGTACAATAGTGATAATAAGCAATATAAAAAGAGTGTGATAACTCTAGAAGTAGTAATAAGATTGTTGAAGGTAAAAAAATGAAGACATATGTTAATACAATAATGCACAAATTATGAGTATGGAATTGTGCAAGATAAGTGAGGTCTAAATCAGAAGAAGAATTTTTTTGAAGAGAAATAATGTAGAAACAAAAGTTATAGAATACATGAATAATTTTTTATAATGAAATAAATAAAATTGAGGAGAAAAAATTTACAAGAAAGAATTGATAAGTTTTTGGGAAATCACCAATTAAGAAGAAATATTTAAAAAATCATACCATCTATGGAAGTAAATGAGAGATAAGTATGGTTAAAAATAGATAAAAATAAATTTGATATATTGGGACACATTAGACTATGACCAAAACAAGACCATATAATTATGGAAAAACCTATAACAAGAATGACACAATTGAAAATAAACATTGTTGATATTGAACAGGAAACAATGTGATGGAAGAAAGTTAAATTTAGAAAGTGTAAAGAAATACCAATAGACCTTGGTGGATAGATGCAGTTATGGCTTGGAGCAAAGGAAATTGATGGTGATTTAGAGTGTCTTAGTACGATACCAATGATGAGGCTTGTGGAAACATATTTGAAGGATGATGAGTTATAAAGTGAATAGGAGATATTTAAAAAAATAGAATAGAAAGACTTGAGTTGAAATAGATAGCATGTGGTGCGTGAAATTTAAATTTGTACCAAATTTTAAGCCAATCAAGGTTTTCTAAATGAAATGAGTTGTAGAAAATTTAATTTTTCATTGAAAAGGTTTTAAATTATAAACCTTAATTAAACTAGATGCACAAACATGGAAGCTATAGTAATAAAGAAAAATAGATTATGAAAAATAGAGATTAAAGAAGTTCTAATATAGTATATATATTGGTAACTAGATTTATATGATTTAATCATGTGGGCATGGTTCTATGTGTGCATGTGTGTGTGTATATCATATGTGAGACTTATTTGAACCTCTTTTCATCTTCTCAATGTATGTGTATTATTGAATGTGTGAATGAATTAGTACCTTGACGAACCTTAGGATTTAAGGTAAGTTGTGAATTATTAAAATATTAGGGAATATGGTAACTAAGTGATGGAAGAAATCCTAGATAATATGATAACTAGGTGATGGGAAGAAGATCAATGAATGTGATAACTAGGAAATAGGTAAAATCTTAGAGAGTTTTTTGTTTGAGTGATTAAGAAAAAGTATATAGGCAAAGGTCTGATTATGCGATTTGATGAAGTTGAGAATTTAATCAAAGATAGGTGTTCTACATGCCCAATATGATTTAAATGTTATGTCCTATATGTATATGTGTTTGTGTATGTAATCACATATGTGATTACATACATGGATATGTATATGTTAATTATGGCTAGTAAGTCTCAATAATAATTTTTTGGGATCAAGCCTCATTCAATTGATTGTTGTAAAAAATCTCAATGTAAGGTTATCATATTAAATATGGGAGAAGCTAAAAAAGAATTTAGTGATGAAATTTGTGTATTTGTGTATATGTAATATGTTGTGTTTTGGTATAAAAGTTGTGTGCATAGGTTTGAATTATGTGAAAATAATATATAAAATCAAATTTATAGTGGATTCTAAAGTGATAAGAATTAGTAAATAAAGAATATATATTGTTGGACTAATCCTAAATGATTCACACATCATGTACCTCATTGGCACCCTTATGAAGTTGATCACCTCACAATAAGGGTGGAAAATTGGAATAGTAGACCACATACTTAGGTTTTACCTCCTAAGAAACATAGAGTATTCTAATAATAATTAGTGATATCTATCTTATTTTAGTAGTTCAAGATTAATTTTAAATTAAGGTCCTAAATGCGTTACTAATGTCTATTAAGTTAGTTTATAGTCTTGAGACAAAAGGATTTGGATAGATACTATGGTTTATCTATATGTAGAATGAGATAAAGAGCATTGGGACAATGTAGAATCTCTCAAGTAGAGGAAAATTAAATTAAATAGGGTTGTAGTGATCTTAGGATGGTATTCATATCCTTATATGAGACTCAAGAGATAGATTTCAAACTATGTTAAATAATTAAGTTTATAAGATCTAGAGAATTGTATAAGATATGTTAATAGTAGGACCAAATAATATCTTGTGTAAACTACTTTTATTGAATAAAATTACTTCCAACTAATTATTAAACTAAACAAGTCAACTATCACACACTTAATTTATTTTATTTTTAAAAGGGTGTAAAAAATTTATTGAAATTCAAAAATGACTATTACAAGAAAGCAAAGGACTAAAGTCCCCAGAACCAACAATTACATAAGAATAAAATTATCCAACTCTATATCCATTCCTTTCTTCAGCAATAATTCTCTCCAAATCATGGCGAAGCACCCGAAGAACCAACTACCACTCCTTGATTCTCCAGCCAACAAAATGTTCAGAAGCCCATTTCACCAAGTAGTTAGTAGCCCTATTTCACTCCCTCAGAATATGAAGAAAGGTCACCATTTCCAGCAACAAACTAACCTGAAAAATCTATTGCACAATCATAGCCTACTGCCAACTAACACCCACCACTTTTTGGTCAATGAGAAAATTTATCAAGACCTAAGAGTTAGACTCACATATGATCTTTCTCCACCCCAAAGCATGAGCCCTCTCCAAAGCACAAAGAATAGACATCCCTTCCATAATGTTGATAGTCTGCATCCCCTCATGTATCGAGAAGCAGATCACCGAGCTTGAAGAATCCCTTCCAATCCCCCCGTACCAGCAAGCCCAGGATTACCCCTTGAGGATTCATCGGTATTAATGTTCAGAACACTATCAGGAGGGAGCTGCCAACTACCAACCCTATGAATTTTCTCCTTAACCTTCCATCCTCTCCTGACACATGCAGAAGTCATGAATAACCCTTGAATCCCCAATCTCTCCACTACCTTACCATCCCTTCTTTCCAAGGGAAAAATCACATCACACTTAGCCTCCACTGTCTCCTGAATCATGCCCAATACTCTCTGCTAGACCTGCTATAGAAAAATATTCTCTCCATGAAAGATACGTCGATTCTGTTCTAACCAAATCTACCACAACATGAAGATAGGCCCCACAAACCACACATCCTGCAAGAAGGAAGCCAAAGAGGGAGGCCTACCTAAACCATTCCAAAATTCTATCAAGGAAGAAGCACGAACACAAGGGCTTTGCCAAACACCCCACCAAAAGTGCCAAAGTTGCATAGTGAAACAATAACAAAAAAACAAGTGAGTAGAGTCCTCCTTAGCAACCCCACACAAAACACAGAAAGAAGGGCCTTGGAAACCTCTCTTCTAAATATTATCCCATGTCAAACACTTATTCCAAGCTAGCATCCAGACAAAGCAGTTACACTTTGGCTAGGAGAGCTTGTTCCAAACCCTCTTCCACCACTGCACTTCCTCCCCAACCCTCCTACGAGATAATAACACCTAATATCCAGAAGCGACAGTATAGACACCCTTAGGATTAGGAGACCAAGCTAGTACATCTTCATCACATAGGGAACTACATCGCCGACTGGAAAGGATACCTTGCAGCTCAACACAGTCCACATGCAAACCAACATCCAACCAAGCATCAGGAGACTTCCATCTTGCCACCTCCAGCAACCCACTAAAAGAGAAGGATTTAAAGTCACTCACCCATAACCAACCAGCCTCAAGAAACTGTTGGAAAAGATTCAACAAGTTAGGAAACTGAGAGATTATGGGAGGCATTCCATCTGGGTAAAAGCAAGAAGTTGGGTACATGAAGAGGGGAAGTTTCAGACCAAAAAAAATCTCATAGAAAATGTGTATGTGTTATTAAAAAAACACATATGCATTATGCTTCAGGTACCTGAGCCTAAAAAAATGTGTCCACGTTATAACACGTGCATGTTATATAACACATACACATTTTATAACATGTACAAATTGATTATTTAAAAAAAAACTTTTTAGAAATGGGTATGTGTTTTAAAACATGTACCTATTTTGTAACGCAAAACGTGTACACGTTTTATAACACAAAACGGGTATGCATTTTAAAACACGTACCCATTTCTAAAAATTATTTATTTTTTTAAATAATCAAGAAAATAAAGAACACATGCATTTTTTAAAAACGTGTATGTGTTTCTAAAATTCAAAATTCCCAACCCACATGCTACCTCAGTTTTAGGCTCAGGAAAGGCTTGGCAATCCGAGTCTTAGCCTTTGACCTGCAACTAAAAAAATAAGATAGAATGAAGAAGAATGTCCAACTTTGGCAATATGGCTGATGGACCTTTTTTCGGAATCAATCTATAAAATTAAAACCCATTAGAGAACGCAATGTCTACTTTTGAAATATATAATTTTTATTAAGATTGGATTACGTTTGCTATTTTTTAATTAATTTCTAAGCAAACTAGTTCTTAAACTTAAAATATCAAGCTTTTTTTTGTTTTTTAATAACTTTTTTTGTTTAAGTTTTTTGTAAAAAAAATTATATGGCATCAAACTTTAGAAAATTATCTACACAATGAAAAAAAAAAGATTCAAAAAATGTTTAGTTTAGGTCCAATTATGTTGTCTGTACACGTTGATTTTTAAAAACAACAATTAAGGCTAATAAAAGTTCAATAAAAAAATATATTCAACAAAAAATTACAAAAAGCATTCCACATCAATCTTCATGTTGTTAGATCTCTTTTCCCAAAAGGAATTAGCAAAATAATTTTATTTGGGTCAAAAAGTGGTGTTTGTACATGTGCTTGGTATGGTAAAAAAAGGACTTTTAAAAAGTGGTTTTTATAGATCCCTATCAAAATTTAATTTCTATAATCTGGGTATTTGAATAATTTACATATTTGGAAACTAGATTCAAAATGTTAAATTTTATATATTGATTTTTTTAAAGATTCATTGTGTAAGTGCCTCAAATTTTCAGTCCAAGTATGACAAATTCTGAAAAACAACAAAAACACTTCCACTTTTTGAGCTTTTTGTGTACCCAACTTCTTGCATCAACCCATCCCAAGAATCAGACCAGAAATAGACTCTAGTCCCATTTCTATAGATCCAAAAAAAGACCTCCTTAATAAGAGAAACTCCTTTCTTGAGAGTATCCCAATTCACCAAGCCTTTCCCCTCAAGGGGATATCAAGGGAGATCAAGTTGTGGGATCCCCAAGAAATACTTCTGAGAAAGAAACCTAGCCCAAATCTTATCCTTTTTAATGCACCATTTCCAATACAGTTTTACAGCCAGAGCCACTCTAGGCAAATCCAATTGCTATAATCCAAGCCCACCATACTACTTTGAGCTACAGACCACCTCCCACCTAACCAAACTCCATTTGGAAGACATCAAAAACCCAATCCATAAAAATGTCTTGTAACTAAATCAAACTCCTTAAAAAAACTCACTTGGGAAACCTAGAGCATGCATCTATAAATAGGCAATGCTTGCACTACAGAAAACATTAACTAAACACACCTAACAAAGGACAACCATTGTTGAGTCCAATGATTAACTTTCACTTGAAACTTATCCAAAATATTCTACTAATATTCCTTGGGTAGTCTACCGACCGAGATGGGGATACTAAGATAGGTCAAGGGGAAAGTTCCAATCTAAAATCTCAAAGTCTGAGAAATCCTCCGCTGAAAACTATCACACACTTAAATTAAATCCAAAATATTAAAATAAATTTATTCTTCCAAAATTTATATGAATATGTTGACACCATCTATCAACAATATTTAAATTAATATAAATTTTAAAGGGCACCTTCCACATGATCCAATGTCTTAATCCATCTCCACCATCCATCCATCACTTTATCTTAGGCATGCTCATCCTAACTCACACATCTAAGAATTAATCTGTCAAATCCTTCATTATCCCACACTATCTCTCACACCCTAGGTGCTCTCACATTCATCCTATCTAATCAAGCATACACATAAAATTAAATTCTATCAAGATCTTCAAGATCCAAAGAACAACTACATTGCTTATATCCATGAGCAAATCAAATCAAAAAAATATATCTCTTTCTTTGTTATGTGTATGTAAGGATTTTATTTTATTTATTTTATGTTTAATTTGAAGGTATTTTTCTTGATTTTGAATAAGGGGTTGATATTGTTTTTGAATTATAATTTATTTATTCTGGATCTTGTATATATGCATACACATAGAGATAAATGGTTAGATGAACAATTCATATTATACAAGGGAATGCTTCTTCTTTACATCATCATGCCTATTATAAATTTTGTAGATAACTATATACTAGTGTATGATTTTATATATTAGTGAATATTTTACACATTCTATATGGTTCGTGTAATGTTTCATTAAGATGTTATATGATAATTTGAGTAAAGAACATTGTGTTTGTTCAACACATATTATTGTAAAATAATTATACATCATAATTCAAGAGCTCATATTATGTTCTACTAGTTGAGTAAGATACATATGATGAATTTTTGTAACTCAAAAATGTAACTCAATAATGGATCTAGGTAATCAAGGTGAGTCTATTGATTTGGGATTTTTTAATTGGTAGAAGCCAACATTTTAAAATGCATAGATTATCTTATAGTAACAATATTTAGTGATTTCCACTCTATTGTAAGGTCAAATATAGGTTTATATACTATTTATGAGGTGAGTGATATGAATTTATTCTTCATTTATAGTTATTTGGTGGAATAATTATGAGTCAAAAGAGAAATTGAATGATTAATGTTTTAGACCTTTAACTTTGTCTAAGATGTATCACCCTCCATGGGCAGAAGAACTCATCGAGATGCAATCTTTAGTAAACTTTGAACATACATTAGATCTAGTACAACCAAGTAGTATATATACATTAATTAGTTAAAATTAATATTGTGTCTTGTGTAGTATGTTTTAATTATTTATTGAGAATTTTTTTATAAAATTAAATGTAGGACATGCTTATATAGTTATTGCAAATCAAGATAATGATGAAGAAAAATATTATTATTTGTATAATTTTTTTGATAAAATAAATGGATTGATAACCCCTATCAAAAATGGAGAAGACATTAAGTATCTTACAAAATATTTAACTATTTTATAAATTTCACATAATGTTTCCCTTCTTTTCAACATGCTCAATTTTTAATCTTTTCACACCAATTTTTTTTTGTTGGGTTACTCCTAAATATAAATACTTTAGATAGTTTTAGTTTCCAAATCATTAATCAAAATTATCATTTGAAAACCATCGCTATGGATAATCTATATACCATTTTCTCCTTCTGTTATTTGTTAAATTTTGTCCATGCATTAGTGTTCAATTGGATCATGCTTATTAGTTGCATTAAATTTAGTATCTAAACTCGGATTGAAAGATAGCCTTCACAATTTCAGTTTAGATGATGCAGGAGCATCCTAGGTTGTGAGAGAAATCTTGCATCAACCAAAAGAATGCACTTTAATTTTGATATTTTCCTAAGGTTTGGTGAGTGATTTATTTAATATGGTAATTTGAAAGGTTAGAATAAAATAAATATTAAATAATTTATTTTTATTATTTTGTTGCAAATTTTGGGAGTGGAGATAATTTAGGAGGGATTTTTTTTTGGAATTTGTCAATTTCAAAAATTAGCAAAAAATGGACTTGGACATGGTTTTGGAGGGAGTTATAAGTTTTAATGATGAATTTAAAAATTTAATAAAATTATGCATGCAAAAGTGGGTGCTCAAGGTGAGTTAGCAGGAGTTACATTGGAAACTACCTAAAATCTAGGAATTGAGTCCCATTTTGGCAATTTTGGTGGGAGTGGATTTATGAAAGCATTTTCTATATTATGAAAAGTTTTTGAGAATTTATTTTTGGAGGTTTCTTCCCATCTTGGTCATGGATTTTTGTTGGAGAAGCTTTGGGAGCCTATTTTTGAAGATTACAAGCAATTTAGGGTGTGTTTTGGTAGTCATTCTTAGATAGAATGGGAAGGTTGTTGTTGCAGCCATAGTTATTTTCTTGGGAGGGTTGTGGATATTGTTCTTGAATTTTTATTACAGGTTTTAGGATGTTTTTGTAGCAGCAAAAATTTTGGTAAATCATGGTTTATTGCAGCAGAAGTTTCCAGATGAAGTTTGCAAGTTGAAGGAGCTAGAAATTGGTGCAAGAAGAAATTTTGAGGGAGGAAAATTTGAATATGATTTTTTCTATCATATTTCAATTACATATCACATTGTAATAAGATTTGTAGTGTTTTTCATTAGCCCATATGGTTGCATATTCAATAAATTTCAGTTATGTTATGTACTTCTTGAATTTCCAAGAGATTTAGAATGAAAAAGGATGACTACTTCTTGCAGATTTTTGTTGTTGTTAAAAATAATTTCTTAGTGCATATTATGTTGTTTGGGAGTTTATGTTAGAGGGTTTGATTCTATTTCATCATTAGACCAGGAGTAGTCAACTGATTGCCAAGATTCACAAAAAAAAATTCAAAATTCATGCAAGATGGTATAAAACCATCCCATGGGTATGTTTCTAACATTATTTAACATAATGTATCTAGTTTTTGAGTTAGAACACCTACCATATTATGATATTTTAAAAGTTCAAAATTTCAACAAAATATTTATGGAAACAATTAAAAATGAAATTTCATAAAAGATGGAGAAAAATGGTTTGACAAGGAGGTTTGTAGAATTATTATTAACAATGTGGTCAATTTTTACGATAAAATACTAATCCAATCAAAAGTTACATATGTTTTCCAATTCACTACATTCATAGGTTTAATAGACAAATTTTATAAAGTTTTCACATGGTTATAAAATGAGGTTATGATTATTCAAACGTTATAGTTTCAAGTTAAAATATGAAGTTATTAAAAAAGAGTCCAAGGAAGCTCTAATAAAATAATTAGTTTTTAATTCAAAAGTTTGAATTGTGAAAGAAACTCCAAATGTGGTTGAGCACTGCACCAAAAGTGCCAATGAAGAAACTTAAAAGGATGAGGACCAATTTCCAAAATAAAATGTTTTAACCTTCAAACGATGATGGAAGAATTTGAAGGTGATGAATACTTTTATTAAACACAAGTTTCATATTTTGAAAGGTTAAAAATAGTACTTAAAGTGTTGATAGTGAATAAGAGTTAAAAGTCTTATGTATCATTTCAAAGCTACTAGTGAAAAAATTAAAACTAGAAGTCATTGGTGATTTCACACATGTTTGGAACTCCTATCAAAGTTTTGAACAAGACTTCATTAGTGGTTTTGTATAAATTTCCAAGTTTTCTTTGAACACCAACAACAAGGGCCAACTTAGTTTTATCAATAGTTTTCCTATAGCTAACAACCACTCACATGTTGCTAATGAAAGGAAATCACAAGTTCTAATTTTTAACTTGTGAACATCACCTCCAAATATTGATGACAACATGAAATTAGAACTCATCGACATGTATGAATAGGTTAATAACCTCTGTTGGAATATCGATTAAGAATACATCAAAATACTATCAACATTTTTATACGTGTTATTAGTACTTGCCATTGGCATAGTACTATTGTAATGAGTTTCGATTTTATTAGTTAACTAGTTATTAATAATTTAGTTTTCAACCAATCAAAAACAATATTTAAAAAAAATTAGAATAAAATTTAATTTTGTAAAGTCAACTTGTAAAATATTTAACTTTACAAATTTAAAAAATATTTCTTGTGCATATGATTGGTTAAAAAGTTATGTGTGTTATTGACCCATTTGTAGGGAAAGCAAGGTAGGAAAGCAAGGTAAACATTTTTTTAAAGAATGATTTTTCTTTTTTTGCTTTATAAAGTCATTTCATTAAATATTTCTAAAATAAATAAATGTGACTTATTTTGACTTTTTTTAAGAATGTAATTGTTATTTTATTATTAAAGACAATCTCACAAAAATAAATTAGCTATTTTATAGAGATTTGGATTCACACTAATAAAATAATAAAATAAAAGAAAAATTGTATTATTCTTTAGAGTAATATCTTTGTTATCTATGTTTTTAATATTTTACAATATAATTTAATTATTATATACTCTTCTTCTTTTCATTTATAAATTTTTTTTCATCATGTATATTTTAATATTAATTTATATATATAGGTTCTCCAAAAAAAATATAACTTATAATATATATAGGTATATAAGATAAGCTATATTATTTTAGGTCTTTATTATATATAATATACAACCTATTTTAATATAGATAATATTAATTTTTATATATAAGCTATATTAATATAGAATTTATATATATTATTTCTATTTATATCTTATGTTATTGAAGGTAATATTTTGTAGGTAAATAAGTTAATCTACATTGTGTAGGTAATATATTAATCTATATTATACATTTATATTAATATATATGATAGGCTATTTTATTTTTTAGGTTCTCCTTTAATCTATATTTATATATATTAATATATATTATATAACCTATTATGATCTTATCTATTTATATTAATATATATTATAGGTTATATATATTATAATCTATTGTATTTTAACCAGCCATTTTTATATTTTAATTGAATCATTTATTTAATTTTTCAATTTATATTTTATATATAATCTCATCTTTTTTCTTTTTTCTTTGGTTAAATTATTATTGTTTTAAGTTTTAGTATATTTTCCTTTATATCTTCCTTCAATTCTTTTAATAATTTTGGTAATTGCTCCTTAATCATTTTGTTATATAATTCATCTTTATAATTCTCTTAAGAGTTATTTATTACATTTAACCTTTAACCTTTTCTATCCATTTATTTGTGTTATACCATATTATTATATTATTCATTCTTCTATTATGTCTTCATCATTTTTTTCCTATTTTCACTTTTACTTCATTTTTCAATCTCCTCCCTCCCTACCCTCTCCCACCACTTAACTCTTCTTAAGGTCATTTCTATAATCACATTCTTCATTATCCTCTTTCTATGAATCATTGAATTAGGGTTAGGGTAAGGTCATTATGTAACGCCCTGCCGTGCTAACCCCAAAGGACAACAGAACTAACAAATTACCACACATTTTTTTTTTGAAAAAAGAACACTACATAAGATGATCATGAACATACATTACATGCAAACTAATTATACAATTACAACATCAACTACATCCTCTGGGGTACACGTGACGACATTACGAAACCTAAACTCATACCATAAAACAAGATTAACTTAATTCCAATAACCATAACATACTATTATCTTGTGAACTCGATGGAGCATATTTCTATAGATATAATACATCAAATGATGACTACCACAAATCTATAACCTCATAAGGTATACAAAGGTAAAATAATACATTACATCCACTTCAGGAGTACATTACATCATTTCAGGAGTACATATGCACACCCGTGCTTTCTAACACAAAGTGGGAAAGATACCAAAAATACTAGAGTAATACAACACTGAACATGATAAAATTAAACTATGGTGAAGCTCCGGTTCATCTGCAACAACACAAACTCCGCACATCACGAACATTGACTGGGAACCCAATGGGGTTTATAGCACATTCCACCCAACCACGTGGACCCAAAGGCCCACCCCCCGTGTTATGAAATAACTTTCACAATAGAAGAATATGATATGAAATATGCTGTAAATAGTTGATAATAACTGAGAATAACAAGCCACTTCCAGGGGGAAAACCTCCAAATATCTCTAATGAGAACACACTTCACAACTTGATGATGAAATAAGACTCACAACCTCCTATATATACCTATTTATTCCTAGAATATCACCTCTAAGCTGACTTAGACACACCTATATAAGTCTTAGGCTGACCTAAACAACTAAATAACAATATACTAATGATAATGTGACTTAATAGATAGTTAAGATAGCCACAAGCCGACTATTCATAACCCGATGTACACTAATATTAAGGGCGTAGCATGCCTCCCTTCTTCAAAGAAGCATTGTCCTCAATGCTAATCAAGTTTGGATTATTTTGAATGAACTCCTCATCCTCCCATGTGGCATCTTCAACTAGTAAATTCTTCCATTGGATGAGATACTTAGTGAGAGTTCTATTCCTCAGCTTCTTTGTGTGTGTTTGACAAATGCACTCTAGTTCCAAAATGATTCTTCCTTCTTCATCGAGCTCTAGTAGTGTTGTGTGAGTGGGAATATTATGCCCAATGACCTTCTTCAAATAGGAAACATGAAAAATTGGATGTATCTTTGTTGTTGGTGGCAACTCTAGCTTGTAGGCAACACTACAGATCTCCTGCATGATTTGGTATGGACCATAATATCTTGGAGACAACTTATTATTCTTTGTTTGTTGCTTTAGTGAGATTTACTTATAAGGCTGCAATATCAAGAAGACCCAATCCCCAACTTCAAAACTTCTTTCACTACGATGTTGGTCTGCCTGTTGTTTCATTTGATTTTGTGCCATTGCTAAATTCTCCTTGATTCCTGAAAGTACTTGTTTTTGATGAAGCAAGTGGTCTTCTACTGCCTAAACTCTTGGAGACACCTTTATTGATGATGTGATGGAAGGAGGATGATATCCATAAAGTTCCAAAAATGGAGACATTTTTGATGAGCTATGAAAAGAAGTGTTATACCACCATTCTGCAAGTGGTAGCCAATCTACCCATTGAGACTGTTTGTTCGAGGTGAAACAATGTAGATATCCTTCCAAACACTTATTAACAACCTCAGTTTTCCCATCTGATTGATGGCGGTATGAAGAGCTATGAGCCAATTGAGTACCCAAACATGAGAATAAATCTTTCCAAAAGTGACTAGTGAAGATAGGATCATGATCACTAACAATAACCTTAGGTGTACCATGTAGCTTTTGGATATTCTCCAAAAAAACTTTTACCACTGCACTAGCTATAAAAGGATGTGATAATGCAATGAAATGTACATATTTAGTGAGGTGATCAACTACCACCATGATGACATTATGACCTTTAGATTTGGGAAGCCCTATGATGAATTCCATGGATACCTCTTCCCAATGTTGGCTAGGAATAGATAAGGGTTGCAAGAGACTTGGTGTCTTAATTGTCTCCCCTTTATTCCTTTCACAAACCAAACATTTAGCCACAAATTTTTGAACATCACCTTTTAGCCCATCCCAAAAAAAATCTTGCTTGAATTGATGATGTCTTAAAAAATCTTGAATGACCACCCACTGGAGACTCATGCAACTCTATGAGAATCTTGTGTTTAAGAGTGCAATTATTGTAGAGATACAAATGCTCTTTATACCAAAGAGTATCTCCCTTCCAACAAAACTTATCTGAACTATAAGGATCACTTTTTAATTCTTCAATGAGATTACTTGTCGCAACATCATTAAATGCCACTCTGCTTTGGCTTCCTCCAACCAATTTGCTTGTAATATTGAAAGGGCACACAATAAGGCTTCATCTTTCTCATCCTTCCTTGAAAGTGCATCTGCTACAATATTTTCTTTCCCTTTCTTATATACAATCTCAAAATCATATCCTAACATCTTAGTGACCCATTTTTGTTGCTCTTCAGAAGATAGTCTTTGTTCCAAAAATATTTTAGGCTATCATGATCTATCTTAACCTTGAAGTGTCTACCCAATAGATAAGGCCTCCATTGTTTAACTACATGGAGGATTGCTAGCATTTCCTTCTCATAAATAGGTTTTAGTTGATTCTTACCCTTTAATTGACGACTCTCAAAATAAATTGGTCAACCTTCTTGCATGAGCACTGCTCCCATCCCATTTCCTGAAGCATCACATTCCACAATGAATTCCTTGGTGAATTTAGGAGTAACAAGCACTAGAGTTGTACACATAGCCTTCTTCAATCACTTAAATGTTGTATTGGCAGACTCGTTCCAATGAAAAGAATCCTTCTTCAATAGAGTGGTGAGAGGTGTTGCTATATGACCATAATTCTTCACAAATATTCTATAGTACCCTATAAGTCCCAAGAAACCCCTTAGTTTCTTAATGGTTTTTGGAATAGGCCATTCCAGGATAGCCTTAATTTTGTTAGGGTCCACCTTTACTCCTTCATGTGAAACTATGTGTCCCAAATACTCCACCTCTGTGAGACCAAAAGCACACTTGGATGGCTTAGCATAGAGTTTATGATCTTCAAGTATTTGTAATACTTGATCCACATGTTGCAAATGTTCTTCCCAAGTCTTGCTATTAATAAATATATCATAAAAGAATACTAACACAAACTTTCTCAAGAAGTGAAGTCTTAAAAATGGAATTCATCAAACTTTGGAATGTAGATGGTGCATTGGTAAGACCAAATGGCATCACCAAAAATTCATAATGACCCTCATGAGTCTAAATTTTTTTCTTACAAATGTCTTCCTCCTTAATCTGAATTTGGTGATAACTAGATCTAAGATCTAACTTGGTAAAATACATAGCTCCATTCAATTCATCTAGCAAATCATCAATGACTAGAATAGGAAACTTATCTTTAATGGTGTACATGTTAAGCACTCTATAATCTCGAAACATGCACCAAGTATCATCTTTCTTACATACCATCACTATAGGCGAGGAGTAAGCACTTTGGCTATGCCTAATAATTCCTGCCTCTAGCATCTCCTCAACAATTTTTTCTATCTCACTCTTTTGTAGGTGTGGATACCTGTAAGGCCTAATGTTCGGTGGTTGGCTCCCTGGGACTAACTGTATGGCATGATCATGATCCCTCTTAGGAGGAAGTCCTTTAGGCATATCTCCAAGAACAACTGAGTGGCGATCAATTATAGCTTGCAAATCTGGATGAGTAGGAGCATTAGATTAAGAGACTTCTAATGAACATAGTTGGGCCACAAATCCATCCACTCCTTTCTTAAGCAACTTTTTCATTTGATGAGAGCTTACCATTTGTGGGGATTTTTCCTTCAACCCCCTTAGCTCTACTAGACTTCCCTCTAACTGAATTCTCATGAATAGTTCTTGGAAGTTCATCTCAATCGTTCCCAATGTAGTAAGCCATTGTACTCCCAAAACAATATCTGTTGCACCCATGGATATTGCATACATTGGAGTATCAAGTTGATAATCTCCCATGGATAATTTAATGCTATGACACTTCCCTAAACAACTAACTGTACCACCATCTGTAATCAAAACCTAAAACTCTAGAGTTGGATATATAAAACAATTTAGACGAGTAGCTAAATTTTTTTGATGAAATTATGAGTACTATCTGAGTCGATCAACATGGTTACCTTTTGCTTCTTTAAGAACCCCACCACCTTGAGAGTTTGTGGAGCACTGAAACCTAAGAGTGCATGACAAGAAATGATTGGTTAAGAATCATGTAATTCCTCATTTGACTCCCTTTCATCCTCTAGTATGGGTTCCTCCTCTTCTTCCTCACTTGGACCTTCAATATAGAACAATTTCTTTTCACTACATTTATGTCCTTGACTGTATTTGCTATCACAAATGAAACATAACCCTTTTTTCTCTTTTCTCCTCAATTTTCTATGGATTCAACTTAGTAGGTTGTGTTGAATATCCTTTCTCTCTTGTAACATTATCCCCTTGCTTCTTATGAATCAAATACTTCTCCTCTACCCTGCGTGCTAAGATAAAAGACTCATTTATGGAGCTAGGGATAAACATGTGTACCTCATGTTGAATGTGATCCTTGAGACCACCCAAGAATAAATCATTCAAGTTTTCTTCTATAATTATATCCAATCTTATGGATAGATTTTGGAATTACTGAATATAATCCTTATCTGGTCCTATTTGTTGAAGCTTAGCCAGCTGGCTAAAGAAGTTGTCTATCATGCTATTGCTATATTGTGCTTGGAGTTCCTCCATAAAAAATTACCATGAGACAGTGAGCCCCTTTTTCCTTCGATGAGTGCAAAGCCAATGATACCAAATGAATTGATCTTATTCTAGATATAGGGAATCCATCGTGACCTTTTGTCCATTTGGGATTTGGTGTACATCAAAAAAATTCTCCATTTGGTTTAACCATGTTAGAGGATCCTTGCCATCGAACTTGTGCATATCCACCTTTGGAAATAAATTTCTAGATCCCATAGGACTACTAAAGCTTGTGTCAATGGTAGCTGACCTAGAATTTTAACCTTGGTCACTTGAGAACTCCTTTCTTGGTTCAGCCATGTAGGTGTTGAACATTTTTTGTATGTCTGATATATCTCCTCTTAGGTCACATATCCATATTAATTGATGAAATTTATTCCTTGACCTTATTGATTTCCTCATTAGGATTAATATCCTCTATTTTTAACCCATCCTTATCAGGAGTCTTCCCTAGAGCGACAACATTCTTTTTGCCCCTTGTTGCAGGCCTCGTCATAATGGGAACCACGAATTTTGAAATAAATCACACAAATGAAACTTAAATTATCTGAAATGTTTACTAAAATCTCCCTTAGTATGTCTTCAAAAATCCAATAAAAATCATCCTCCAATTCAACACGATGTGCGAGATATGGAGATTCCAAAAAAATTATGTAGAAACCCTAATTCTGCAATAATTTGCTTAATTCTACTCCAATTCTTTTGAGATTTGGACTGTAGATTCTTTAATATGTTCTTCAAAAACCCTTTAAAAATCTTTTTTTTTCCCAAAATATGAAAGATATGCTCTTCCCAAAATCTCCTCCAAAATTGAGAAAAACCTTGCTTCTACGGTGCCAAGATCATTCTCCGATACCACTTCTTATGAAATAACTTGCACAATAGAAGAATATGATATGAAATATGCTACAAATACTTGATAATAACTGAGAATAACAAGCCACTTCGAGGGGAAGAACCTCCAAATATCTCTAATGAGAACACACTTCACAACTTGATGATGAAATAAGACTCACAACCTCCTATATATACCTATTTATGCCTAGGATATCACCTAGGTCGACTTAGACACACCTATTTAAGTCTTAGGCTGACCTAAAAAACTAAATAACAATATACTAATGATAATATGACTTAATAGAGAGTTAAGATAGCCACAAGCTGACTATTCATAACCTGATGTACACTAATATTAAGGGCGTAACACCCTGTGCTAAGAGATGACAAGAAAGACCCACAACCAAAATAGTCAAGTAGAAGGCAACAAGACTCAACAACACAAAAGTAACAAGAAACATGATTAATGAGAATATAAAAAGGCTCCTTCTAGAGGCTTGCAAGGCAAAAGAGTAACAAGGAATACTATAGGAAGAGTGTCATCACATGGCCCTAACATGGGTTATCTTGGATGCTTCTCACTAGGCACCGGCCCCCATCTATGGTTATCTTGGTTGCCTCTCTTGGTTGCCTCTCCCTAGGCATCGGCCCCATAGGGTGACACATGCAAAACCACTAACCTTTTGTGAGGACAAGGTAGTGATCATGTTGACCATGGCCTTCTCAGCCCATCCTTAGTCTGCGGAAGCATTAACGACATAGGTGAGGCATCTTGATTATCTTAATTAGTGTGAAATTACCCAAACCCAGTAGATAATTATATTAGGTTATCACTTATTACACAAACTCTTCCATGGGTTATCCAGGATGCCCCTTTGTGCACCGACCCCATGAAGAGCCACTCTCCCTAGTAGCATAAAAAATAAACCTCAATTCATCAAGGGGTGTACCAAATCACACAAAGCCCTAAAATCATGAGAACTAAGTATGTATGTGAGGCATGGACCTTCTCACCCAAAAGCCATATCAAAAGTCAACACCATGGTACAAGGTAACACCCACAAGAACTCCAAATCAAAAATAAGATCAATGAATCAAAAAGGTCCAACCATGCAAAAATTAATATAAATCAAATTTCGCCATTAGCTCTAGAAGCTTAAAACACCAAATATCCACAATTCCTATTGAAAGTAATTCAAACTCTTCAAGTTCCCAACCATCTCAAAATATGACTACAAGAAAGATAGCACATAAAGTCCTCTCATTTCAAAATTAGCACAAGATAAAGACTTTCATCAGGGACCACAAAATGCCCATATTAAATCTACAATCACAAAATGATAAGTGTAGAGTAAAGAAGGCAATACATCATATTCTCTCATATCTTTTAATCAAAATTCATACTATAATCAGATTATAAATTTAATATATTTGACTGCCATTTGATCACAAGAACTAAATCTTTTCCAACAAAATAATAGCTTGATTTCTATGTGAAATGATAGTAATATAACCATAATTTAACAATATGGTCTTTAAAACTAAACTAGTAGCAATATAATCATTATACTGATAGACAAAAATTAATCCTATTTAAAATAACTTCATTGTTAGCTAAAGGAACAGATAACATCAACCCTACCCTTTTTTTATTACTTCCAAAAATTTAATAAAGAACCTTATATCATGCTCTTAAACTGACACAATATATCATATTTTTATTTTAAATTAAACTTACAGAAGGAATCACATAGAAAGAAGGTACTCTCAATGATAATAAACACTTAAAAAAAAATCCTTACATCTATAAAATGTCATGCCTTAAATTAACATGTAGAACAAAAACATAACTAACACGTAAAAACACTATTACATGACACCCTGCTAATTCCGCAACACTTCTATTACCACTAATCAATATTTATTATTATTGTCAAAATACATGACTATATAGACATTTATTTATTTATTTATTTTACTTAATTAATATTTATTAATTTTATATATATATATATATATGTAATTTATTTAATCTATAATGTAGAAAGAAATTCAGCACTGTGAAAATAATAATTATCATAAAAATAAAAATATCATTCCTCCACATATTGTTTTGCTTTCTATATGAAACTAAAAAAACAAAAGAGAAAATTATCTTTCTAAAACTCTAGCAATACCTAAAGTTCATCCTATACATTTTAAGTTAATATGATCCTTTAAGGGAATGGGGATATTTTCCCATTTCCTTAATTTAAGGCATTTATTATGTGAGACTTAGACTTTTATCTAAGTCCTTTAATTATTTAAGTGACTTGACTTCTTAAAAAGACATTGAATTTCCAACGTAATTCCGTTAAATTCCACAATATAGGGATTAATATCAAAATTAGCATTATTCTAAAATAGAAAATTTTATACTATGATTTAACCATTGTTGATAGTAATTGTATTCATTTGCTTTACCCATTATTGATTTACTCATGGTAAATATTTTTTAACTTATACATGAAAGGGCAATATCCATACTTGAAAATCTTAACCACTATTATTCTAACATGTGATTGTTATCAAACATGATAAAATTACTGTCATATATTCCTCATAAGATTACTACTTATATATATAGAGAGAATAAATAAATGTTTTATTAAATATTAATTAAATATAAATAATATATATATTATTTATATTTAATTAATATTTAATAAAACATTTATTTATTCTCTTTAATATATATTAAATATACATAAAAGTGATCATATAGGTGCAAAATTACTAATTAAAAAAAGTTATTTTTTTTATTTTTTTTAAAAACTATTAGAACCTACCTATTATATTTTTTTTTCAAAATATAAAAATGAATAAACTTCCCCCCACTTTCTAAGGGGAGTAGAATTTTTATTTTATTTTATCTTTATTCTTTAGAAAGAATATTATATAAAGTGAATTATATTGAAATGAGCCTCCTTACGGGATACTAGGAAACTCATAATAAGAACCGTACCCCTTTAGTGTTAAGTTCAATTTATTTTATTTTAACATATATTAGCATGGTTTAGGAATCTATCTTATTTTGTCTTTTAAGAATGATTTTATAAGAAATAAAAGAATGGTCATGTTTCCTTTAAACTTAGCCCCATCTCCTTAAATTCTTTTCCTCTCATGTTTGCGCAAGTATAACTAAAAATAAAATTAAAAAATTACTTGGCTCTATATATTTTTAATTTTATTTTACTGAGAATTTGTGGGTAAATTCTTACCTTACAAAAACAAGATATAAATGAATAGAAGAAAGATTATTTATTTATTTTTTTCTCTTGATCATGACATTATGTATTTTAAATATAAAAAGATAAATGTACTAATTTTAATAGTCTTGTACTGAAAATTATAAAGAAAAAAAACATATTATTCAAAAGGATTTAATCCCCATCCCTAGATAAAGTATCACACATATATTAATTCCAGTAAAAAGAAATCAAAAGTAAATAAATCTAGATGGCTGCATGATGCTGATTTTTCTTACGATCTTGGCGGTGATTTTCTTTTTAATAAACATACTCTAAAACCCCTGTTAAAAAAACCCTATTTTCAGGCTAAACTGCTTATTTACCCAAAACCAAAACAATAAACATTATTGCTATAGGAAACTGAATTATAGTCTTGACATAGGGGAAACCATATGGGCAAATATCTACAGGAGATGTCATAAGTTTGTTAAGCTTCAAGCCATTCTGGGGAAATCAACCCTACTAGAAATTTAATCAGCAAGGAAACTAAAAAAAATATATAAGAAGTAAGAAAACTCAATGCTGAGAGATCTAAATTGAAAACCAAGCTATTATAAGGAGCCAAGGCGGCAAGGCAGGCATGAGAGCACATACAGCTCAAGGTGAAGCCACCAAAGAGAGTACAAAAGTTGAGAGAAATAAAATCAAAAGACTCATTCCAAGAAAATTTATCATGCTCAATAGTCGACAGTTTGGTGGGTGAAGGCGCATTGATCATATTTAATCCAGACAGACAAAGAGGAGTTATTGAAAATAAAACACATAGAAGGAGATAATATTTGGCCAACCTAGAATATGATGTTTGAAGATGGAGATGGCGGGCTAAGTTGAATCCAACAGCTTCTTCCAAAATTCTCTCAGCTTTAAAAAAAAAAATATTAACTTTTTACCAGAGAAGTACAAGAGCACCCTTCGAGTAATTTTTTTTTCTATCTAATTTTCCATTTTCTGAGTGCATGCACATACACCCGTCAATTACCCTTTTTCTTGTTTTACCCCCTGTTGGTAAAACCTTATACGTGTAAATGATTTAGAAACTTACTCCCTCCCCAAATACTTAATTAAAAACTAAGAATAACAATTTTTTTTAACATTTATTTGTGTTTAATCATATTACTATATTATTCATTCTTCTATTATGTCTTCATCACATTTTTTTTACCTAGTTTCACTTTTACGTCATTTTCCAATCCCCTCCCTCCCTACTCTCTCCCACCACTTAACTCTTCTTAAGATCATTTCTACAATCATTTTCTTCATTATCCTCTTCCTACAATGAATCATGTAGTGTGGTTTGAAACGTCAATTCAAAATAGCATACATAGTTTAATTTAACAATTATTGATTTGAATGAAGAGATATAGTTGCACTTGTGTCGACTACAAATCAAATATGATAATTTAATATAATATATTTTATATTAAATTAAAAATAAACAACTTGTAATAAATAATCATTTTAATATATAACAATTTTATATTAATAATAAGAGAAGAAACATTTCCAACATGTAATATCTAACTTTTAATGATATTTAGTATATATTATATTTATTTTTTTTATAAAATTTATTTAATATATAATAATTCGTAATATAACATTTATTAAATTTGTTATTTATTTAAGAGTTAGTGATAAAAATTAGGTTTATAGTTATGGATATTGTTATGATCATAGTTAGGGTTAGAAATAGGTCTAAGATTAACATAATGGTTTAAAATTTATTGTTAGGGTTAGAGTTAGTGATAGAATTAGAGTTAGGGTTAGATAATTAAAATAACTAATTAACAATACTAAAACACTATAATTAACAAAACTTACAATTTTTTTTATCAAATCTAAACAACAATAATTACAATAAGTATTAAGGCAAGTACTAGCCACTACGTGACACTTGTTAAACTCTTTCAAAGTGTCAAAAAGGTAGATAAAGAAATACATAACTATTTTTATTGACTTGATGAACCATTTTATATATGTTATTAAGTTTTTTAGAATTCTGATATACTCTTTTTTTTTTTTTCGGAAAAATGCATTATTAATAAAAGAAAATTAAATTACAAAAGTACAGAAGTGTTTGCCCAACCAAAATGACTGGAAAAGACCATAATACAAGAAACACTAGAACACAAATAAACAAAGACAACAGATTTTTTTATATTATTTTTTTTTGACAGCATCACTTCTCTTAAGAGTGAGTAGGACATGTTCATCTAAAATGTTAACCATCGAGAGTAATTTTGATATACTTTTGGTTGACCATTTTGTGAAAATAAGTTTCTTTCAATCCAATTGAAAGGTTAATAACTCAACCCAAGTGCGGAAAGGAGTTATGCATTGCGTCTGAAGTGTCGATGAAGTCTCTTGTCGCCAGTTTTTGTGTATGTTATCAAATCGGATAAAAAGGCCGATGAGCAAAGATTACAAGGAGGAAGGTAGTTATTATAAATTACTTAGGAATTGAAAAAACTTCAAAGCTATGTCATCTCATGGAACAATAATATTGCAGGATATGCACAAAGTAAATTTGTTGAAAATCTTTTAGAAACTTTCCAGTCAATGCGATTGTCTAATGTTTATTGCCAAACTCCACAACGTTTGCGAGTGTCTTCCTAATCCACACTAGAATGGAAGATTTGAAATATAAAAGTATGGATGTCCACTGAAACATAAAGGAGAAATAATATCTTTATATGTTGTACTTGTGACTATTTTGGTAGATGCATATTAAAATTGTGGAATATAGACATGGTGCGCAACATTTTTGACAGGAATGTATCAAAGAAATGTGGCCTCAATAGATTCCATGATTATGAGAAATGTTTGTAAGATGTGAGTGGATTTCTTTGATAAAGATTCCTTAAAAGAATTCTAGTCTCATGGACTACAATTATTGCTGGTTATACACGAAATTGGATTGATAAAATGTTGCAAAGATTTCAAAGCAACTGTAATTAGCTTGTATAAAGATAAATTTGCTAACCCTTTCAAGAACTCTCTCTACTCTATGCAAAAATGGGAATTATGTAATAGGATATGGGTGTCCACCATAGCATCAAATGTTATAATTGCAGATTCTCTGTAAATGTTGAACCATGTCAAGGTGTACAAACTGTTTGACATAAAGCTGCAAATAGATGTGGTTTCATGGGCACTGTGATTGTAAGTTCTGCATAAAATTTGGTTTATTATTAAAAAAATTGAAGCGTTTAAAAAAATGCAAATGGTAGGTGTTTGAATCAATTCCTTCATATTTTAGGGGAGAGGGGCCCATAGTGGAGAGGGGTCTAATAGTGGGGATAGAAGTAGTCCTTAGTAGATCCCATAGTGGAGCACCTTAATATCCAATTGCAAAACACTTTTTATCCATAAAGTACATAAATTGACAAATCATGTGATGCCACATCAACACATCAATAAAACATGACTTAGTGCACCACTATCCTGGTCTCACTTTTTTGGGGGCCTTTTTGGATACCTCAACAAAAAGCATGCTGATGTGGCACCATATTTGATGATGTGGCCCTAAAACAAAATATAGAAGCATGTGAGTTGCCAAATAAATGGTTGTACAAAATTGAAAGTGATTTGAAATTTCCACATAAGATTTTGAGAAACATGAAGTTAGGGTGCTCCACTATAAGCCCCGCTCTCCTATTGTACTTGCAACTAGTGTAGAAATGCGAACTCTAAAATAAGGATTTTTATTAAACACTATAATCATGGCTACTTTGGTAGATGTACGTGTAAAATGTGGAAACCTATACAAGACGCATGAATTGTTTGATATAATCCCTTGAAGAAATTTGATTACTTGGATGCCACTATTCCTCGAAAATGTACATAAAGTGGAGACACCATGCATTCAACTACATATATAACATAAGAAAGAGTTGTTAGAAGGGATTCTAAATTTTTAGAGACGTGCCTAAAATCAACATTCTTTACCAATTTCCTCCCATGAGCTTCAAGAATGATAGAAAATAACATGTGTTGAGAAATGTGAAGATAATATTTGTGTTGAACAAATGTATTTTTCAATATAAGAAGTTGAGATTAGTGAAAGATTCTACCTAAGTTGAAAGTTCAAAACCTAGATTAAAATCATGAAATATAAGTACTAGGGATACAAGTTTCTCTTAGTATTTGAAAGTAAACTTAAAAAAATCTCATACACCAAATTAGGCCACATCAACATGCAAGACTTTTGGAAAACCATGGAAGAAGAAAAGAGGTCACCCTTAGCACATAAAACTTTTGAAAGTGGGTTAGCACACATGGTTGGTTTTCCTATAGTAGTTTAGTGTCCTAATCTGGTGTTGGAGTGTATGAAGGGATATAATAATCCTGAGACTAGAGAGACCAAGATCATTGATGAAAATTTGATGGCCAAATTAAATCGTGTCTCCATCTAAATCATTTTTAGGTTGCCTATCAAAGACTAGTTCACTTGCATTAAAAGATAGATTTATTACTAGTATTTGAGTAAAAATAAAAGTCAATGGCTTCATACCATAGCAAGAAATTGGACATTGGTACCTAGAGGAGGTAAACCCCAACTTCCAAAAGCTCTTCATAGATCTCTCTTCAATGATGCTTCTAATATGATCATTCTTATTCATTGGCTAATGAGAAACAAAAACTTGACTGAATTTGAGAAATGGATGTACATTTTTATCATTATCAAATGTCCAGTGAACCAATCCATTGATTGGGGTGGCATTATAAGTGATAATTTGCATAAGTTTGAGTCAAACCAATATTTTCATATTTCTTCTTATCTTTTCTATACAATTGTAAGTATGAAGACTTGGCCAAGGCTCAAGAATAAAGGAGTATATGATAGTACAATGCAAATATATGAATTTCACAATTATAGAACTAGAGGAAAGTTAAAAGAACTTTCGAAGAGTGGATGATACTTTCACAATGCTAGTAGTAAGAGAGCTCTAGGGAAAAATTGCACTCAAAATATCCTAAGAAGTAACAACTCTTGTCAAACAATATGAAAGCTATTTCATTCAATTTTTGGGGTTCACCTATTTCTAGGTTAGACGGTTTGATGAATACCCATACAAATTGCCTAGATATGTATATTATAAACTCATTCTAATGGAGCTCTAGAGGTAACTTAGTGTGGTCAAAAAGAAGTGTAGAGACAAGAATAAAAATGGGATTCCCTTTCCCATTGGCCTTAGTCATTGCAACTGTAGGTCATCCTCTGATGCTCAGAAAATTGAGCGATCACTAGTAAAGATCAGTCTATTATTCTACAACATGAGGTTCCCATTTGATAACAAGGGGTATGTTAGAAATAACCTAACCTTAGGTCTAGAGTACTATCATTTCCAAGCATTGAATTTTTTTGGAGGATTGTGAAGATGACTATGAAGTTTGAAAAAAGAGATTAGATGAGTTTGACATTGAATTATATTACAAAGTTCAAATCAGATTGGTATGTAAAAGGGATTAGGGATGACAAATCAAACATAATCAATCCCCTATATTTTGAAAAGATCTGGGTTTAATTCTTGCCACCTATCAATTGGGAAAATGAAGAAATAAAAGAAATAAGTGAAAAGATTGCTTATGTGCTTAAAGATCAAAAGATTGAGTTAGAATGAGAATGATTGAGACAACAACTGATAAGAACTCAAGCAAAGGATATTCTTTGAGGAAGAAAAATGATGATAAAGAAGGTTTCTCTTCATCCACCATATTTCAATATTCCACTTCAACTCCTAGTTCTTAGCAAAGTAGTCAAGGAGGTGGTGATAATGAGGATCCATCCAAAAGGAGTAGCTTCAAAAGCACATGTGGGGATGATCCAAAGCCAAAGAGGAAAAGGTCAAAGGTTAAAGAAAGGTCATTGGAACCTATTCAAGAGGAAGGCATATCAAAGGATTTAATAGAAACTAAAGGCCAAGGGTTATATTCTCATCATATTTCTTGCACAAGAGATGCCTCGTTCCCTTCTTGATACAAATCCTACATCTTCGATAGGTATAATTTTACACATAAAGAAGATGATATTGAGCCATCTACTCTTCCTTTTCCTATAACATCTCATCTGTCATCTACCAATATCTCAGAATCTTTGCAAGGAACTACATCATCCTGGCTATAGTAAAGTTTTTCAAAGAAAAGGAAAGTTTCCAAGTTTAATTGTTCTAGAATTTCACTTGATTGCTAACTTTTTCCAAAATCCAAAAATTCTAAAGAAGATAAATGTCAGCTCTAGATAAAAAATGGATATTGAATCATGAAACATGTGTGGTGAGTGTTGGCAATGTAATTATCATTGATGTCGAAAGGAGATTTTAGTAATATTAGATGAGGAGTTGTTGATTGAGGTCAAAAGCGATTCATAAGGATGTTGAAAGTAGAGAGATTCACTAGCCTTATAGTGTCATTACTGCAAGCCTTGAAGAATTGAAGAAGTTTGAGCTTTAGGCCTTGAGCTTACCTTATACTGCCTGCTAAGTAAAAATGGAACTTTAGTCTTTCTTAGCTAAGTTTGATCGGGCTTTGAACTTTAGGCTTGTGGTTTACTCTCTATTTCAAGTGATTGGATACTAGGCTTTGGTAATACCTCATACTAAATGTACAAAGTTAAGAAATAGGTAAGTGGTATCTATGAAGAACGATACTCGAAAAGGTTTTGGGGACTGAGGGTCGGTGTTAAGGCTTGCATATTAACTGAAATTATGTAAAAGGTATGAAGGATAACCAAACCCTGACACCTGAAATGGTTTTGGTGTTCAGAAGTCATAGGTAAGGCTTACACCTTAACAAGAAGTTAAGTAAGGAGAACAAGGAAAGTCTGAAGGATGACACCCAAAAGGATTTAAGCTTGTGAAGGAAATGTTTGAACATCATAGTTCAGTATGAAGGCTTATGCCTTAACACAAAGGATGGTAAGTGGTATGTTGGAAGAGAAAACCTCAACATCTGATGTCACAAAGAATTTTCAAAGTTTCATGCTTTAGTGTTTTGGAGGTTAGTGTGATGGTTTGTGATGGAGTGAAGGAAGGTAGAAGGTAAAGGGTAAATGGTCGATGGCTGAACCTTGATAGGTGTCAAGAGCATTGACCTTAGGTGTTTGGGATTGCTTCTTAAACTCTTCAGTGCACTTCAAATATGAGGTAAGGGGGGTTAGAAACTTCCAACCCTCAAAGAATAAGAAACACAATGTTGATGATAATGAAAAAGTATTTTTGTCATTGTGCGGGATGCTTGCATTGACTAGCATGAAAACATAGGAAAGGTGCCATGTGTTCATAGTGGCATGCAAACTTCATTGATTGCATCAAATAGTTGATTCAAATTGGTGTTGTGAATCAATAAATATCTACAACCCTCATTCAAATCAAGGTAGTCGAGTGAAAACCTTCTAATCATGGCACGAAATTAGAGATCAATTGGTAGAATTTGAAGATTTGATTCTAATAGCTACAGGGCAACAAAATAGTGGAACTCAAAGTTAGACAAATGAAATTATGGAATAGATAACGAAGTAATTGCACAAGATACACTTTTTGGTGATTGGAAGAAATGGACAACACTATTAATACATAGGTTGTTATGAAATTTGGAACAAATCAAGCATGCATGCGTGAGAATTAAATGAATTTGAAACCCTAGATTTGTAATATGCAAAAAATAGAAAATTTATTGAATATGGTCAGTGGTTTTTGGCTCGAAGTGTAGGAGAAGTACAAAGAGATGACTTTCTAAGTTAGCAACAATAAAGAGTGAATGCTTGCACAAAGGAAAAGTAGAGATTGAGTAGTTGCAGAACAAATTTACAACATTGAAGTAGATTCATTTGAATCATTTATAATCTAGAGTTGTAGCTCCATATTTTATTATAATTTTGATTGGTTGGTTCCATTAGATAGATTTTTTATGATCAGTTAGGGAGTGGGTGATTCCTTGGATTTGGTGCTCCTAAATCAAGGGATTGGTGTCTCCTTAGGGTTGGTGCCCTTAAACACTGTAACTAGTGAGGTTCTATTATGAGGCTAGATTAGGATAGTAGATCTTAACAACTATTCTCACTGTGGTTTTTCTCATATTGGGTTTTCTATGTATATTTGGTGTTATGTGTATTTCTGTGTTTGCATGATCTTTGCATGTTTATTTAATATGCTTTAAGCGGTGTTAAATTTTTTTTAAAAATTATCTATTGATTCACCCCTCTCTCAATAGATATTTGTGTTCCAACATTGAGATTGCTCAACCTATTTCAAAGAAAAATATGAATGAATCTATTAAGGTTGAATTTGATATCACTAAGGTAGACCCTAGTCCTTCAATCCATGAGTGTGACATTCATAATTTTCAAAATAAAAGCATACAAAAAACCAGTTGAAGCAAAAAATGCAAGTTCTAACTTTTTATCTCAAGTCTATTATAGACAAGTCTACTCTCTCTATAGATTCAATCCCTACTTAAAATGATCCTATTTTTAAGGGAATTATTGAAAATGGAATCATAGAGAGCATCCAAAAGTATCAATAATATAGAAAAGTGATAGAAATATGGGTCAAAAAAAAAAAATGGATGCATTGAATCTCATTGGTAAAGCTAAGGAAATCTATGATGAAGTAGAAGTAAAGAATGAGGAAATTGAAAAAGAGTTGAGTAATCTTAAAAAAGAGGAGTTATTTTGGCAAGGAATTTTGAATGATCTTAAAGAGATGACAGAGATAGATGTTAATTTTCAAGTTACCAAAAATATCTTTTCAATTGTAGAAGAGAATCAATTTATTTCTTGGTTCAAAAGTGTAGAATGGAAGCTATTGATCATCAGTCAAATCTTATAAGAGAAAGAAAAGATTTTAGAAATTTGTGAGCAAGTAAAAGAATTTTTTTAAAACAGTCTCCTATTGATCAAATCCAAATGCACTGATAAATAATGAAGTTTAGACTATCAAAAATAACTTTGAGGATATGGTTGATGCAAAATTATTAAATAGACAAGCTCTTAGTACAAAAACAATGAATAGGTTGAGTGGTGTTTTTGTGGCTCTTGATACATGTAGTAGTCATTTACCCAATTTTTTCATGAATTGAATGGTGTTTATAAGAGCCAAGCTATTTGGAGACTAAGGATAACTAACATTTTCATTCCTAAAAATAAATTCATTGCTCTGGCTATCAAGCTATTCAAAGCATATTTAATAAAATTTTCACTTCACCTAAACTAGGTTACAATGAAAAAAAGATTCTCTAGAAGGAACCAAAAGTGATGTTGATAAGGGGCTACTCCACCCAACACCCAAAAGACACAACAACAAATATCAACACAAAAAATGTAGGACAAGAAACAACCCACTTTCAATTAATTTTAGAAAATGAAATCACAAATTTAGAAATTACAATGCTACAACCACATGGGCTTGATTCACTACAAGTAAAAATCAACTCTGTAAGGAAAAACTAATATTGGGAGCCACAATCTACACTAATGGAGCCATCTCCTATAGCCTCCACTCCACCCTTGCCATAGAAATTTTTGGAAAGTGTAACTTTCCATTTTGTTTTGGCACCAAAAGTCTAGTCGTTTGATTTCCTACCCAAGAAGATATTTTATTGAAATTCACTTTTTGGTGGACCAGCTTCCTAGAGCATAAATTTTGACTTAGGTGTTCAATTTTCTATTATAATATATCTTTGGAAAGTTTTCAAAGAGATATGCAATGCCCAAAATAATTTGAAGATCATTTCGTCCATTTTTTTGAGCTTTTTTGAGGCTTCTAAGGTTTTCAAATTTGAATTTGAAGTTGTATTGGAGAAATTTCTCTAGATGAAATCTTTAAGATCTCCCAAATAGTACAATATATTGATTTGATTCTTTTTCCATTAGATACATTTTTTAGTTCTGCTCCTTGGGGTAAATTTTCAAGTCCATAAGATCCTGTTTAGGCTAACTTAATAAAAATAGTAAGTGATCATATTTTGACCTTTTCTGACTTTTGACTATCTTACACCCCTTAAGTTCCATCATGGGACTCAAAACAACTAAAGAAAATAAGGAAAATATTTTTTTGGGTGATGCAAGATTGCCCCTACATCATTGGACGCTCCTACATTAGATGCAAGTAGAGGAAAAATGGTATCTCATTGATGCCAAGTTGATTAACTAGTTTATCAAATAGTCAAGGTCACAAATCATAACTCTAAGTTCAAATTTTATATGATGTAAAGTGACTTGTGTTGCATATTCTAATCAAGGATAGAAAATATGCTTTGTTTCTCATAAAACTGAGCAAATTCTAATTAAAATAGAATTTATTTTATTTTCTCAAAATTTGTAAGAACCTTTTACCTAGGCAGTTATGAAGTAGTTATATGTTAGTTACTAGGAAAAATCCTATATATACAAGGCTTGTGCCATTGTAAAGGGAACTTTTGATTCTCAGAAATTTTATATAAGGGATTTCAGAATTGTACAATTCTATGAAGTAATGGAAACATTTTCTGGAAGTATATTCATAGTGTTTTCTATGAATCATTATTAATCCTTTTGTATCTCAAGTTGATAATGACCTTTTATCTCCTAAGATTTTTTTTTGAAAGTGATTAGTCATGTTCCTAAAGATATGTTAAACATACCCATTTCTTGATATCAATATTTAGATGTGTTAATGCCCATAGTGTGTATTCACCATAAAACTATTATGTGTAGTCTTTGATGTTTATGATGAATCTTGTTTAGTTTTAAATTATCTTATGAAATGTATAATAGAATTTGTGTGTTTTCTATTGATTTTTTTTAGTATCTTATCCCTTTTAAGTCTTTTTTCATTCCTTGCATAAATTGTTGGTTAATAGTGTTGGAAGTTTATGTGTTGTCATTGATGTAAATAGGCTTATGTTGTTGGAGATTATTGGAAGTAGGAGTAGTTTGTGTTGTTGCATTGATGTCAATAGTTATATGGAGGCAACGCTGGAAGTTTATGTTAACCTTGGTGATGCTTTTATTAGTTGCATTATGTTGTCGTTAGTACTATCACTGGTGGACCAGCCTTTGCTGTTGCTTTGGTAAGCATGTGTATGGTTGAGTTGATGTAGTGCAGTTGGTTTGATTGCATTAAGGAATTATTGCAAGTGATGAGAATGTGTTTGTGGTGCTTGGTTTCCAAGTGCTATTTGAAAAAAATGAATAAAACAATAAACAATGTCATTGTGAGGTGTTTTGACATATAGAGTAATGTTATGGTTTTGCTTTACATTTCTTCTATGTTGAAGATTTGCTCATGCAAATTGGATATGTTGGTTAGAGGTGTTCAAAAGTTTTATATCTAGAGTTTCTTATTCTATATCATTGTGTAGAGAAAGTTGTTTTCACTAGTGTGTGAACTGTGTATGTAGTGTTGTCTAGGAGAAATGGTTTTGCTCTGCATTTCTTTGTAATATGGTTTCTGGATTTTCTAATTTGAGGGTTTCCTCATAATGCTCATATCTATCTTCAATTGAACTTGTTCATGATTTGGTGCTCCCTAAGTTAGTTTCAAGAGTTACAGTGTATGTAAGGTTAATTGGTTGTACATGATGACTTAGGTGAAAGCTATTGTGAAGGATTTTGTTGGGTTTTAGGGTGTTTTTGGAATATTCTAGATAATTTTCAAGTGATGTATGTCATATGCGAATCATCTTTGGATCAAAGGAATCATGTACATGGGTTTGGACAACCTTGGGTGTTTACACTAATTGTGGATTTTCTTCGATGTTTGTGGAAGTGTGGAGTGGTGTGTATATGTGGATTTAGGTTTGAGTTAAGGTGTGATGTTGTCTACCTTCATTCCTTTCCATTGTGGGAATTTTTTGGTGCAAACCTAATTTGAATTTGCATGGTTGAGGTGCATAGCCAACCTTGGAGATTATTTTTAAGGTTGAGGATGATATAAATAAGTGGTGAGTTGATGGAGGATAAAAGAGTGGAGAATTCTGATGCGTATGATGCAAAATAAAGAGTTGTGAAGTGCAGTGTGAGATTTAATGTGTTAGAATACTAGAAGCAGTAAGAAAAATGTGTCTACATTCTTTAGAGAGGCTACAAATATTTTGGTGATGTTGTGGTGGACATTTTTGTTGCATTGAGATGGATTTCTCACTATAAAATTCTTCTTTCTTCTTTTTTGTAATCTGCTAGTGAGCCCTTCTTTATTTTGAGTAGTGAGTCATTCGATAATAAGCCTATTCTATTTGGTGTTGCAATTAATTTATATTGTGAGCTAATCCTCAATGTGGTTTTTCCCTTGTTGGGTTTTCCACATAAATATGGTATTTTTTGGTATGTGGCGACTGATCATGCTATATTGTATAGCCCATGGTATACTATACACCCTGACACATATCCTTGCCGGGGTTTGGGGACGACAGCCCCTGAGAAAAATTTTCCTCCTACTTTTTCACATCATCACCAAAAAAGGGAAAAATCAATGAAAAAGGAAAAATTCAATTTTGTAGAACCCAAAATCTGGAAGCTTCTAAGCTTGTTAAAAAGGGGTTTAGATGAGTATTATAGTATGATGAAAAACATGATTATTCACAATATTGTAATAGGTTTTACAATGGATAATAAAAGTATTGGATGGCTATAGTTTGGTGGATGTAGCCCAAATTGGGTGAACCACGTTAAATTCTCTGTGTTCTGATTTATTCTATGTGTGTTTTAGTTTCTCTATTTATTAATTAAATTTGCATTTAATTGTTAGATATCTACCATTTCTAACCCTAACAAGTGGTTTAGAGTGGGTTGTGTTTCGATTATCATTTGTAGGAAAGGTATCATGGTTGAGTGGGAGTCTCACAATTGAGTGGGAGCAATGGCAGACGAGGGTAAGAAGGTTGACAAGTTTAACGGGCAGAACTATCAGTTATGGAAGATGCAAATGGAGGACTATCTATATCAGAAGGATTTATGGCACCCATTGGAAGGGAAAACTAAGAAACCCGTAGCAATGTCAGATGAGGACTGGGAGATCTTGGATAGAAAGGCTCTTGGCAGTATTCATCTATGCATGGTACAATCAGTAGTGTTCAATATTACAACTGCAAAGACAACTCAAGAGTTGATGGAAACCCTAACGAAGTTATATGAAAAGCCTTCTGCTTCGAATAAGGTATTTCTTATGAAATGTTTATTTAATATGAAAATGGTAGAAGGTGGGTCAATTACTGATCATTTAAATGAGTTTAATATAGTTACCAGTCAATTAACTTCTATAAAAGTAAACTTTGATGAAGAAGTTAGGGCTCTTTTGATTCTGTGTTCTTTTCCTGAAAGCTGGAATAGCTTGGTAATGGTTGTTAGCAATTATATTTCTGATTCGAATACATTGAATTTTGATGATGTTGTTGGTGTTATTTTGAGCGAGGAAATTTGTAGGAAAAGCTCAAGTGGAACATCCACATCAGGCAGTGTTTTGAATGCAGAAAGCAGGGGAAGAACAGAGGAGAGGAAACAATTCTAGAAATCGTGGGAAGTCACGAGGAAAATCAAAGGATAGAAAGTTCCAATCTAGAGACAAGAGGGATTGTTGGTACTGTGGTAAGCTAGGTCATTTAAAGAAAGATTGCTGGTCTCAGAAAAATAAAGGAGACAAAAATTAAGGAAGTAAAGAGGAAAATGTGGTAAGTAATAAATCTGATAAGGATGTTTTGATTCTTTCTCTTGATAATGCTGATGATTCTTGGGTGTTAGATTCAAGGGATTCATTTCATGCTACCCCCCATAGAATTTATCTTCTTGATTATGTCCAAGGGGATTTTGGGCTGGTTTATTTAGGAGATAATGAACCCTGTCAGATTGTTGGAAATGAAAGAATCAAGATTAAGTTACAGAATGGGAATCATTGGTTACTACGTAAGGTAAGGCATGTTCCAAAGTTAAGCAGAAATTTAATTTCAGCAAGGCAATTAGATGATGAAGGTTGTGTTGTTACATTTAGTCATAAAAATTGGAAGGTCACAAAGGGTGCCTTAGTGGTAGCAAAAGGTGTGAAAGTAGGCACCTTATATCTTTGTACTAGTCATACTATTCCTTCTACTTTAATTGTTATGGAAAAAGGTCAATCTTCAGGAACAGTTGCTACAGTTCAGTAGGTAGAAGATCATACTATTGCTGTGGACTCTGAATTAGCACTGTGGCATAATAGACTTGGGCATATAAGTGCAAAAGGTATGAAATTAATTCATTCAAATAATGTTTTATCAAGTCTAAAATGTGTTAATATGTATTTCTGTGAAAGTTGTGTGTATGGAAAACAAAAGAGAGTAAGTTTTCTCAAGGATGGGAAGCAAAAGAAGGATGAGAAATTGGAGCTTGTGCATATGGATGTATGGGGACCAGCTCAGGTATCTTCTCTCGGTGGCTCTTTGTATTATGTTACATTCATTGATGATGCAACTAGGAAGGTATGGATTTATTTCCTTAGGCAGAAATATGATGTATTTAAAACTTTTAAAAAATGGAGAAGCTTGGTTGAGAATGAGATTGGTAAAAGGATAAAATGTCTCAGATCTGATAATGGTGGTGATTATTGCAGCAGAAAATTTGAAGATTATTGTTCCTCTAATGGTATTCATAGGTAGAAAATAGTTCCAAGGACTCCACAAGAAAATGGAGTGGCTGAGCGCATGAATAGAACAATAATGGAGTGTGCACGGATTATGAGATTGCATGTTGGGTTGCCTTTAAAAATGTGGGCAGAGACTGTAAACACTACTGTTTATTCAATTAATAGAGGTCCCTCTAATCCTTTGGGTTGTGGTATTCTAGAGGAAGCATGGAAAGGTAAGAAGGTGAGTTATTCTTTTCTCAAAACCTTCAGTTGTGAAGCATTTGCACATGTAGATTATGAAAATAGAACCAAGCTTGATGCAAAATCAAAGAAATGTGTATTTGTTGGATATGGCATTGATGAATTTGGTTAGAGGCTTTGGGATTTTGAAAATCAAAAAATATTGAGAAGCATGGATGTCATATTCAATGATCAAGTATTGTACAAAGATCTCTTGCTGCAACATGAGAAGAAAGAAAATGATTATGCAGTGTTGGATGATATTCCAAACAATGATATTTCAATAGTTCCTCATGCTGGGCAACAACAACAACAACAAACACCAAAAACTCCTGTTAGATGATATTCAAGGATAAGTAGACCTCCAAAAATATTTTTTCCTTCTTTGTATACTATTTTGTTAACTAATGCTGGTGAACCAGAATATTATGATGAAGCTATGCAGGTGGATACCAAGGTTTAGTGGGAGCATGGAATGGAAGAAGAAATGGACTCCTTGCTGAAAAACCAGACTTGGGAATTATGCAAGTTGCTGCAGGTAAAAAGGATTTACCAAACAAATGGGTTTATAGGCTGAAAGAGGAGGATGGAGGTAAGAAAATATTTAAAGCCAGATTAGTTGTAAAGGTTTGCATAGAAAAGGGGTATTGATTTTGATGAAATTTTTCTCCATTGTTAAAATGACTTCTATTCGTATTGTTTTAAGTATTATGGCTGCTGAAGATTTGCATTTAGAACAGCTTGATGTTAAAACAACCTTTCTCCATGGTGATTTGGAAGAGGAAATATATATGGATCAGCCAAAAGGATTTGAGGTCAAAGGTAAGGAGAAACTAGTGTGCAGATTGAAGAAAAGTTTATATGGCTTGAAACAAGCACCTTGGCAATGGTACTTTGAAATTTGATAGTTTTATGGCTGAGTAAGGCTACAACAGGTGTAATTCTGACCATTGTGTTTATTTTAAGAGGTTGATAATGACAAGCTACATTATTTTATGTTTATATGTTGATGACATGCTTGTAGCTAGGTCTAACATGGATGACATAAGTGAGATAAAATAATAGTTAGCAAAAAAAATCCTTGGTATGAAAATTTGTAGAGATAGGAAAAATAGAAAATTGTTTTTATCTCAGGCTAATTATGTTGAAAAGGTGTTGCCGAGATTTCATATGGAGAATGCAAAAGCTGTCAGCACACCTTTGCCTAGTCATGTTAAATTGACTAAGGATATGTGTCCAAAGACACAAGAGGAGGAAGAAAAAATGTCCAAGGTACCATATGCTTCAATTGTAGGCAATTTGATGTATGCCATGGTATGCACGAGACCGAATATTGCACATGCTATAGGAGTTGTTAGCAAGTATTTGAGTCATCCTGGAGTTGAGCATTGGAATGCAGTAAAATTGATTCTCAAGTACTTGAGAGGTACATTCAATAATTTTCTATGTTTTGGGGGCTCTAATACTGATTTAAAATGCTATGTTGACTCAGATTTGGTAGGGGATATACATACCAGGAAAAGTACCATAGGTTATGTATTTACAGTTGGTGGGATAACAGTGAGTTGGATTTCTCAATTGCAGAAGGTGGTTGCTTTATCCACCACAGAGGTAGAGTATGTTACTATAATAGAGGTGGCAAAGGAGATGATATGGTTGCAACTTTTCATGGATGAGTTGGGAAAACAATAGGATGAAAATTACTTGTTTACAGACAGCTAGAGTGCTATACATCTTGTAAAGAATTCTGCCTTGCATTCTAAAACAAAACACATACAGTTGAGATATCATTTCATTTGTTTAGTGTTGGAGGATGGACAAGTCAAGCTGGACAAGATACATACAGATGTCAATCCAACAGATATGTTTATGAAGGTGGTGACAAGGGATAAGCTGAGCTCCTCTTCAGCTTTGGTTAGTCTTCAAGGTTGAATTCAAGTATAACAGAGCAGCAGGGTCCAAGGTACTTATTTCCAGTGGGATCTATAATTGTAGCAATGTCGTCCAAGATCAGTCTCCAAGTGAGAGATTTTGTTGGTGTGGAGCCTGATTAGTCTCCAAGTGGGAGATTGTTGGTATGTGGCAACTGATCATGCTATACTGTATAGCCCATGGTATACTGTACACCCTGGCACATATCCTTCTAAGATTCTAAAAAGGAAAAATCCAATTTTGTAGAACCCAAAATCTGGAAGCTTCTAAGCTTGTTAAAAAGGGGTTCAGATGGGTATTACAGTATGATGAAAAACATGATTATTCAAAGATTGTAATAGGTTTTACACCAGATAATAAAAGTATTGGATGGCTGCAGTTTGGTGGATGTATCCCGGATTGGGTGAACCACATTAAATTCTTTGTGTTATAATTTATTCTGTGTGTTTTAGTTTCTCTGTTTATTAATTAAATATGCATTTAATTGTTAGATATCTGCCATCTCTAACCTTAACAGTATTCTCATAGATGTTTGGATGTGTTTGCATTACTATTTCTCATGCTTACATTCAACCAATGGGTACTTGTGCACAAAGATGGTTCCCAAAAAGGGGACTTAAGTGGACATTTTTTTTTTGAAATCAAGAAATATTGACCTTGGACGTGAAATTGAGGATAGTTACACTCAAAAATTTTAAATGGAACAAAAATAGGGGTCGAGGTGCTCTGAGTCTAATTTCTAAAGTACTAATTTATTTTGAAAATGGTTGAGATTAAGGGGTTCAAACGAGGGACATACACAAATTGGTGTTGTTTTTGTTAGAAAAACATAACATAGCAACTCTTGTATGACCCTTGTACGGTGAACTTTTTTTAGTATTTTAAAAATTACTACAGTTAGAAGTTAGCTAACAATATGTAGTTGATGCACAATTTTTTGGATAATTTTTTAATGAATATTTGATTTTTTACTAATTTTCGAAGTGGACACTTCTTGAAAAATAGAATTTTGGTTGTGCTATCCCTATAAATTTTGGAAACTGATCGAATTTTTTTAAAAAATTTTTTTAGAATGGAGTCTAGTTTCTAAAAATGTAATTTATTCAAAATTTCAATGAACGATTAATTTGTAACGTAAAAAACACCAAACACTATTTTTTTCCAAAAAAGAGACATACAAACGTAACATTTTCAAAAAGTGAAAAAAAATACATCATTGGATAGCTAAGAGAAAAACTAACATTACCCGGATGTTCAATTTGTTTGATATTCAACCACGTGTTTGATATTCAACCACGTGCAATCCTGATGGGGAGCACGAACCCAATTATGTGAAAAATTGTAGAATTTGCAAAAACATGTCTCTGGTTGTTGGGAATGCCCTCCAAGCCTTTGGTTTGGTATTCCAAGCCAAATACTAATCCCAAGGCTTGGGGATTCCCAAAGAAAGATATAACACATGCGCATTATAACGTCCGCACATTATAACGCGAGCGCATTATAACATGAGCACATTATAATGTGAGTGCATTATAACTTGAGCAAAAGTGTGTTATAATGTGAGCACATTATAACACGAGGGCATTATAATGTGAGTGTGAGCACATTATAAAGTGAGGGCATTATAATGCAAACTCAAGCATGTTATAATGCGAGGGCATTATAACGCGAACGTAATCATGTTATAACACGAACACGTTATAATGCACTCACGTTATATCTCAGTTTTAACATGGTTTTTTTCATTTGTGGGGAGCATGTCTAGCAATACATAACGTGATCACGGTATAACGCGCTCGCGCTATGTCTTGCTTTATGTTAAATGCTACTCTATTTAATTTATGTTTATATATTTGTATGTTTGTATGTACATGTATGCTTGTATGTCATGTATGTATGTATGTATGTCTATATATCAATGTGTGTATATTGTATGTATGCCTGTATGTATGTAAGATTATATCTACGCATGTACATGTATGCTTGTATGTATGTATTTCTTTAGAGGGAAGGGGAATTTTAAGAGAGAGAGATATATATTTTTCTAGGTAGGGTGGGAAGGGGAG
>VDFB02000017.1:471622287-471654900 GCA_007258455.2 Sequoia sempervirens | reverse complement strand
AACTTTCATATATAAGAAAATTAAATTTTCTTCAACAAAAATTATTTCAATGCTTACAAATGAATGATTAGTAGATTTAAATGTCTATTCAAAGCTTGTATATGAGTGATTTTATTTAAAACACAAAAACACACGCATATATATAAAATCACTCATATACAAGCTTGAATAGACATTTAAATCTACTAATCATTCATTTGTAAGCATTAAAATAATTCATATTGAAGAAAATTTCATTTTCTTATATATGAAAGTTAGTCAAATACAAGTTATCATGCTACTTGTGGTGTGTGTATCCAGATTCCAACTAGCTTACCATTTGATCTAGCTAAAAAATCCTACTTCAATCATATTCTCATCCTTCATCCTACCACCCTACTACTAAACATTCTTGCAAATTGATTAGTAACATTCAATCCTTGATGACATATATAAAAATAGTTTTCATATTTTCATAAATTCAATATTAGTGAGCTCCCCATATTCAACATATGAATATTCTATAATCTCTATTTAGTATTTAATTGAATTTCATCAACAACTCAATTTTTTCGTATTTAAATAAATATATAATAAAATTGTGTTATGACATCACTTCCCAAAGATTTTCTTCTATTGAAACTTTCAGATCTCCTCAAGGTTGTGTTGTATAGGGGCTTCCCTAATTCAAATCTCATTTTGGTATTTCTATTTCCATTTACAACAAATGATGATGATCAAGAGGGCATACCCTAGGTCGAACAAATTCTGAAACAATAATAATTGACTAGAATGATAAATGATAATGTCACCTTGATTTGAAATCCTTGATGAGGTGATGTCATACCACAAGTTAGCATAAATATTGATGGATAGATGCCTTGATTGCTTGATAGACCTACAAAAGGTTAGTTCCCAAAACACAATAGCTTTTTGTATATATCATGTAGAGGATAAATCAATACTTCTCCATAATAATTACATCATAATTCATAATTGCATTCTTGTTGATTTATATCATTTGTTCAAATGAGAATAAAACTTATATATATATGCACTCCAATTGATAGTTTTGAACATAGGCTGACCTAGGATGTTTTTAAATCACCAAATACTAACACAAAATTTAATTTTGAGATAGGACAATATTAAGGTCAAAGGAACCCCTACGCTCGTCTTTGCGATTTTACCCCAAATTTGTTAGGAAATAAAGGAATTTAATAATATTTTATAATTTGACCCTGAAATGAGTAAGTTATTATGATAAGTAATGCTTTAGAAATAAATAGGATATCAAGTTTTAATTTTGATCTTGAAATGGAAAATCAAAGGTATAAATAGTTTCATTGTGAAGATTATTTCAATAATAACATTCCTTTCTTTCAAGTAATTATGAATATAAAGAATTTTTTAAATATTTTTTTTACTTTGGTTTGTCTAACATTTGCAATATTCACAATAATTTTCATCATAATGAAATTAATTGTGTAACTATCCTTATTAGGTTAGATTTGGCTACTTGAAAATTGATTTATTTTTCTGAAGTGTACATGTGTGAAGTTCATGTGGAAAATTATTTCACGATAGGGACCTAGAAAACATAACATATAGAATAGATGAAATACTTTCTAATGTTACTAATGTAATGATCAATTGTTAATTTTTAGATTTATATAATCGGACACTTCATCCACTAGTTAGAATGAATTCCTTGAAGATTGGATCATGAAAATGTAAAACACAAAAAAATATGTTGCTACTATTGAATACAATCAAACACCAAAAAAAATCCCCTCAAAGGATAAATTGAGGGAGTTGAATTCATTAACAAAAAAAGATATTCCATCTTTATCATCTTATGAATTAAGTGTAAAAGAATCAAATGTATCTTAATTTCTCTATTTAGAAGATGAATATGATCTTTGCATAGTAAAAATCAATGTGCAAATTCTCAAGGAAGATTTCATTAGGTTTCCTCAAGCTAAAAATCATAGGGTTATACAAAATATGGATTGCAAATGCCCTACAACAAGGATGTAGGAGGGACATTCAGAAGAAGATTATGATGAAGATAATTCTAATTATGCAAATTCCTTTCAAAAAATAGATTAAACATATTTTTATTTCTACATGATGATTTTTAATATGACAAGTTCCATATATTTGATGTTAGGATCAATACATTCAATTTTCACAATGAGTTACTAACTTTCAACTTTAAATATTGCATTGATGTAGAAAACATCTATCAAGACAATGAGAAATGAATCAAGTTAACTTCAAAATATTTTTTATTAAAGAGACACCAATTAACATTTGAAGATGAACGTACACTTTAGAGTTACATACTTGTTCTTGAAGAGAAATATAATAACCTTCTAGATGGAAATTCAACAGAAAATGAATTATTCTCTCCAATAGAACAAGAAATAGACTAGGTTGTACCTATCTTTCCATCACAATAAAAATTTTGAAATTTATTATTTTGATTACAAAGACTTTAGTAAAACAACTTGCATTTATATTAACCATGAAAATGATGAATTTCATCAATTATTAATAGTTAGGAACCATTATGTTGAGTACAAAGAGGTTAGAACAATTATTATTTTTTGAATTTAAAAATGAATCTTACCATACTAATAATTATTGTACTATCACCCTAATTCTCCTAAACATTGTTAAAACATATGTAAATAGGGATTTTAATATGAATCATCAAAGCTAGTATCTGTTAGAAGTATTCTTGTACATAATTATATTAGCTTAAATTAATTTAGATATAGGTTTAATTTTCTCTCATTTTTTTCTTTGCTCTACTTTTTTGGATATCATGAAATTATATTAATTAAAATGGGATCAAAATTATAAGTCAATGGTATCCTTTTCAAACAACTATTGTATGCCTAAAATTTTCCACAATATATTCACAAAGGCATTACAAAAAAATTCATTGTACAAAGTTGTATTGTCATATATATTCAAGCTAATATAAAATAAGAAAATATCAAAGATCGGCTATGTTTCCTCACCCCAAACCAAATTAGTAAATTCTTGCATCCACTCCACATCATGATATGGTTCTAGGTTCATGACTTTCTTCAAAAATGCAACCCACAACAACTCTCTAACATTGTTGAGATAGATAAACTATATGGAAGTTGACTATGAAAGGGTACCAAGCCACTATTGTATCATCATTTAATAATCTTGGGATATCCCTGTGTTTAGGGATTCCAATGCCAATTCTAGCAACCATGAGGACATCCTCAAGGCCACCCAGAAAGTCTACTTACATAGATTTACTTGCTAGAGCCAACATAAAATCCTTTGAATCTCCCAAATTAAGGAAAGATATGACAAAGAAGAAATATATATGTTCACTTTGTATCTTTCCTTTGCTATCATGAAATCAACACTGAGTACTAGTGTAATTTTAGTTTGCACTAGGCGATGGATTGGCATGAATAATTTTCTTAGCCTTTGATATATGATTTCACATAGGAATGCTAATTGATGCTTAGGAATTGTAAGGAAATATAGAGTTACCATTTCAACTCAAAAAAGAGCTCAAAACATAATAATTCTTAATTTGTTTCAATGTTTTTTTTTGGGATTTATAGGAGCTCAAACTCCTTGGCTCACTCTAGTTGAGTATCAGCCAAGAATGTGAGAGTTATTATGGGAAATATTTCATAATATTAACCAATATCATCATGATATTATCACAAATTGTCTAATTTAAAAATTTTCAACACATACATGAAAATTGAGTATTTCTTTTTATTCAAGATAAATCAGTCATGTGTGTTCTCTTTATTTTCGAAAGATTAAATGAAATATCAGTCACTTCCAAGATAGGTTATTAATACTACTAGAGTGATGCTTAAATTATTAGCTATTAGAAATATGTCATTGGTCACCAAGATTCTATTGGAAAATGTGATTTTAGTGTGTTGTCATTGATGTCAACTTATGTTACTATTGCATGCACTTGCATGTTCTTTTTAATGAAGATCATGTTTAAGGGCTATAATCTTGTTATTGGAAAACAATTGTACCTTATATTTTGAATTTCATGGATGGATGTCAAGATAGTTTGATTGATGTTCCTAATGAAATAATTCACATGGGGTATGAAGAGAAATGCATAAGTCTCCAAATTGTCAAAAGGCACAAAGATCGGAACCACAAGAGCTTTATCAAATGCTCCATATTTATCCACAAATGAATATATGGTCTTGTGGTTTGAAGGTTATATCAAAACAACCGTGAGGTATTCATGTTCAAAATTTCTAAGAATAAGTAGTATTGCAATACTCTCTAGTGTTAATAGAGTAAGAACAAGTCAAGTTCCTAAGAGTGTTAACTAATTTTTGACAAAAAGTATCCACACTTCACCACATTCTCTCTTTTTTCGTTATGATTTTGGATTTATGTTCTTGTAGATAATTTTATTTTTTATTTCATGTTTCATATAATTTGGTGCACCACCAACATTTTTGTAGATGACAATATGTTGTCTATGTTCTAGAAAATTGGAAGGTTGATCTGTTGGTGTTCAAATGACTTACATCATCAAGTAATTACCTAAATTTGTGTAAAGATATTTTGAGATGCATGGTTTGGTCTTAGTGTATTTTTTGGAAGATATATAATTTTATATTTAATCCTCTCCTATACCACCATCCATCTGAAGTTGATATCTTGAAAACTAGGTGTTTGTGCCAACATGAAATGATCTAAATTGATAAAAGGGTTGTACAATAATGTTTTACAAGTCATAATGTGTTCATGACATGGAAACATGATAATATTTTCATTTCTCTATTACTACTCCTAGTTTGGAGGTAATAAGAAGAAGGATAATTGTTTGTTAGGCCAACTGGACATGTTGTCTTGCTTGCACCAATTATTTGGAAGTGTGCACTAGTTTTGAGGATGTCTTCTATGGAAATAGGTCTTAATTATCTCTTAGCTTGAACCACATATTATTTCCTTCTATCATGGAATTTTTTTTATCTAGCCTACTATGGTCGATGCACATTTCATGTTATTTGTTTTTTGTACAAGGAGAAATTTTTTGAAGCATACAGAGGATATGGATACAAGATAAAATCTATTAGAAAGAGGTGTGAAATTGTGGAGAATATTTTGAGAAGGTAATGTGAAAATAGGAATCCACATAATTTATTTTTATAATGAAATGTAGTAAGGACCAGTTTAGAGAGCTCAACAGTGAGTGTTTATAAAACTGTGAAGAAGCATGTGCAAATATAAGTATGATAATGTGTGCTAAAGACAATGAGCTAAAGAAAGAAGATTTTTTTGATAAAATTTATGTATGAGTGTATCAAAATTAGTGATCTTGAGGTAACAAAAGTGTTGAAATATTCTATTAGTAAGCAGAAACTAGATGATGACTTCACAAAGGTCAACAATCAAAATAAGGGTTCCAATAATTCTCCTCCTAAACAAGCTACTACTTCCAAGTTCTCTCAATCCTTTCATGGTTAATTTTATTCTTGTAATAAATTTGGTCAAAGGCTAGTATTTTTATAAATAAGGAAAGAGGAAATGATTATATGAAGAACTTTTTTGTACATCCAAGAGATGATGCTATGACCTCTAATTCTTTTTTTGGTTATTACTATGCATACAATAAGTTTGGTCATAGTGTTATTGATTGTAAAATTAAAGTAGGGAGAAATGGATTAGTCCTTAAATATAATATTTTTTTCTATAAGTGCAATAAATTTGGGCATAAAGCAATATTTTTCAAGAGTATTTTTGCAAAACCGCCTACCTAGCACAAGAGGATGAAGGATACCTTGAAAAAACAAAAGGGGGAAACCACAAATGTTTGGAGAAAGAAACAAGAGAAAGATAATGAGATGAAGGATGAATATATTCTTATACATTGTGAATAATATCTCATGATAGATTGAAATAATGCATTGGATCATTGGGACCTACCCTCTACAAAACATTTTAACCCCTGGAAAGTAATAAATGTTGAATGTTAAAACATGCAGTTTGATCAGTAATAGATGGTTTGAATAATTTTATCACTAAGGAAGTTAGAATTTGTAGATGGAATTTTTAAAGAAAAAAAAATTGGTAAGGAGTATAGAATGAATTTGGATCTCTATGAAGGCACAAAGCACTCTGGTAGCCACTCATCTAATAAGAACAAGGTGCATTAATTATGAAAAGTTAAGGTGAATGTGCATTACATATCCTTCATTTGCACACTCTATGCTCATTTGAAACTAAATAATTTACACTTAGAGTTAATAAGATAAAAATGCATTCAAAGGTTCTTTCAAATTAAAGGAATTGTATTGAAGGTGAAATCCTAGCAAAAAACCACAGGTATTTTTCAAAATTTGATCATAAACCTTAGTTCCTGAAGTTTAAAGGAAATTGTAGTGGTTACTCCACAATTCTTTGATGTCACTAAGAAACCAAGGCTAAAGTAGAAGAAATATCCATTCAAAATAGTGGAGATAGACAAAGATGGTGCTTTCTCCAAGGTACCCATTGGTGTGATATATACAAAATATGTGAGAATCTGCATTCATGTCCCTATCAATGAAATTGACCACATGAAGTTTGAATAGTTGTGGTAAACCCTGATGGATGATGATGATACAAGAAAAAAAGTGTTTACAAATGTTCCAGAAAAAGGGTTAGATGTATGAAAATATTTTTATCTTTGTGAGATCATGAAAGAACAACTATTAGAAAACCTAAAGAGAACCAAGGAAAGTCGATATAATTTTAGGTATGGGTCTCTAATAATTTATCTAGCATTTTAATTCTTTAATGAACTACCTATCTTTAAGGGTAAGGTATAGCAACAAAAAATTATAGTTGCCACACAAATTAGAAACTACATGAGTCATTAATGATAGACAAGCTTGCAACTCTACATACTAGAGCTTCTTTAAAAATTTGCAAGCAGAGAAGCAAGATAGGAAGATGATTCCTTATGAGTTGGTGGGAAGGTATAAAGATGAAATTTCCTTCCTTGTAGACAAAGATTATTATTATATAGATGTTGTGGAGCCAAGAACATCTTGGATCCCAAATTTTTCATATGAGATTTCACCTGAAGAAATAAAATATTATATTAAAAGTTTACTAAAAAATCCTAAGGTTCCATCTATGAATAGATTTGACACCTACAAAGAAATCATCGATAAAATTATTTAGAAAAAGGTGGATGATTCTAGTGAGAAGAAGACATAAAATTTGTTTTAGAAATTGGCCATTCCATAGTTGACCAAGAAGATACATAAAACCTTCTATAAATTTTTGTAAAACATCCCATCATGCCCTGAGGGAACTATCCTAGAGAAAGTGAAAAGAAGGTACAACAAATCAACTTTTGCAATTGCTACTACTTTGCAAACCACAATGTCAACTTAGACTATTTCCACATGAAAAATATTTACATAAAAAACATTGGAGAATAAGCATGCACGACCTAAGAAACATGCAAAAAGAAAGAAATCTCGGATAGAAGAAATCAAAGAAGAAGAAGGAGAAGAAGGTACCTCTCAAATGAAGAAGAAAGAGAAGACAAAAAAATTCTCCAGTGGCATCTCCTCAAGAGCCTCTCCAATTAGAGGCAATATTCAATGGAATTGTAAGTCATGGCTTGCTACAAGAAAATATAAAAATACATCTCGATGTACCTCCTATGTATTAGAAGAATATTAAGAAAGAAATAGTCATGTATATGATCAAATACATTGTGCATCTTAGTGACATCCTTGAAAAGGATCCAAAGAGTTAATATAGGCCTTGAGGTAAGAGAGAAAGCCATTGAAGTAGATGAAGAGTTGAGGAAGGAAGCTCTTGACAAAGAAAGATCCTTTATTTCCTTGGAGAAAAAAGAGAAACTATCTTAGAAACAAGCTCAAGATTTAAGGACAAAAAAAAGAGTGAATATTCTTATGAATATGAAAAAGGAAGATAGAGACGAAATAGAAAAGGAGAAAAAGTAAGTAACCAATAAAATTATTGAGGAAGTGAGAGAAGTTGAAAATATTTAACAACATATGTACCCTTAGCACAATACTAAACAAAAATTTCCACAAGAGGAGAAATAATAGAAAGTTTCACATGATGTAGAGCTTGCTTCTCCTAACTATAGTGTGTATAATAGTCCTCAAGTCTAAATAAAATTGATCATCGAGATCAACATATGGGAAAATCTACACATGCTTTCAAAGAAAGTATGAAAATCCAAGGGCATATTCATCTACATCTCCTATTGATTCCATCAAGGATTTTTTGGCTCAAAAGATACAAATTCAACCTTTAATTTCTTCGTAGTTTAACAATTTCCATTTTTTGATGGATAATTCAACATGTTTGATATCTAACTTGCAGGAGCACCTTCATGCTCAAATTTGGGTTTTTTAATTTTTTGTGTTGTTTGATGTAAATAAGATAATTTTGGACCATTAATTATCATTTGGAGTCATTCTATACCATTTTAAAATGTTTTGGAGTCATAATGCAAATAATGTCAAAAATTTGTCAAAATTGTAAAAGTTGTCAAAAGTGCATTAAGGTTACGAATTTAATTAAGAAGTTAGTTGTCAGTGGTTAGTAGTTGGAAAATTCTTGGGAAAGCATAAATACATGTTGTAGACATGAATCCCAAGGTTGGGAAGGTTGGAAAATATGGGAATGAAAATTGGAATCAATTTGGATCAAATTTTCTATGCATTTTTCTTGTAACAGCCATGTTCTTTCATGTGTTACAGATCTGTATGACCTTCACATGGTATGGTTGGAAAAATAATTTAGTTATATTTCATTTGGTTTTATTTTGGTTAAATTTTATTAAGTTTAGAAAAAGTTATAGCATTTTTTGTAACAATAGGTCTGAATCTTCCCTAGGGTTTCCAACAAATAAGAAAATTCTATATTTTTTCTTCCCTCCATCAAATTTTTTTAAAAATTGGTGATTTGAGGGTATCTAAAAATACTTTAGAGTATATTTCATATTTTTCCATTTTGATGAAGTTCTTAATGAAAGTTTGTTTGCATATGGGTGTAGACAATCCAAAAAATAACCATCTTAGAAGTAGGACAGTAAAATTTTGAGCCCCTTCGTACAAAGAAACCCTAGATTATTTTTAGATATGTGTAAGAATTAGCAAATGGGTATCCTAAATGGGTCTCATTTTCTGTAGATCAAGTATGAGTCAAAATATATGTCCAATTTTCCTTTTTGAAAGGTTACAAGCAAGAATAAGGGTTTGCAAAAGCAAAACCACTATTTGATGAACAAAGACACTTTTTTAAGGTTGTTTTGAGTTTTATTACCCTTGATATACATCAAATTGGTATCAGATCATAGGTCTGATCTGAAGAAGATAAGTGGTGTTGAAGTAAAAATAAATAAATGTTGAACAAAAGATCGTAGAGTTGAGGTAAGCCTTGGAACAAATGGAAATTTTTTTTTTTGAAGAAAGAATGGGACTTGAAATGAAGTAGTTGCTTGAGAGAGAAAACCAGGAAAGTGGTTGGTATTTACCAATAATAAAGAGGATAAAATGGCCTATCAAGAAGATCATTCAAAGGAGAAGAATACAAAAGAGGACATCAACAAGAATGAGTGAGTTGCAAGATACATTGAAATGAAGGATACTAAAAGCATCTAAAGAGAAAAAAATATTGTGTTTTTGAATCTAATCCTTTGTGTGAGTATGTGTTTATAGGTGAAATAGATAAAAATGAAGATAGAAAAGAGTCTAAAGAAAGAGAAGTGCATACAATGTATGAAGATTGTTATACAAATGTAGCACACATGGAGGATTTTTTGGTGCAAGGAGAAAAAGAGGAGCCCTCAAGGTCTCAATATTTTATTTCTAATAATTCATTTGAATAAGTATGTGTAGTTTTTTTAGACAAGGAGATACAACTTATTGAGAAGCAGACTCTTGAAAGAGATCAGGTTCAAAAGAGGATGCCAAAAAAGGAATACCTTGAATGGAAGAAAGAAGAGAAGGAGATGAGAAGAAAACATAAATAAAAAAAGTGGAAGAAACAAATAAAATGCTAAGAATAAATCAAATAAATAGTGCAGAAGAAATAGAAGACCAAGAAGAAGAAAAAAAGGCCCTGGGCTCAAGTGGACTTGAGTTTTTCTTTCCCTTGGGAATATGGTGTAGGAGCACCCTCATGCTCAAATTTTGTTTTTTAATCTTTTTTTCTATTGTTTTATGTAAATAAGGTCATTTTGGACCATTAATAACCATTTGGATTCATTCTAGACTATTTTAGAATGTTTTGGAGTCACAATGTAAATGATGTAAAAAAATTGTCAAAATTGTAAAAGTTGTCATTTTGAAAGTTGTCAAAAGTGCATTAAGGTTACAATTTTGATTAGGAAGTTAGTTGTGGGTGGTTGGTAGTTTTAAAATTCTTTGGAAATCATAAATATATGTAAACATGAATCCCAAGGTTGGGAAGGTTGGAAAAGATGGGAATGAAAATTGGAATCAATTTGGAGCAAATTTTCTATGCATTTTTTCTATAATAGTCATGTTAGTTCATGTGGTATGGATATGTAAAAACAAATTATGACCTAAACATGGTATGTTTGGAAAGATAATTTAGTTAGCTTTAATTTGGTTTTTGTTTGGTTAAATTTCATTAAGTTTAGAGAAATTTATAGCATGTTTTGTAACAAGTCTGAATCTGCCCTAGGGTTTTCAGCGAACAAGAAAATTCCATATCTTTTCTTCCCTCCATCAAAAATATCTAAAACTTGGTGAAAAATTATTTTTTTAGGGTATCTAAGAACCCTTTATAGTATATTTCATAGTTTTCCATTTTGATGAAGCTACTAATGAATCAGTTCTTGCATTTGGGTGTAGACAATCCAAAAAAACCATCTTAGAAGTAGGACAATCAAATTTTGAGCTTTTCCATACAAAACAACCATAACTTATTTTTTGATATATGGAATAATGGCCAAATGGGTATCCTAAATGGGTATCCTTTTCTGTACATCAGGTTTGAGTCAAAAATATATGTCCAATTTTCCTTTTTGAAATCCTACAAGCAAGAATGAGGGTTTGTGAAGGAAAACCCACTTTTTGATGAACAAAAGAACTTGTTTAATGTTTTTTTGAGTTTTATTACTCTTGCTCTGCATTAGTATCTCACCACTACAAAAGTTACAACTTGGCAACATGTTTCACTCTTTTGTAAGAGATCTTGTTGCAACAGGTGGAAAGTTTAGAAACATTGTTGGAGGTAATCAAAATTTTGGAGTAAAAAGTGCCAAATGCTATAAAGGATTCCTCTCCACCACCCACTCGAAAAATTAAAAAATTGATGGATTCTTTCAAAGTGCATTATTACTATTTTGAGAAGCAAGTTTAGTTGTATATCACCAACAATAGATTGTTTGAAGCCCCTAGAAAATGTGCAGAGGCACATGAAAAACTACAAGTATGTATAAAGGATATTTAGAAATGTATGGAGGAACTAAAGGTATTATATCTCTTGTAATTATAATGGCTTTCCACCAAAAAAATATCTCAAGGATCAGATAAATGCAATGGAAATATAGATCACAAACATGGCTACTACATATAATCTGATGTAGGATATTGATGGTGCCATAACAACACACATGGAGAAATTGCATTCCTGGATTCAACAAGTACAAGATCAAATGGAGAAAATCAAAGGGAAAGTAAAAAAATTATAGGAGGTAGTAAGATTAATTTTAGCTTCTCTAATTGGGCTTCTAGCGAAAGCAAATAGTGTAATATAGAAGAATCATGCACCATCTTCTTTGGATGAATTAGAAGATATTTATGCCCAATTGCAAAGTCAAGTCGAGATCCTAACCTTTGCACAAATATAGTGGAACAAATATTTAGTTCAATTGAAGTCAATTTACAGGAACATTCTTCATGTTGCAAGAATGAAGGTGTTTTCATTGATGTCAACTGGTCAATTGGTTATCAACTTCTTTTCATTAATTTCATGGTTGCAAGTTATTGGTTGCATATGTGGAGGATATTGAGAAAATTGTATTGAAGAAAGATTGTAGGTGTTTAGTGGTTGGTCTGAATTTTTCTCTGATATTTTCTCTTGTGTTTGTATGGTTTGGATATGTTGATCATGATTGTTGGAAGTTTCTAGATATACATTTCTAGCAATTGATTCATTGTAAAGTGTAAGTTATGTTCACCAGTTGTGAACTGTGGTTTTATGTGTTTCTAGTTGAGTTTTGGGAGAAATTTTGTTGATTCGTATTTCGCTTAGGTAAAGTCTTATGACTTGTGGTTCTATATTTGAGTTGTTTTGATTGTATTAAAGATAATTTTGGCATCTAGAAGGTTCATGGTTAATTTTTCTATGTGTTTTAAATTGGTTTGGTTGACCTTGTGTTGAAAATTATCTTCAAATTTGATGAAGCGTGTTGGATCTATTTGGGTCCTTATCAAGTGTGTGTTTGGATCACCCTCATTCTAATTCCACCCTAGGATGTTTTGGTGCTGACCTTATTTGAATTTTATGTTGGATGGTCAACTTTGGATGTGTTTCAAAGTTGAAGATGGTATTAATATAGGATGAGTTAGTGGTAAAATGAGAAATAAAGTGAAAAAAGAGATAAGTGCAAAGAAATGAGAAGATAGATGCGAGATTGATACAAATCAGTGAGTGTTTTTATGAAAGTGTAGAAAATCAGTGCAAATCCTAAATGTTAAGTTTTTAGATGTAGTGAGTAGAAGATTTACTCTATAATTCTTGCATTTTTGCAAGTGGTTGAGAAAATTGTGGTGGATTTCTTCATTGCATTGATGTTGTCTTCTCTTTGTAACATATCTCTTCTTTCTTCTTTGTATCTTTCTGGTAGTGAGTCATTGAAGTTGTTAGCCCTATTGGAAAGTGAGTCTTGATTTAGACAGTGAGTCCTTCTTTTGGTAGTGAGCCTCTTTTCTCAGCCATTGAGCCTCTTGTAATTGATTTTTATATTCTTTATAGTGTGAGTTAATCCTCACTATAGTTTTTCCCTTATTGGGTTTTCCATGTAAATCTGGTGTTGTGTTTGTGTGATGTTTTTTAGTTTCTTCACTTGCATTTAATGTTTAATCATTTGATTAGTGTTAAGTATTTTTTTTGGTGAATGAATTAAGGTTTAAATCTATGACAACTAATTCACCCCACCTATTAGTTTATTTTTTCAACATTTGTTATCAGAGCTTGGTTCCTTGGTGAAGAGCTTAACCACTTGAGGAAGGTCTAGGATGGCTGGAAAAATGACATTATTATCCAAGCTTCGATGGAACTAATTATGCTATCTGGAAAATATTGATGGAAGAATATTTGGAGTATTGTGGCTATGATGTTGAGAAATCTTACAAGAATCCTTACACTCCTCCTCATAATGGTTAGAGTACAGATGATGAGATCAAAGCACATGAATAGAAAAATAAGGAAAAGTACATTTTGAAGAAAATTCTAGTACATTTTGAGTTGATTAAGGTTTAGATTGCTAAGGAATTCTTGGATGCTTTGGAAAGGGAACATGAAGGTGATGAAATGGTCAAAGAGTAAAATTGTAGAATTTAGAGACATAGTTTGAGCTTCTGCATATGTTTGAAGTTGAGAATGTTAAAGCTTATGTACAAATATTTGATAAGATAGTAGCCAAAATGTGAGGACTAGGTGCTATTGTAGATGAAATCAAGATTGTAAAGAAGATTCTTAGAACTCTCCTTGATGATTATAGTGAGAAGGTGTGTGCTATTGAATAGAGTATATATTATAAGAGCTACACTAAGGATTTGTTGTTGGGATCTCTAAACTATTATGAGATGAGGAAGCCAAATATGAGGAATGGGCATAAATAAGATAATACTTTTAAGGCTACATAAGTTGAAGATCTAGATGAAGAAAATATTGATGAAATAGAAGCTAAATTTGTGAGAATGATGAGGAAAGGCTCCAAAAAGTATGAAAGTAAGTGTTGATGTTTTTATGCACTTCTCAACACAGGTACTACATAGGTGCATCACCTCTTTTGAAAGAAAATCTTCCATAATCAAATTACAGAACACTATCTCAAGGTCTCTAATGTAGGTCTTGACGGTGTTTGGAATACCTTATTTGATTCATGTGATTTTTGGAATTATAAGGAATACATACGAATGAGTTACAAAGTGTGGGAAGTTGGGTCTACAAATGGAGTTCTTAGGATGTAGAAACTATTGCTCAGTTGCCATAGGTTCAAAACAATAGTCTAGAAATCCTATTTCAGCTTCAAATTTGGCTTTACAATGTGCAATGAATCTGTTCAAATTCACCATTAAAAAAGGGAAAAAGCAAAGGGGAAGGGGGAGTTCTTAGACTTGAAGCTATGAATGAGCAATGATCATGGAGGTTTCTACAATAGAAAAACTTCCTAAACTAGGTTTTGCTTGGCCAAGAGGAACATACAGTTACACAAAACTAGTGCAATCCTCTAAGGACTGCAGAATTTTCAGATTGCACAAACACATCATAAACATGGAATTGAACTAAGTTGTAGTGATGAAGTAAATAAGCTCACACTAGCTTTACAAAGTGATTCATCATCAACAAACCACAAAAAGCATGAGCTATAAATTCATCAATATTGTAACAAAAAACACCATTATCACTTCCACTCAAGAAATTAGCAACTAAAACTAATATGGAAGCAGAACCATGCATGCATAATGAACAAGTTCAAAAGAAACACCAATAAATCATGCAATTTTTCTTTCTATTGTTGTAGAATTCCTTTACACTAGTTCTCCAACCATTTACAAATGAAGGGGAGACCCCTATTTATAGTTTTCCAAAGCCCAAATGAATGGCTAGGATTGATTTACATTGTGTGGCTCAAATTCATTGCATGTTATGGTTTCACCTACCCCCCATTATCTAGCAATTTAAAATACTTTATTTTTCTTTTCTCTATTTTTTCCTATAGTGCCTTGGGTGTTGTAGCAATTTTTTCATTTAACTGATTGCTCTTTTACTGTAGCTGGTACTTCCTGAAGGCTTCCTTCTGCTTGATGTATTTGCAACATTTTTTAAGCAATCAAATGAACCCTGCTTGTAGATTTACACCCTTTTGAAATAGATCAGCTGCTCATTCCAATGAGACAACCCTCAGTGGGTCATGATCATTTAGAGTAGGTTAGATACCCTTCAAGATCATCCATTTTTTCCCCTTCGCACCAATTTTCATCACCTTGCAGCCACCTACTTGATAGTCCTTTTGGTGGGCTAACCATCATTTGTGTAAACATTCTTATTCCATGTCAACCTCGACACAATCCCATAGATAGTCATGCTGAAGTGAACTTATGTGCAGATCCATCATGTGCAATCTCATCTTGTAACATGTTCCCTCAATGACCTTCATGCATATACGAAGCCCTACATAAAATAGTAGATTAAATTAAGATCATACAAATAAAACAGACTTTATGTATGCCCATTTGGTACTTGTGTGTTCTCTTAACACTTATTTCAAATGGTAGATTGATTACAATTTAAACAACCTTATCACTGCATATCTTCTAAGGAACCAATAATAAGCAATGATAACACTAAAAAAATATAAATTAAATGGATTAGTCACATTTGGATAATAGGAGCACACAACAAATCAAAGCATTTCAGGTCCAAAATCATTTCCCTTTAATTCCTCGTAGCTCTCATAATTTGTTGCATAGATATTAATAGCACAAAGTTTCTTCCTTCAAATTTTAGACTTTGTTTCGATGTAACAATGGTCCCCCTTTAGCAGATATTCATGGTCAAGCAGTGGTCCTAGACCCTCATTCGCATCCTTTGTGTGTGAAACTTTATGATCTAGTATCCTTCACCTTTATCATCTTGGTGGGTCCCCGTACACAATCCCTAATTTTCCTGACACAAGCTTACATAGGCTGGATCCTTTCTTTCTCATTATAATCCATCACTTCTATAGTGGTTCCCTCCTTTAGGCATAGATCCTTGAATGGGTGATTTTACATTCATAACCCCTTCTCATCATGTCCATACTTGCAATTCAATAGTTAAATTTTTAGTTGTCATGAAGCATTACAAATGGCTCAACCCTCAAAAGGAAGGATCATTGATGATTACTTCAAGCACCTAGTGTAATACATCGGTTATAAACTTCCTCCAACAATTTAATCAACTGAATTTCACTTAATACCAAACCCTACGATTGGAGCTTAATACCAAAACATAGAGTTCCTATCGTCATATGAGAAACACAAAATCCGAATGGGGGAACAAGGGTGCGGGACATCATTGAGGGAAGGTCATTGCAACCATGGCAGAAGGATGACCGACAATGGTGCAAGGCCTACATTATCATTCTTCATGCTTTCCACAATCCTAGCCCCTATTGCTCATTTAACACCATCTCCCTCAGTCCTGCTTAAGACACTACCTCCTTTTTAGCTAGCCATATGTGACTACATTTGGGTTTTACTCATCCTTTCCACTATGAAACCAAGATCGTAATCCTCTGCTTAGATCCTTGTCTTGGATGAGTTGTGGCCTCCTTTCCTTTCGAGAACTTTTCCTACTATTCCAGTGTGAATTGCCATGAACTTCCATGTCCTAGAACACCAAAATGCTCATTGTCAATTCCTTCAATGGTGCTTAATCATTAGAGTGAGGAATAATGATGTTCATTATTTTAAAGGTGAGCCATAGACTAAGCACTTGTTGGAAGTTTTAGCAATGATTACCATTATGAAGACTCCTTATGTTACCAGCACTTCCCTATAAATCTTCATGGTTCAAAATGTTCCTCACCTTGCGATAGTACAGATATCTTCCTTAATAACAAAAGGGTGAGGTAGTAGTTTTAAAAGAAAGCTACTTGAATAGAAAAATTAGAATAGGATGACATGTGTGAGGTAGCCATCAAGAAGTTGCAAGGAATGTGTGGTAGGAAGATGGAATTTGAAAGATGTTATAACTATGGTGGAGGTGGAAAACAACACTGATTGCAGACTCCACTAGCCATAATTTCACTGAAGGTTGGACATTTGACCATAATCTAGTAGATAGCAGTTGGAGTGACAACACTTCCAGATACGAAACCCACATGGGAGAAGGCTGCGGAAAATAGAGTGTGAGTCCATTTACATTGTATGACAATGAGAGATAATGCGAGTTCCGCATGGAACCAATCCATCCTAGTGTCTGTAGGGGTAAGACCACAAAAGGATGAAGTGAGGAAGCCACACTTAGAAGAATTTGGAGTATGGAGTCCCGCATGCAGATGCCCACAAACACGACATCACCTAGTATTTACTCAATCACTAGTAATGAACACTCTAAATACTATTTTCCTTTAGAATCAGATCTAAAAGATTGCACCACTCCCACAACCCCCTTCACAACAATTAATAATCATATTATATTGGGCAACAAATTTACCATGATCGCCCAAAGTCATCCAATGTCCCCACTGCCATTTTCATTCACTTGAAATCATGACCTAAAGACAATATAGTCCATTGTCGCTTACATGGAGCTCCCTTATGATCATGCTATGAGTGATCCTTCCTGATAAAAATGAGCTCTTTAAAAAAATGACATACTAGTATGTACGGTGCATTGATGTTGATAGTGAGAGTTTTAACATATTACAAGTTTGCCACCTTTCATAGGGATGATCCCCACAATCAGACAATGCCCACAAAAATTTTCCTATCTCGAATGCTACATGTTGCAACCTTTATCATGTCATTGTTTTCCATCACCAATAGATCTGGAATTGGGCACAGTACACCACCTAGTTTCATCTCAATAGCCTGATATATAATAATCACGAAGAACTTATTGAATTTTTTGGCTTGAGAGAAAATCCACATAGATTAGGTGATTCACTTATGCTTCAAGATGATGTCTCAATGCCTCATGTTATACCTCTCCCTTATCCAATATCACAAGGTGAAAGCTTGTGACACTGCCTCGTTGAAGGATAGAAGGTGATGCGGCCAGTTAAAATGGAGCCATCCGGATGGTGATAAGAACTGCGGACCTTGCATTAAGAATCTCCTTCGAGGGGCATGGGTAAGAGGATGTAGAGAGCATCCAAGCAATGACAATCATGAAAATGGAAATGGGTTCTAGCCTTCATACGAGCACGATCCACATACAAGACCGTCATTTGAAAGTGTAGGAATTTGAGTGTGGGAAGATGAAGTATAAATTTTTTGTGTGTGAAGACCAAGAGTCTGTTGGGGAAAAACCTTGCACAAGGAACGAGACTGGGATGGGGTTTGAGACATTAGTGAGGTCAGGCTGTGGGAATACAGCCTGATTTGCGACACCACATTGCAATCATAAAATCTTTCCTATATCAGGAATTCATCATCAATCAGCTCAATATGACACTATCTCTCATATTTTTTAGGCCCAATCACCTAAAATTCTTATCATTAAAACTCAAACTTGAATTTTTTTCCATGGTAATTATTACAAGCTTCGTAACTTAGAATCATTTGGCCTTGTCATACAAGAATTTCCCTAATCATATTAGCGGACTGAATTAATCATGTGTGCATGTATTGAGCATATGAGCCCATGAGAGCAATGTATGGGAAAAGAGGTAGGAGGAGATGTCGGGTGATGGACACCATCATTAATGGTGAAGAGTGAGGTGATGAAGTCAACTAAATAGTGCCAAGGTTATCAAACCCCACCTAGAATACCACTATCGTTAATTTTGAATGACATCATCCATTGAAGGAATACCCTGTGAATGAAAACTTAGTAAAGGGGATGAACGTGTCCCTGGGCGCAAGTACATAATTGGATTGTTGTTGTTACATGAGGTATGGTTATTTTGCAATCTCATTATTGGGTAATATATGCATGGGGTGCTCATGAGTAAATGACAATACATGTGAGGTCCCATGTTAGCATGTAATGACCCCTCATCATGCACTCATCAACAAATGCAGACTCTTTATTCATCATAGACTCTCTCCATAGAGGTACCTGTCTCCATACTCCAACCATCATTTTGGAAGGGTCGTAGGTGGTTGTTATAATGGTGATGAGAAAAAATGACAAAGTAACCAATAGTCTCTGGAAGAAAATAACTCATAATAGAAGAAGTGATACCAAGTCTCGCAGTGGGGAAATGGTGTTGGTGGATCACAGACCCACATAGTAAGGAGGCATCAAAGGTTTTCTATTGTAAATGGCGTCAGGGTGATGACCTCCCGCAAACAACGATCCATGAGGGAGGACTAGTTGGCAAGCATGGACCCACTAATTCACTCGAGAAAAGGGTATATGCGAGTCCTCACGGGGGGATGATGTGAAAGCTTATCCATTAGGCAATGAAGGTCAAGGGGAAGAGTCCTACATGTAGACCCACAATGTTTTAGACTTAGGAAATTTTGGAAGTGCATCGAGTCAAGTTTACGTCAGCAACGATAATGGAAGGGTCAGAGGGAAATAACACATTACCCATCATGTGGGAAGCGGCCAAGGGTTAGCCATCGTGAAAGAAAAAAATTGGGGACAAAGCTCTACATAAGGTGACCCACAAATGTGGATCTGAGAAGGTTGACTGACATAGCGGTGAAAATGGATGCAAGATCCACACACTAGGTGAACACCAAGACTCGGCTACAGGTGAATGACAGAGTAGAATGGCATACAATAGGAGGAAACCCACAAACATGGGTCCATGAAGGTCAATGGATGTTAGGTGTAAAGAAAAAAAAATCCCACAAGAGCTGGCCTACAATAAGTGACTTGGTGAAACTTAGGTAGGTGAACTTGGCCAATATGAAATTGATCATTTTAAGGCTCATGGCTAACTTGGGCTAGGAGGGTGCACAAAATGAGACGAGAGAAAAGCAACCCATCAAGAGAAAAAAGAGGGGGTCCCTGCCCTTGGTGGGGCGTGTGTGAAAAATATGCACAACAAATGGAAAATCGCTAGGGAAATTCTCCAAAGCATTTCAATGACAAACTAGTATCACAAACCCATCATCTCTAGTTTTAATCCTCATGCTAGGGAAAAAAACCAGACATTGAACCAAAGAATCAAAACTACTAGTCAACCCAACCTTCTACAAACTAAAAATCCAAGTGTGTGCATATGCATTAATTCCCAATCCTTCAGTTGTTATAGGGACCCAAGCTCTGTCAAGTTAAGCTACATAGTTTATTCCAACTCCAAAAGCATCCAAGACATTGCCTCACTGCCATTCAGGTATCCATAGCCCTGATGAGGTTGTCATTTTGATTCTACCGAACATTTCTCTACTGATAGTCGGGCATCCATGGCCCTAGTAGAGTTGCTCAGATCCCCTTAAAAAGCTAAATTTATTTCTTTTAATTTTCATTGTCTCTTTTCTTTGTTTTCTTTTTAGTTTTTTCTCTTTTCAATTCTTTTCATTTCAATCCACAAGCAATGAAGCTCGCACTCAAGGTTGAGAATTAGAGTGACGCTGAAGAAAAATTTTAAAATTTTCACTTCACTAGATTCCACCAATGACCTACGACAACCTTCGAGTTCTTAAAATGTGTGAGAAATATAATATTTCAGAATACTTCAGAGTCAGACCAACCAATGATTTATCCCCTTCAAATCAAACACCCGAATCACTTGACACTAATAGAAGATCCTCATTGTCCATTCTAAAAACTTGATTATAGTTTGATGAAGAAATACATAAAACAGCTCCAGGTACTTAAAATGGTTTTTGTACGCACATATGTGCTAAGCAAAAGATAGAGGGACCTCGAGCAAAGCAATGAAAAAGTGGTAGCAAAATGGAAAGAAAATAGGAAACAAACAAAAAGCAACACCTACACTAACCAAAGCAAGAAAGTAGAAGCAAACACAAGGGAAACTAACCTAAAGCAAATGAACCTACAACAAACCAACTAACCTAATGAGAATAGGAAAGTGAGATATATATAGGAAGACTACACTACTCAAAATGAACTAAGTACAAAGATATTTACAAGGAACAATATTTAGGCAAGGAAAATCAACATTCACTCTTTTGGAATTCGTAATGTATGCACAAGTAGTAGGGAAATAATTACAATTCTAACCCATGCAGATTTATCTTTATACTTAGAAAAAAGAATTTTATTATTGCAACATTTAAATTCAATCACATGTTTAGGAAAAATCAACAATTGAGCTCATTGATTAAACCCATGGTTGATCCATAAACATGTCTGTCTCCCCTTGTTCCCATAATCAAAATGATAAATGCAATTGTAAGTATTCATAGGAGTAAGGAAAGATAGAACCTATATGTCACCATGCATAGGTGGTAATGTTTGACAAGGGAGAGTGAGCACTGCGTCATTGATTGTTGCATCAGTAGCCTTGGGTGGGTGTGGTGGAGGGTGCAACACTTTTGACATTGGGAATGGATTAGGCTAGGAGAATGGGGCAGAAAACACCTCTTCCAAGTCTTTTGTGGGATCCATAACCGGGTATGTGTAGGATCATCATGGAAAAACAGGCCATTAAGTGGCAAAAAATTTAGAAAAATTAGAGTTAGGAAACTTGACGTAAAAATTTGAATACGTTATCTATATTATTTCAAAAATATGTAAGAATAGAATTTGTATAAAATTGAAAGTAGTTTATAAACTACTAGGTTTATTTTTAAAAAATATATATCTATTTGGTGAAAATTTGAAATTCCAATGTAGTAGTACTTAAATTTCAAGGAAAAATAAGAAGTAGGTGTCTATCTAACCACCCTAACCACAATAAAATGATAATATTTTTTAATAATATTTTAGATATAAGTAGATGGCTCATGTCCTGATGTGATGCATATTTTTTTGTAATTTTGTTCCAAGAAAATAATTAATTATGAATTTTTTATTACAACTTTTAAAAAATATAAAAAATCATTTGTCTAACTACCTTATTTGGTCAAAACTTCATGAAATTCATTTTATTTTTTTAATCCTATAGCATGTGAAGCATAGAATGTGACACATGTCTCAGATTCAAAAAATGTGATATCACTTGATAGATATAGATGTTTTTCAATCGGCCTATCAATCAAGACTTTAGTCATAATTCAAATAGAAAATGAATAATAATTATTTATTAAGTTCAGACTAAAGCATAATTTATATTGGTGGAAAGATGAGAATCTCCTTTAAAATCCCTTTTCATTTAATCAATTTTGGGTAAAAAAAAGTCATCAGCCACATACCCTACATGTACCCATCATATCACCACTTTTTGGCCCATCATGATCCAACACATACCCAACTCCACTGGTTGTTCTTCAAGGAAGTACACCTCATCTTGTTGATCATTTGAAAAAGTGGTATCCACTTTGTTGTTGTCCTTAGATGGCAATATGTTATCCCATTTCCTTTCCTAGATGTCAACCTCATTTTTGTGATGTTCAATGTCATGGGATGATGACATGCATGAATCTAACCCATTGTAGCCCTCTGAACATGTAAGAGGATAAAAAATGGTCAAGGTAGAAAGACACCCAGTAGTATCTTGCAGTTGACCAAGCATGTCATGTGTGTTGGTAGCCATCGATACACCTTCACCTTTATCTTCTTCTTTTTCCATTTCATGAGTATCACTAGGATGTTTGATCATTTCTTCATGGTCACTATTGTTGTAAATGGAGAAGGAACCCTTCTCCCATTCTAGAGACTCCAATTTTTCATCAACATGAGGTTCAAGTAGTACATCCTCACCATCATCATATTCTGAAATATATTCTTCCTCATCATTGGTATACCTCTAAAGTATAGCTCGAATGGAAAGAGATCATCAATTGATGGAACCTCCCCAAGCGGACCAAAATCCCATGCATTATCTACCTCCAAGGATTCCCTATAGATCCTATCATGTGTGGTGTATGAATGTTCTTCAAGAGGGAAAAATTATTGGTGGTTGATGGACAACGTTCCTATGTGCTCTGCTTCATCATTGGGGGTTTCAAGAATGCATTGTCCTTCTACTATTTTTTTCCCAACATCTTGTTGAAGGTTTTCCTTTGCAGAGTTGTTATTGGGTTATGATTATTGATCCTCTAATTCAATTCTTGTAGCAGTTGCAGGAGGCAGTGTACTAGGTTGTCCCATTTGTTCTTTAACTTGTTTGATTACCTCTTGACACAGTTAACACATGAATTATAAATGTGGCAAGTCATGGATCCTACACCATCCTAATAATAGCAACACTTCCACGTCCACCTGATATCTCTACTCAGACCAATCTCTTGCTAATCTTGACACTAGCCAATTATATCTTTCCACTATCGGGTTCTCATTGTAACTTGAGGAGGAAGTCTAGTGGTGAGCAACAGTGGCATGTGATTGTTCCCACTCCTCCAAACCATCATTTTTCAGATGCTCAGTCACTATCATTCATGAAGGAGAGATCTTCTAATCTAATTTCACTTATACTCTCATCATTTTTTTTGCTACTCCAAAGTTGTCAACCTCTTCCTCTCTTTGTTCTTCAACATTTGTGTTGATTGTCTCAGCATATGTTTCTGCAAAATTTGTTAATTCATTGTCAACTTCCATAGGATCCTCTTTTGGAGTGGAGTAATACTTTTGATTGATGGAGGGAAATCCTTTTGATTCCTTTCTAGTCGTACTTTCATCAAGACTATTTGCTGCCCCAAGGCACTTTGCTCCTTCTTGGTTTTCAGTTTCTATGTCTGTTGTCCCAACACCAACTTGTGTCAAACTAGTTTGTTTATCTTCAAGGTGTTTTCCTCTAGATGTTGACAATTCTTCTACCTCATGGGATGCCTTGTCCTCATCGAAAGTTGGCTACTCGAACTTGTTCAAGTAGCCTTTGACTTGGGTGATGATATTTGCACATGATGGACAAGTTAATTCCAAGTGAGGTGCATTGTGAAATCTAAACCAACTTGAAATTAGTATTTCTTCCAATCTTGATCCATCTTCTCATCCCAAACATTCTTTGACCAACTCCTTGAATTCCTTGGATTCCATGTTAACCAATTCCTCTTCTGGGTCTACAAGAGCTAAGGGTTGGTAGATTTCCCAAAAGGGCATCTCAATTCTATCCAAGGAAGTTAAAAATCCTAGTTCATTGTGTCTATGGGTGCCATCGATCCAACATTTGTCTTCCAATGCAAGTTGTCACAATGGTCTCCTTAATATCCTATTCAAATATGCATGTAGTTGAGTGATATTGAATTGCAAATGTTGCTCCATCTTAACTCAAATTTTTTCTCCTTCAAAATCTTCTAATTTTAACTTTCCAGTACATAATGAGATCTTCTTATCTCATATTTTTACCTGAAAGTTCTCTTTTCAATTTCCAATTTTCATCTTTGCAGCCCTAACATGCCATGCCCTCCTAGCACCATTTTCGTTGATGTGTTTCTTATGCACTCCTCAACAAAGGTAATGCATAGGTCCATCACCTCTCTTGAAAGACAATCTTCCATAGTCAAATTACATAACACTATGCCAAGGTCTCTAATGTTAGGTCTTGATAGTGCTTGGAATACCTTAGTTGATTCATGTGATTTGTTGGAATCACAAGGAAAACTTACAAATGAGTTACAAAGTGTGGGTAGTTGGGTTAGAAAATGGAGTTCTTAGGATGTAGAAATTATTGCTTAGTTGTTGTAGGTTCAAAATAGAAGTCTAGAACTCCTATTCAACTTCAAATTTGGCTTTACAATGTGCAATGAGCCTTGTTCAACGTCACTATTAATAAAACAAAAAAGGGTAGGGGAAGGGAGGAGTTCCTAGACTTGAAGCTATGAATGAACAGTGATCATGGAGGCTGCTACAATAGACAAACTTCCTAAACTAGGTTTTACTTGGCCAAGAGGAACCTACAGTTATACAAAACTAGTGCAATCCTCTAAGGACTACAAATTTTCTGATTGCACAAACACATCATGAACATGTAATTGAACTAAGCTACAAAAATGAAGTAAAGAAGCTTAGATTAGCTTTAGAAAATTATTCATCAAAAACAAACCATGAAAAGCATGAGCTGGAAATTCATCAAATACTATAACAGAAAACACCATTATCACTTCCACTCAAGAAACTAACAACTAAAACTAACATGGAAGAAGAACCATGCATGCATAATGAACAAGTTCAAAAGAAACACCCATAAATCATGGAATGTTGGTTTCTATTGCTACAAAATACCTTTACACTAGTTATCCAACCATTTACAAATGATGGGGAGACCCCTATTTATAGTTTTTCAAAGCCCAAATGAATGGCTAGGATTGATTTATATTGTGTGGATTAGATTCATTAGATGTTAGGGTTTCACCTACCCCCCATTATCTAGCAATTTAAAATACATCATTTGTCTTTTCTCTATTTTTTCCTGTAGTACCTTGGGTGTTGTAGCAATTTTCTCATTTAGCTAATTGCTCTTTTACTGTAGCTAGGACTGCCTGAAGGCTTCCTTCTACTTGATGTATTTACAACATTTTTTTAATTAATCAAATGAACTCTACTTGCATATTTACAACCTTGTGAAATAGATCAACTGATCGTTCCCATGAGACAACCCCCGGTGGATCATGATCACTTGGAGTGGGTAAGATAACCTTTGATCATCCCTACTTTCCCCTTCACACCAATTTTCCTCACCTCATAGCCTTTTTCTTAACAGTCCTTTTAGTGGGCTAACCATCATTCATGTAAACATTTTTAATCCATGTCAACCTTGACACATCCCCATAGACAGTCATGTGGAATCGAACTTATGCACGGATCCATCATGTGCAATCTCCTCCTATAAGACATTCCCTTGATGACCATGTGTATATAAAGACCTTTATAAATCAGTAGATTAAATTAAGATCATACAAATAAAGACATAAAATTTGTGTACACCTGTTTGGTAATTGTGTGTCCTCTTAATGCTTATTTCAAATGATAGCTTGATTACAATTTAAACAGCCTTATCATTATATATCTTCTAAGAAACCAATAATAAGCAATGATAACACTAAGAAAAATAGAAATTAAATGGATTAGTCACATCTAGATAGTAGGATCACACTACAAATCACAAAATTTCAGGTCCAAATTTGTTCCTCTTTAATTACCCCAAGCTCTCATAATTCATTGCACACATATTAATAGCATGAAGTGTCTTCCTTCAAATTTTAGACTCTGTTTTGATGTAACAATGGTCCCTCTTTAGCAGATTTTCATGGTCAACCAGTGGTCCTAGACCCTCATCCACATCCTTTGTATGCGAAACTTCATGATCTAGTATCCTTCACCTTTATCATCTTGATGGGTACCCATACATGATCACTTATTTCCCTAACATGAGCTTATGTAGGTTGGCTCCTTTCTTTCTTGTTATCGTCCATCACTTTTTTAGTGGTTCCCTCCTTCAGGCATAGATCCCCGAATGTGTGCTTTTACATTCAGATCCCCTTCTCATCATGTCTATACATACGATCAATTTAATAGTTAAATTTTCAGTTGTCATGAGGAATTACAAATGACTCATCCCTCACAAGGAAGCATCGTTGATGATTACTTTGGGCGCTCAGTGTAATGCACCAATTATAAACAACCTCAAACAATTTAATCAACTGACTTTCACTTAATACCAAACCCTGTGATTAGAGCTTGATACTAGAACATAGAGTGTCTGGCATCATACAAGAAACAAAAAAGCTAAATGCAAGAATGTGGGTGTAGGATATCATTGAGGGAATGTTTTTGCAACCATGGTGGAAGGATGAATGACAATGGTGTAGGACTCACATTATAATTCTTCTTGTTGACCGCTATCCTAGCCCCTATCACTCTTCATTTAAAATTTTCTCCCTCATTCTTGCTTAAGACATTTCCTCCTTTTTAGTTAGCCATGTGTGACTACATGTGGGTTTTACTCATTCTTTCCATTGTGAAACCAAGATCATACTCCTTCGCTTAGATCCTTATCTTTGTTGAGTCATGACCTCCTTTCCTTTCGAGAACTTTTCCTATAGGCTAGTGTGAATTTTCATGAATTTCCATGTCCTAGAACACAAAATTTCTTTCTCAATTCCTTCAATGGTGCTCAATCACTAGAGTGAGCAATAAAGATGTTCATTATTTTAAAGGTGAGTCATGGACCGAGCACTTGTCAAAATTTTTAGCAATGATTGTTGTTCTGAAGACTCCTATGTTACCAACATGTCCCTATAAATCTTTTTGGTTCAGAATGTTCCTCACCATGTGGCACTATAGAGACGTTCCTTAAGAACGAAGAAGTGAGGTGGTAGTTTTAAAATAAAGTCGCTTAAATAGAAAAATGAGAAGCAGACCCTGCATGTGAGGTGGCCATCAAGGAGCTGTGGGGAATGTGTGGTGGGAAGATGGAATATGAAATCCATTACAACTATGGTGGAGGAAAACATTGACACTGATTGTGGACTCTACTAGCCATAATTCCATTGAAGGATAGACGTTTGACCATCACCCAGTAGATAGTAGTTGGAGTGGCGGTAATTTGAGCTACGTAACCCACATGGGAGAAGGCTACAGGAAATAGATTGTGGGGCCCTTTACATTGTGCGACAACAAAAGAGAATGCAGGTTCCACATGGAACCAATCCATCCCGACATTAGTTTGGGTAAGACCGTGGAAGGATGAATTGAGGAAGCCACAGTTAGAAGCATTTGAAGTATGGAGTCCTGTGCTCAAACGCCCATACACATGACATCACTTGGTATTTTGTCAATCACTAGTAGTGAGCACTGAATAGTATTTTCCTTTAGAATCAGATCCAAAAGTCTGCACCACTCCCACAACCCTCTTCACAATAAGTAATAATCATATTATATTGGGCTATGAATTTACCATGATCACCCAAAGTCGGATAGTGATGCCACTACCATTTTCATTCACTTGAAATCATGACCTAAAGACAATATAGTCCATTTTTGCTTACATGGAGCTCCTTTGTGATCGTGCTGGGAGTGGTCCTTCCTAATTGAAATGAGCTCTTTAAAAAAATGGCATACTAGTATGTGTGGGGCATTGATGTTGATAGTGAGAGTTTTGACATATTATAAGTCCACCACCTTTCACAGGGATGATCCCCACAACTAGACGTTGCCCACAAAATTTTTCCTATCTCAAATGCTACATGTTGTTCCCTCTATCCCATCATTGTTTGTTAGAACCAATAGATCCAGAACTGGGTGCAATACACCACCCAGTTTCATCTCAACAACCTAATATATAATAATCATGAACTTATTGAACTCATTGGCTTAAGATGCAATCCACATAGATTATCTGATTCACTTACACTTCAAGATGATTTCTCAATGTCTCACATTATACCTCTCCCTTATCCAAGATCACAAGGTGAAAGATGGTGACACTGCCTCATTGAAGGATAGAAGGCAATGTGACCAGTTAAAATGGAGCCATCTAGATGGTGATAAAAAATACAAACACTGCATTAAGAATCTCCTTCGAGGGGCATGGGTAAGAGGATGCAAAGAGAAACCAAGTGGTGACTATCATGAAAATGGCAATGGGTTGCCAACCTTCATGTGAGTAGGATCTGCATACAAGACTGCCATTTGAAAGTGCAGGTGTTTGAGTGTGGGATGACGAAGTATAAAAGTTGTGGCAATGGTGATGAAGACCAAAAATCATTGAGGGAGCAGAACCTACAAGGAAACATTTCAGGGATGGGGATGTTGTGAACCACTAGTGATGGGCTATGGGCAGCTCACAACACAATGTCCACAAGGCATAGTTAACCATGAACACCTAAAATCTTTCCTATATTTGGAATTCATCATCAATCAGCTCAATATGACACCATCTCTCATATTTTCATGTCCCATCACCTAAAATTTTTTTCATTAAAACTCAAACTCAAATTTATTTTTCATGGTAAATATTACAAGCTTCATAACTTAGAATTGCTTAGCCTTCTCTTACAAGAATCTCCCTGATCATCTCATCTAACTGAATTGATCACATGTGCATGTATTGAGTAGAGGAGCCCATGAGAGCAATGTATAGGCAAAAAGCTATGGGGAGATGTCAGGTGATGGACGCCATCATTAATGGTGGAGAGTGAGGTGACGAAGTCAACTAAACAACTCCATGGTTATTGCACCTCGCCTAGAAGACTGCTATCATTAATTTTGAATGACATCGTCCATTGAAGGAATACCCCATGAATGAAAAATTAGTAAAGGTGACGAACATATCCTCGGGCGTAAGTGCATAATCAGATGGTTGTCATTACATGAAGTATGGTTTAGTTGTAATCTCATTATTGGGTAATATCTATGTGGGGTGCTCGCGAGGCAATGACAATACTGGTGAGGTCCCTTAAGGATAATAATGTTAGCATGTGATGATCCCTCATCATGCACTCATCAACCAATGCAAACTATTTATTCATCATAGACTCTCTCCCTATAGGTACCCACATCTAGACTCCCACTGTCATTTTGGCAAGGCCGCTGCAGGTGGTTGTTATAATGGCGATGAGCGGACACATCAAAGTAGCCAACAATCTCTACAAGCAGAGAGCTTATAACAAAAGAAGTGATGACGCCTATGGTGGGGAAATGATGCTGGTGGATCATGGGACCACATAGTGGGGAGGAAATGAGGGTTTTCTATTGTAAACGGTGTTAGGGCAATGATGTCCCACAAATAGTAGTCCATGAGGGCAGACCAGTCGGTGAGCATGGACCCAATAATTCACTCAAAAAAATGGTATATGTGAGTCCTCATGGGGGGGACGACATGAAAGCTCAGTCATTAGGTAATGGAGGTCGGGCATGGGTGAACCACACATGTAGACCTGCAATGTTTCAGACTTAGGTAATTTTGAAAGTGCATTGGGTTAGGTTTACTTCAGCAATGACAATGGTATGGTCGGCAGGACATAATGTGAAGCCCATCATGCGAGCTGCGGCCAAGGATTGGCCACCTCAAAAGTGGAAAATTGAGGATGGAGCTCCACATAAAGTGACCTGCAAATGTGGATATGTGAAGGTTAACTAATGCAATGGAGAAAATGGGTACAGGATCTGCATGCCAGCTAAATTCCATGACTTGGGTACAAGCGAACGATGGAGCGAAACTATGGACAATAGGAGAAAACTTGCAAACACGGGTCTACGAAGGTCAATGGACATCGAGCATAAAGAAAATGGAATCACACAGGAGTTGTCTCACAAGGGTAAGTGACTTGGTAAAACTTAGTTAGGTGAACTTGACCAATATGAAATTGATCATTTTAGGGCTCATGGCTAACTTCGACTATGAAATGAGGGTGTGAAAAATGAGAAGAGAGCAAAGAAACTCATCAGGAGGGAAAAGAGGGGGTCCTTTCCCTCGATGGGGTGTGTGTTCAAAACATGCATAATAGTAAGTTACCCTTTAAATGCTTTAGTTGTGGAGAAATAGGTCATTATGTTGCAAAGTGTCTAGAAAGAACTAAGTGGAATAAACAAAGATATGAGAAAGAAAAGAAAGGAAAGAAGATCAAAAAAACATATTATGTGAATGATAATGCTAGTATATCTAATGGGGATTCTGATTATGAAGATCTTGATGAAAATGAATGCTTGTTCTTAGTTGTAAATGATGAACCTACTTTTGCTAATTTTAAAAAATAGGTGAAGGAAAGCCCTCTAGAGAAGGAGAAAAATGAAGGTACTATTATCTCTACCCTACATGCTAGACAAGAAAATAACTATTGAGTAGTTGACAATGGTTGTTCACTTCACATGACTAGTGATAAAATTAAGTTTGTTAAATTTGAAAAATATGATGGAGGCTTGGTTATGTTTGGAGATGATATTGGTGCTAAAATTTGTGGGATAGGTTTAGTAAGTTTTGATGGAAATCATAATACTGATAATGTCTACTATGTTAAGGGTTTAAGGAATAATCTTTTGAGTTTTGGAAAAATGTACAATAAGGGATATGATCTTGTGTTTGAGGATGAGAGATGCAAAATCCATAAAGGATCTAGAACATTGATTGTTACAAGAAAGAAATTTGAAGGAAACATCTATCAACTTAAGGGTGATAATGGACGATGCTTTATGGCTCAAATTAATGAAATTTGGTTGTGGCATCGAAGAATGTGTCACATGAATTTTGATAACTTGGAGAGGATTCATGCAATTCAGGTTGTGAGATATTTACCAAGGATTACAAATCTTTTTAATTCTATTTACAGGAATTATTAGTTTGGAAAACAAGTAAGAAGTCATTACATATCAAAGAAACAATTTACTATTGGACTACTAGATTTAATTCATACAAATATCTATGGTCCTACAAGAGTGATAAGTCTACAAGTTGAAATGTACTTTATGATTTTGATTGATGATTATTCTAGATATACATGGGTTACATTTCTTAGAGATAAATCTTATGCATTAGATAGATTCAAGACATTCAAAGCAATGGTTGAAAATGAAGTGAATTTGAGGATAAAATTCTTAAGGTATGACAGAGGTGGAGAATTCACCTCCCATGAGTTTAATATGTTTTTTAAAGTGCGTGGAATAAAAAGATAGTTATCTGCTTTGAGAAATCCTTAGTAGAATGGATTTGTTGAAAGAAAAAATTGAATAGTTCAAGAGGCTACTAGATCAATAATTACTAAGACTGGTTTATCAAAAATTTATTGGAGAAAAGCTATTCATACTGATGTTTATGTATTCAATCAATTTCAAGTGAGAGAAAAGAGTACAAAGACCCCCTATGAGCTGTGACATGGAATAATTCCCACTGTTAAGTATTTCAAGGTATTCAGAAGCAAATGTTATATCTAAAGAGATGAAGAAACTTTAGGAAATTTTGATGCAAGAAGTGATGAAGATATTTTTCTTGGATATTCCACTAAAAGAAAAGCATACAAATATTTCAATAAAAGTTTGAGAAAGATTGTAGAAAGTGTAAATGTCAAGGTTGATGAAAAAATGAAGAATTTAATTGATATTGATGGATATGTAACTGATGAACTTGATTATGTAAGAATTGAAAATATTGTGGAAGAAAAGGAAAGGGATGAGAAAGAGAATTAGAATGAACAAAATGAAAGAGAAGAAGAAGCTTCGATGGTGTCACCCAAGACACCTAGATATGTGTAGAAGAATCATTTAGAAAGTAAAATTATTGGAGACAATACTAAATGAGTATTGACTAGAAGCAGAGTTTTTGTTTAAGTAAATATGTATTTGTTTTTTTAGATTGAACCAAAGACTGTAAGTGAAGCATGTAAAAACAAACATTGGATGGAAGCCATGAAAGAACTTATACAAATTGAGAAGAATCAAACTTGGGAATTGGTCTTAAGACAAATAGATAAAGACATCATTGGATCAAAGTGGGTATTCATAAATAAGTTGAATGAGAATGGAGAAGTGGTTAGAAACAAAGTAAGGGTTTTGTGTAAAGGTTACTCATAAACTGTAGATGGCATATATTTTTAGGAAACTTTTTCTCTAGTAGCAATAATGGAAGATATAAGGATGTTCTTAGCATTTGTTGCTCATAAAGACTTCAATGTCTATCAGATGGATGTC